>LPNX010720102.1:68276-168199 GCA_001517045.1 Pseudotsuga menziesii | reverse complement strand
TTACTTCTTCCATATTGTGTTTCATGTGTTGTGTCTTGGTAAATGTTTATATTTCATTATAATATGTGATTTGCCTAACCTGCATCTTTATATATGAATTATACTGTATATTGGAAGAACCTTTTGTTAACATGTTGAAGGAGGAATTATCCTGGAGATTGTAGGAGTGAAGCAAAGAGGAAGGAGTTAGCTTGGATCAACCTTCGTTTATTACAAGTAAGTTCCTACTACTTCCCTATTTCCTATTTGTGCTTTTATAATCAAATTGTCTGCAAGGTCATAGTATGTTGGTAACCCCCAGACCTAGGTTATTAGGTGAATTATCCATTACAACAATATATGCAAAGATACCAGCATCAACAATCTTCTTTTCAACACACCAGCTACAACTTTCCAACACTCCTCCAACACACAACAACAGTTCATAGGTTAATTCCTTCGAAGCAAATTTAGACAGTAGTAGAGACAAAAATACATAATCATAGAATATTTGATCTTTTGTGCAACCATAAACGGAGGGATCAGTTTGACTTAAATGCTACTTTTAAAATTATTTGGAAGACCGGCGACAAGCTTCCTTCATTGACAATTGCCATCTTCCTAGACAAATGTCTCATGGGATGTATATAAAAGTGATCTTTTACGCACATGACACATAAAGAAATTTTACAGGAGGAGTCGTGAGGAAAGATCGAAGCGGTGAGACGGGCGGGATCTAAGCGCTCAGTGCTCGGTTCAGTGGGGGCAGGGGCTGCCCCCCCCCCCGTGCAAGCATGGCGGCGGCCACAACGAGGTGTCGAATGCCAGAGGAAGGTAGCGGCTGCAAGGGAGATCGAGAAAAAGGGAAGGAGGGGAAAGGTGAGGGGAAGAGATCAGGCCTGGGGGGTTGCCTCCCAAGGACTCAGACAATCCCGACAATCCAGATCCGATCAGAATCAATCTAAGGGAAAATAGAGATCTGGAAGGAAAAGGCGTTAATTGGGAGGTTTGTGGGGGTTTGGCCCAAGGAGAAAGACTTGGTTCGATGGATCCACGGGGCCTTCACTCGTTGACCAATATCCTATCACGTTAGTTCATATTGTGGGTTTTAAAATTATCAAAAATTGAACCAATATATTGCAGGTATTGGGGGGATGGGTAGGGTGGTTTATAAGGATTGAGGTATAAAAAGGGGTGGGGAGGAGGTTTTAAATATTGGGAGGGGGTTTCAACAAAAAGAGTTTGGGTCAATATCTCTAAAAATTAAGGGTATTCTTTAATATCCCACGATCGTACGTGCTATGTGAGAGGTTCACTAAGTGAAGTCCCCGTGGATGGATCTAGAGCACATGCAGTCCAAAGGGCCAATACGACCTGTAGTTGGGAGCAAAGGGTTTTTTTACCATCATCTTCTTCAATCAGGAAGTTCGCGACAGGATCTTGGAGGGAGGGCCCTATTTTTTCTTCTCGGCAGGGCTTTACCTTCGACCTTGGAAGGAGAGCTTCAACCCTGAATCTGAAGATTTGACAGTAGCCCCGGTGTGGATCCGCTTGGTGGGTCTCCCCGGGGAGTACCAGGATATGGAAATCTTGCGCAATATTGGTAATTCAATCGGGGAATTTGTGAAAGTTGTTGAGCAAACCAGGCTCCAGAGGTATACTAAATTTGCTCGAATTTGTGTGCATATGGATCTCTCGAAGGACCTTCCTGAGGCGGTAAGCTTGAACTGGGATGATGAAGAGTGGATCCAGCGGATTGACTATGAATAGCTGCCCTTCCGGTGTAGGATCTGCCATGAGTATGGCCATTTTGGGAGAAACCGTTCTAAGGGGATCCAGGAGAAGAATGCCCCAGACCAAGAAGGGGAAACTCAAGCCAATGACGGATTCACACAGGTCAAAAATAGAAGGAGGGGTAGGAGCAATGGAGGGTAGAAATTGGGTAAGAAAAAGGCTGGAAAACCCCCGATCTCCTCAAACCCTTTCCATGTCTTGGGGGAAGAGGGAGAGGATAAATAGAAGGAAGAGGGGGGACCAACCAATGCCCAAGAAACGAAGATGAAGGGATCGGCGGACGAGAACAACATTGGCAACATGCCAGTCATTAGGGAAGAAGACGAAGCCGAGGACATGGAACTCGGGGATCTGGATCTGGACGCACTGGAAGAAGAATGCAGAAATGCAGGCAAAGGCTACGTCTCTCGGGAACAGATTGAGCTCTTACAACAGGCCATTATCCGGTCCAAAATGCACAAGGATCTGGGGATCAGCGTAGAGGCACAGAAGGGAAGTAAGAGGAAATCGCCAGAGGAAGACTAGAAGAGAGGTTGGAAAATAAACAAGCAGAGGATAGCAGAAATTGGAGTCAAATTGATCGAATCAGGCCAGTATCCTACGATCAAGGCGACCTTCTCTGAAGTAAGTAAAGTTACCCAATGAAGATAGTCCCCTAGAATATTAGAGGGTGTAATCACCCAAGGAAGAATAGAACCCTAGCTAGGAAGATAAAACAGGAAAAACTAGACATTCTTTTCTTGCAAGAACCAAGTGTAGCTTTGAGACCATGATAAAGATCGGGCAAAGGATATGGAAAGGTAGCCAGGTCATGGCAACGGACGTAGATGGTATGAAAGGGGGAATGGCCATTCTATGGCAGCCCAGAGAGGTAAATCTCTTGGAATGGAGAGCCGATCACTTCTCCCTCATAGTAGATTTTCAAATCTTAGGATCAGAGATCAGCAGAACTATCTAATATCTATGGCCAAAGTGCATTTCCTCAGAAGCAGGCCTTTATTCAACATCTGAGATGGCTTTGCGCATCGGCCCAGGAAGGACAATGGATTATAGGAGGAGGTTTTAACCTGATTACCTCTCTTCGAGGAAAGAAAGGGGGAAGAAGGATGTTCGACAAGCACCAGGAGGAATTTTGAGAGGCACTAGCTCAAAGCACTCTAGTGGACATGGAAACTGGGGACGGTTGGTTTACATGGAACAACAGGAGAGGTGGGGACCATCTAGTTGCTTCTAGATTAGACAGATTCCTGGTGTCATAGCACATGGTCAGAGGCCCAAGGGAAATTAGGGCAAATGTGCTCCCAACAGTTGGCTCTGATCACTAGCCAGTATGCCTTAGTTCGGATGGAGTGGTTGCGCGACTACCTAAGCCTTTTTGCTTTGAACAGTTCTAGCTCGAACACAAGGACTTTAAAGGCCTTGTAGAACAATGGTGGCAGGAGATGGACAGCCCTGGGAAGACAAGGATGTACATCTTCCGGCAAAAGCTCAAGGCTCTAAAAGCCAAGATCCGTACATGGAACAAAGAATACTTTGGCAACATCTTTGAGGACAAAAGGAGGTTTACTCAGGACATACACCTCATCCAGCAGAAAGGGATGGACTTGGGGTGGGACTCTGAGATGAAAGAAAAGGAGAAAGACCTTTTCGCCCAACTGGAAGCCAGAGAGAGGCAGGAGGAAATCTTCTGGAAACAAAAGTCTCGGGTCAAATGGATGAGGGAGGGAGACAAAAACACCAAATTCTTCCATTACTCGGTGGTAAGCAATCGACTGGGGTCTAAGATCTACAAACTCAAAAAATCCAATGGGACCCAGGTGGAAACCAGGGAGGAGATTGAAGAGGAGCTCACCAACCATTTCAAGGAGATCATGATAGAAGACAACACTGATAGGGGATAGGACATCGATAGGATCATAGCTTTGATCCCCAGATCAGTAACTAGGGAGGACAATGAAAGCCTCACCAAGCCTATATCCATGCAGGAAGTTGAGGAGGTAATGCATCTGATGGCTCAGGGGAAGGCCCCAGGCCTTGATGGCTTCACCTTCAATTTATTTCATTTCTTTTGGGACCTGATCAAGGAGGAGGTTTGGGCCATTGTAGAGGAATCATGGAAAAGTAAAGGAGTGCTCAAAGCCTTCAACGCGACGTTCCTAGCCCTAATCCCAAAAGGAGAGGGCGCTGATACCCCGAGTAAGTTTAGACCCATAGCCCTCTGCAATGTGATTTACAAGATAGTTTCCAAAGTCATAGCAAATAGGATTAAGCCTCTCCTCCTGGGGCTGATCAGCCCGGAACAATCTGGCTTCGTAGAAGGCCGGCAAATCCTGGATGGTATTATTACGGTCCAAGAATCCATCCAGTCCCTAAAATCCTCTAGACGCTCAGGAATGCTCATCAAATTAGACATAGCCAAGGCTTTTGACAAGCTTAACTAGAATTATCTGGAGAAAGTGCTTCACGCCTTTGGCTTCTGCCGGGATTGGGTGGAGTGGGTCATGGGTCTGGTCTCCTCTCCCTTCTACTCCATCCTGTTGAACGCCTCCCTGGTGAGGCTCTTCTCGTTTTCTAGGTGGATCAGAAAAGGAGATCCCCTCTCCCCATTTCTCTTCATTCTGGTAGCGGAAGGGTTAAGCAAGCTCATCAAGGCCCAAACAGAACATGGGAGGATCAGGGGGCTATCATTCCATGAGGACATCGACAAACAAACGCACCAATAGTTCGTGGATGACACAATGTTGATGGGGCACCCTTCAGTCCAAGAGGCTCAGGCCTTCAAAACAAGCCTAACGACCTTTGCTAAGGCGTCAGGACTTGCAGTTAACTCGGAGAAATCTCAGATTTTTTTCTTCAACACCCCGCTCATTACCCAGAGAAACATCGGGAGAATTTTGGGATTTCAAAAAGGATCGCTTCCGACCAAGTATCTGGGGGTCCCTTTGAGCCAAGGAACTATCAGGCAGGCTTCCTGGAAAGACCTGCTGGACAGGATAAAGGCCAGATTAGCTAGCTGGACTCTCAAGCCCCTGAACCTCCCTAGGAGGTTAGTAATGGTCAAATCGGTCCTCCAGGCCATGCCGATGTACCTATTCTCAGTCTTATCCACTCCTAAGTCAGTCTTACGGGAAATCAAATGCATCCAAAGAAATTTCCTATGGGCAGGGAGAGAAACTAAAGCTAAATTTGCCCTTGTTAGTTGGGATGAGGTAAGCATGCCTAAGAATGAAGGGGGCATTGGTCTTAGAGATCCCGTAGTGGTGGGGGAAGTGCAGGGAGCCAAGATATGGTGGAGATGGTGCAATTACAAACAGGAGCCTTGGGCCAAGATTTGGCACATAAAGTATGTTAGGGGTTGTCCAAACACTCAGCTGGTGCGTTTCAACGGGGACCCTCAAAGATCCCACGTTTGGCAGAAGTCTAGAGAAGGGTGGAAATTAATCCAGGAACACAGGTTCTGGGAAATTAAATCGGGAAATATCACCAACTTTTGGGACGATTCCTGGAACCAATTCCCTAAGCTTGGGAATGACCCTAGATGGTGGTATATCAGGGCCAGAAGTATGGAGGAAGGCAAAGAAAAGTTTCATCAGTTCTGGGAGGGGAGACCTCAGGAAGACAGGCGCAGGTGGATGATCCCGGTCAACCAGGACGCCCAGATCTCGGCTAAGGATATTAGAGCCCTTGAGAATGAATTACAAGAACACAACATTCTGACCAAGAATGGGGATGATACCCTCATATGGGGATACTCACAAAAGGGGACCTTTAGCATAAAAGAAGCCTATAACATTAAAATAAGGGATTAGGCGGAGGAGGACGCTATTTGGAAGAAAGTGTGGACTTCCAACCCCTGGTCGAAAGTAGCTACCTTCTGTTGGCTAGTAGTTAGGCGCAGGATTTCGACGGGAAAAAACTTGAGGCGCAGAGGTATCCAAGGTCCGTTGCTATGTGTTCTGTGTATTAATCAGGAAGAGAGCATGGGTCACCTCCTCAATGCATGCCCCTTCGCCTCTGATCTCTGGGACAAAGGCGTGCAACTTTTCAGGAAGAGCAACAAAAGCAGAGGAATCCCAAACCAAACCTTTAAGGACTGGCATCCCAAGGCTTTCAAAAATAATATTCTACGGTTCTTATGGCAAGCCTTTCCAGGCACTGTGATGTGGGTAATATGGAAGGAACGGAACAATAGAATTTTTAAGGGTAAACAACAATCCACTGAGGATGCCTGGAAAATCATTACCTCCAATCTGATGGAAACAGTGCGCAGCCTGCAATGGAGCGACGAGGACAAGGAGTTCGCCAGTCCGGAGAAAAGTGTTGCGCATGCATGGGGGCTGGACAATGGGGTCATCAATGGTCTTCATAAAAAACCCCAAGTCCTGCAGAGTTGAGAGCCCGAACTCTTGGTCTCCCCCACTGAGGCTAGTCTTCAAGTTAAACTTTGACGATGCGGCTAGAGGCAATCCAGGTGATGCTGGCTATGGCGGGGTCTGCAGAAACTCATCTGGAGAAATTATTCAGGTCTTCTATGGCTTGCTCGGAATGGACACCAACAAATCTGCGGAGCTGGAAGGGATGATCCAAGGAATCCAAATCATCATCAGAAACGGGTGGATGCCGGCAATAGTTGAAGGAGACTCCAGTATTCTCGTCCAAATGGCGAAGCAACTAGCCAATGGAAAATCCATGGAGAAAGTGTCGTCTAGCTAGCACCTTGCCAGCAGGCTGGATGACCTTTAGGCCATGGTTATGATGTATCCGGCACTCTCCTTCACCCACGTCAGGCGAGAGGCAAACCAAGTGGCGGACTTACTGGATAATGTCAATGTCAATGACGTCAGGGCCATTCGGAGGGGACGGCTAGAAGATTTCGACGCAGAGGAATGGAAACCCAAGTGTCGACATCTGGCCGCTCATGATGTGGGTGACAGAGGACAGGTGACGGAAGGAATGAGAGAGAATCGAGGCAGGGACAGATGGCAGCAAGGTCCCTTCACGATTCAGGCCCATTAACGCGTGTTCGCATGTGGCCTAATATCATGACGATCTGGAGCGATCATTTAACCATTAATTCAGGGTAGGAGGGTGGTCCGAAAGGGAGAAGTAGCTCAGCCTCCGTATGGACTGATGATTCAGGCATGACAAGAGATATAAGAGAGTGTCAAGTGAGAGGTACGGCGATAGACGGTTTCAGGATATGGGTTATCATTATCCAGTACCAAACCGTTAATGCGTCCATGGAGCTAATGCCTATGAATTCGAAGGTGGTTGCAGAGACCATCACCCAAATTCTGAGGAGCATTGGAGATAGGCTAGTGTGTTTTAAGGGTGATCTGTGGGTAGAGGAAGCACAGAGTGATTCTGTTAGAGGTGAAACTACAAAGCGAGAGATGGCTCTGCCTCGAGGAGGTCTTGGGAAACCAGGGGTTAGTATAGGGCCGACTGTTAACCGAGACAAAGGGAAAAAAGCAATTTGGATGGGGAAGAAAGCAGCGACTTGGGCCCAACTTTAGGCTTAGTCTACTGCAGAGGCCTTCAAAGATCGAATCCCGCTTATTGCACGTCTAGCAATGGAGAAAGTGGAGAAGGTGCTCTGGGATCAAGTTAGTTCCATGCCGATTGAAGTGGTTCGAGAAGAGGTTGATGGCTAGATTTTCGACCCCGTCTCCACAGCGGGAAGAGCCTCGGCCCACGACCGACTAGTTATTATTTACTGGGTTCTCATGAATTTGGTCACCCAGTCGAACCTCAGCGCTGCAGCAAAAATTGAGGAGAAGCTTGCTGAGATGATGGAAGAAAAGGAGGGGGATGAAGAGCCCGCCAAGGCCTGGAAGGAGCACAATGACGAATGTCAAGACATGCGAAGGAAGCTCGAAGCCCTTGGCTCAAATTGTCATCTTATGCACCAGAAGGTGGACCAGATCGCCTCCTGCCTGGGCATTGCCTTGTATTACTCGGGGATGGAGCATCACGTCGAGGCAAGCGGAAGGAGCACTGATAGAATTGATAATGCTCCAGAAGAGTGCAGGATGGATGTGGTTCAACTCCTGGGAGGTCGGTGCCAGAGCACGGGTCTGGGCCCAGGGTTCCAGACACTTCCTTAATCCCCCAGTGGGGCACCCTCTGTTCTTTTTGCGATTGTCTATGCGGTTTAGTTTATGGTCTATAGGTCTACCTATCTCTTTGTCTGTTAATCTAGCTTATATGATGGCAACTCAGGATGTAATTCAGGGATTGAGCTCTCCATAGAGGGAGCTCTCCCGCTTTTGGGTTGGGTGGGGAACAAGCTGAACAAATGTAATGGGGAAAGGAAGGTTTCTGAGTGGGCTATCTGAGGCCTGGGAGTTTTGAGCTCCATTGTAACCGTTTTTATGCAGTAATACCACTTTTATTTACAAAAAAAAAATGTGATCTTTTATGCATTTCTAATGGAAACCCTATAAGTTAGTTGGAGGAGAAAGCTCTTAGACATAATGGAATACTTTTATGACATGGTATTTGAGATCTTGGTCATAATATTTGATTTGATCATTGATTTCTATTTTTATTTTAATTTTGAGTTTAATATCTACAAAACAAAAAATCCAAAAAAATAAATTTCGCTATATTGTAAAGTGTCTAGCACACTATGATATGCATTCTACATTATTAGAGTACAACCTTCACATATACATAAGCAAATTATTAAGAAATCAATGTCAAACTAATTAGTGTCATTTTCACAATTGTCACAGATACCATTTCAAGTATGAATATCAATCTATTCATCATGTTTCAAGCTTCATCATTACTATTAAGCTGAAATGAAGTTCACAGTTATGGATTGAAGTTCAAAAAGACCTCTTATTATAGACAAAATAGTTAATAATAGTATGGACCAACTTTGCAAAGACTACAAATCATAAAAATGGAAAAATGGTGTCCAATTCGATCCAAGGTCTTTGCAAAATCTCTTGAAATGTTTGAACAATAAACTCTTGAGGTGATGTTATTGTAATTTTTGCAAAGTTATTGTGTTGACAACCCATTTACATGTTTTCCAAGTCAATAGCCCATTTCTACTTGTCTTAAAGCATTGGCTAGCTACGATTAACAAGCTACTTTAGCTTAGCCCAGGTGACAAGGTCTGGGACATTGCCACCTCGTGGCTCTTGTTTAGTTTTAGGATTTGTTAATGTTAATGTTCCTAATGGTACTTCGGAAGATGTGTTTCATTTTCAAGGAATGTCCATCAAATTGATTTCTATTTATTGTGCATGTCATAAAGGTTATAAATTTGAAGCTTGACATGATAATTATGTGTTAAAAGATATCAAACATAGCTTCAAAATTGTTTCTTTTGGTCTCGTTGATCAAACATATGCTGCTCTCTTTCTCAACTATCATCCATCATGTGCAAGCTCTCAATGCTCTCTATCCTGTCCCAGCTCAAAAGCTCAAGTTCAGAAATGTTGGACAAAGCCCTAAGCTCACTTACCCTTGTGGTTTTTTTGACGGGGCAGCTGCTGATGACCTTGGAGGAGCAGGCTTTGTGCTGCACCTAAATGACTCCCATTCCCTCAGCTTCTCACTTGGCTGTGGCAAAAGCACAAATACTCGAGCTGAGCTACTTGCTCTTTGGGCTGTCCTTGTTGTGTCTAACCTCTTGGGGATCCCTCTACAAGCCATCTATGGTGACTCACTTGTTATTATAAATTGGGTAAACAGGTTGTCTTCTTTGGATTCTCCATGCCTGAAACACTGGTGCAAGGATATTAGATCTCTTACTCTTACTTTCTCTCATTTGACTCTCAATCATATTTATCGTGAGCATAATTAGCAGGCTGACTGTCTCTCCAAGAAGGCTCTTGTGTTGGATCCTGGTAATGTAATCTTCTCTGAATTTATAGAAGGAATGATCTCAGATCATGGAAATTTTAAGCTTTTTTAGCTTTGTGCCGGGACTCAGTCCCTCTTTTTTTGGCACATGTATTGTTTTTTCTGTAAAAGATGGATCTTGAGCCATCTTGGGATGAGACTATCAGCCTTTTGATCATGGTCAGTGATTTATAAGACTGTTTGTCTATCCTCTTTGTCTTAGAGATCAGATCTTCGATGGATTGTTTTATGGATTTTGCCTGGAGCCTGTTCCTTGAAGGCTCATGAACTACCTTTTGGTTTTCTGCTTAGATTGCTCCTGTATCATTGCATGATAGATGTGTAGTATTCTTGGTGAGTAGAGGGATCCCCTTTGGCTTATTCCTAGCATAGAAGCCTGATCAAACTAGCTGCCATGTATAAGATGTCCTTTGATTCTCAATGAATAACAAGGTCTGGCATTTTTTCTGCTTAAAAAAAAAATGTTGGATTACATAAGTTTTATTAAGATTTAAACGAGCATATTAAACTATATTTTCGAGAGAAAAACAATACACAACAAGCAACCACATATACACATATATTTACCTTGTAATTGACGTCTATATAAAAAGAATCCATCTACAAGATTACATGGGTACTTAGCCGTTGTAACCGTCAGTTCTCTAGGAATTATCTTCACGTACATGGTTCATCAATCTTGGTCCCACAACTAAGACTAAACTATCTCACATTCCTCCTGCAATCAAAGATCAACCTCTCCGATCCACATCAAACTAGATTACGAGTACACCTGCTACCGTCGTACCTACCGAATGGTTCATTTCACACTTAATGCAACATCCCTTCTATACACATAAAAGGGATACCTTGTGCTTCTAACACCCAAAAAAATTGCATTTTAACCAAAACCCAAAAATACTACTAAGCCACCAAACATGCAACCTACAATTAATTCAAATCACATTTCTCCAACGATTCCTCGTATGCTACTGAAGGCATTATTGCATTAACATGACATTGGCTGCTTTAAGCTGAACTAAATCATTCATGGCGTATTTTATTTCTCATATCATGAAACTCGGTAATAGTTTCGGCGTTGGGAACCATGGAATTGGCTCATATTCATAGCTGCATTTCTCACAGAATAATAAGAATCCACAAGTATTATCACATCCCCTTTTGTCTGGATATTTGTCATTCTATCTTCACTACTGTTGATGTTATTGAAGAACAAACTGCTCAAAATCTAAACTCGGAATCGCAAACCAAGGAAATCAGCACAGTATGTGGAGGCTACTCACTCGGCTTCAATGGCTTCTCTTCTCTTTTACAGGCGTGTAAGAACATGAATGAACTCCAACAAATCCATGCCCGGATACTGAGGAGTGGACTTGCACAGAACATAGTTTTGGTTACCAAACTTGTAACTTTATATGGCACTTGGGATGGCTGGGAAAATGCGCGAAATATGTTTGACAGAATGCGTAAACGGAATGTTTATTTATGGAATGCAGTTATAAGGGCTTATAGCAGGAAAGGCCTCTGGCAGGAAACACTTGAACTTTATTATGTAATGCAAGAATCAGGGATTGAGCCAGACAAGTTCACCTTTCTCTTTGCAATCAGAGCGTGTGCAGGCTTATCGGCTTTGGAAGAGGGCAAGAAGATTCATGATCGGATTGTTGGAAATGGATTTGAATCGAATGTTTATATGGGGAATGTACTGATAGACATGTATGCAAAATGTGGAAGTTTAGAGAATGCGCGCCAGATGTTTGACAAAATGTCTCAAAGGGATGTGGTTTCATGGACTGCAATGATAGCAGGATATGCCCAGAATGGGCACGCTAGTGAGGCCTTGGTGCTCTTCAATCAAATGCAGTGTTCAGACGTAAAACCCAATTCAGTTACAATTGCGTGTGTGCTTCCTGCATTTGCCCATTTAACTTACTTGCAGCAAGCTGATCAGATTCATAGTTATATAATTGTAACTGGGTTTGAGTCTAATGTTTCTGTTGGAACTGCTCTTCTAGACATGTATGCCAAATGTGGGAATATAGAAAGTGCAGGCAGAGTATTTGATAAAATGCCTCAGAGAAATCTGATTTCGTGGACTGCCATGATTGCAGGGTATGCTCAGAATGGATATGGAGAGAGGGCCTTGTCCCTGTTTCACAGAATGCATGTTGCAGACCTGAAACCTGACTCTGTTACCATTGTGAATGTGTTGTCAGCTTGCGGGGATTTAGGATCTTCAGAACAAGGCAAGTGGATCCATGATTATATAATTCAATGTGGTCTTGAGTCAGATGTTTCTGTGGGGAATTCCCTTGTAACTATGCATGCTAAGTGTGGGAATCTACAGGTTGCACGAGCATTATTTGACAGACTTTCTATAACAAATGTGGTTTCATGGAACGCAATTATTTCAGGGTATACTCAAAATGGACATGCCGAAGAAGCTTTGAAACTCTTCTATCAAATGCAATTGACAGGCATGAAGCCCAACTCAGTCACCATGGTGAGTGTGCTCTCAGCAAGTGCTCATTTAGGAGATCTGCAGCAAGGCAAGTGGACTCATAGTTACATCATCAAATGTGGATTTGAATCAAATGCTTTTGTGGGAACTGCCCTTTTAGACATGTATTCTAAATGTGGGAACATAGAGTTTGCTAGGAAGCTTTTCGATGCAATGAGTGTGAAAAATGTAGTCACCTGGAGTGCAATGATTGCAGGTTATGCCCAGAATGGAGATGCGAATGAGGCTTTTACACTCTTTAGTAAAATGCAATTTTCTCAAGTGATACCCAACTTAATCACCATGGTAAGTTTGCTCCCTGCATTTTCTTGTTTAGCAGATCCGGAACAAGGCAAGAGGGTTCATGGGTACATTATCAGAAATGGATTGGAATCAGATGTTTCTGTAGGAACTGCCCTTGTAGATATGTATGCCAAATGTGGGAATATAGAAGTTGCGGCTACGTTGTTTGACAAAATATCTAAACGAGATGTAGTCACATGGAATGCCATGATTGCTGGTTATGCTCAGAATGGACATGCTGCTGAGGCCTTGACACTTTTTCATGAAATGCAAGTTGCAGGTGTCCAACCCAACTCTGTTACCATGACATGTGTGCTCCCAGCATGTGCCCATTTAGCAGCTCTACAGGAAGGCAAAAGAATCCATGATTATATAATTAGGAATGGACTTCAGTCAGATGTTTCTGTGGTAACTGCTCTCATTGACATGTATGTCAAGTGTGGAAGTATAGATGTTGCACATGAACTCTTTGAAAAACTTCTAGAAAAAGATGTAGTCTCATGGAATACAATGATTGCAGGCTATGGGATGCATGGAAATTCTAAGGATGCCCTGGAACTTTCTCGCCAAATGCAATTGACACACATTAAACCAAACTACATCACATTTGTTTGTGTTTTGTCTGCTTGCAGTCATGCAGGCCTAGTGGGTGAGGGCTGGCAATATTTTGAATGTATGTCTCGAGATTATTGCATCACACCTAGGATGGAGCACTATGCTTGCATGGTTGACCTCCTTGGCCGTGCTGGTCATCTCGATGAGGCGTACAACTTTATCAAAAATATGCCATTAGAACCTGATGCTGGAGTGTGGGGGGCTTTGCTTGGTGCTTGCAGAATTCACTGCAATGTCCAGCTAGGAGAACTTGGGGCAAAGCGCCTTTTTGAGTTAGAGCCTGACAATGCAGGCTATTATATACTCCTGTCAAATATCTATGCTGCAGCTGGCAGGTGGGATGATGTGGCAAAAGTGAGGACAATGATTAAAGATAGGGGATTGAAAAAAATACCAGGATGCAGTCTGATTGAAGTAAACTACAAGATTCACGCGTTCCTTGTGGATGACAGATCACATCCTCAGTCGGAGAAAATTTATGCAATGTTGTCAACCTTGGACAAGCAGATGAAGGAGGCGGGGTATTTGCCTAGTACAGATTTTGTGCTGCATGATGTGAAGGAGGAATTGAAGGAAAACATGCTGTGTAGTCACAGTGAGAGGCTGGCCATTGCTTTTGGGCTTATTAGCACAAGCCCTGGGACTCCTATTCGGATTACAAAGAATCTTCGTGTGTGTGGTGACTGTCACATTGCCACCAAGTTCATATCCAAAATTGTCATGCGAGAAATTATTATGAGGGATGCATATCGTTTCCACCATTTTAAGGATGGGCTGTGTTCTTGCGGTGAGTATTGGTAATAGTGAATGAAGCGAGTTCAAAAACATGGTACAAGAACACAAGCTTGCGTAGTTACAAACTTCTGTGAATTACTTGAATGAAGTTTTTAGCCCACAACTATTTGTCAATTTAATTTCATACATAATATAGCCTATGGGGATAACTGGGTAATGTGAGAGGTGTTTATGTATTGGATTAGAACAGTGATAGCATAAGCTGAAGTTATATTGAGGAGCTCTACCCATAGATACAAAAAGGAATAGGTGTTAAAACCCAAGAAAGAGAGATGAGAATAGGGGCTCAGGCAGCAAGCTCGCTCTTCTCCTGTTAGGTGAAGTTAGAAAGCTAGGAGAACACTCCGTCTTCCCTATTGTTGTCTCCTTGATGCACAATGACATCTATGTCTTATTCTTGCTTTTCACTTAATGTAGTTTACGAGGTCGAGGTTATCTTAAATGGAAAATATAGTGTCTACAGTTGGAATAGATTGGGCAAATCATAATTCATTGTTTTGAAATGGGAATGTATGGAAGCAGAAAGCTAAAGTCGAGAAGTAGAGCTCCATAGTAGTGGGATGGGGAGAAAATCCTCACGGCCAAAAGGTGGCTCAAGAAGAAACAGGTAGCAAGAACTTACCATCCCAAACCCAATTCAAGAAACAAAATAGCATAGGAGCTGAGAGATATCCATCTCAACTCCCTGACTGACTGATGGAAGCCTCCAGTGGGTATGATTGAGATCTTTCCGAAAGATTGAGAAAGATCTTTCCGAAAGATTGAGAAAGATCTCAATCATACCCACTGGAGGCTTCCATCAGTCAGTCAGGGAGTTGAGATGGATATCTCTCAGCTCCTCTGCTATTTTGTTTCTTGAATTGGGTTTGGGATGGTAAGTTCTTGCTACCTGTTTCTTCTTGAGCCACCTTTTGGCCGTGAGGATTTTCTCCCCATCCCACTACTATGGAGCTCTACTTCTCGACTTTAGCTTTCTGCTTCCATACATTCCCATTTCAAAACAATGAATTATGATTTGCCCAATCTATTCCAACTCATCTCAGCTGTAGACACTATATTTTGAATACCGGTGTTACAAATATCTCCGATTTCTCTAGATATTTTTTATTTCTCCCAAGTTTCTCGTGTTGTTAATTTGCTTGATATTTTCATAACTCTTAAGCTCTAAGTTTATTTTTGCCGATGTTTTCCAATAATTCCTGATATTTTCCCCGATATTTCTTATAAGTTTCTTTCGAAACCCTCGGCAATATACTCCCCAACATGATATGTGCAACATTATTTGAGATATTGCATAGTTAAAAAAAAATGCAAGTTCTAATAAGTGATGATGGGAATCGAGCATAATCCACATTAGAATGTCAGTGATGTAGTGACTGTCAAAATTCTCCTGCTCCAGCTTTTAACAGTCAGCACATTGCAAGCCCATGTATTTTGAATTTAGAGAAGCTATTGAAGGACTAGTTTAGCTTAAGTATATAAATATTGTTTGGACAAGACATGGACTCCAAATCCAGGTAATGTTGCTATAACAAAATTTCCAATAGATAATATAATTTTTGCTTAGCAGCAATTAAACTCATGGAAAGATGGAACATTCACATTTACAAAAGAAACGAGAAAAATAGTTGACCATGGACAACACTGTAATTTCTCAGGGAGCATTGGGGTAGACACTTCAAATGTTGATTGATTGAATTTCCAGAAGACCCTGGAGGTTCTTTATACTTGTTGCAATTTTTCTACCCATAGATTTGTTTCATTAATCTTATTTCCAGCTATAAGCTATAATCTTAAGCCCCTATTATAAGCTTAATTTATTCCTCTGAGATATATAGATTTCCAGTGTCTCAATTTGTAAATGGGTCAGGAGTTTTGTTTCAAATTTAATTTTAACGTTTTAATAACATCTTATTGATAAAAATACTAGTTAGCTGATAATTAAATTAAATAATTAATGATAATGAGTACTATAAAAAAAACCTTAAAATAATGAAATTTTATTTAAAAATGTTATTATAAGCAAATTAAACTATTAATTTGATTTCAATGTTTAATAACATGTTATTGATAAAAAAAATACTAGTTAAGTGATGATTAAATTAAATAATTAATGATAAAAAAATATTAATAAAATTTTATTTATTTTTTTATATTATAGCTAATTAAACAATTAATCAAAATTATTATAATGACAGAATGACAATGATACTGTAAATTCCTGAGCAAGACTCATATGTTTCCTGTGCGGTTTGTTTTGTTCAGTTTGTATCTTCATACTCCTTTTACTGCAAATATTAGTCATGGGGTTCAAAAAATTTCCAATTTTCCTCCTAAAATTAGCTTGAAGATTTTTTGCTCCAAGAAGTTTTGAATTTGCTCACGACCTCGTTCTCTGGACTCTTTTGTTGCAAGCTCATGGATCTACCAGAAATTGGCTCGAGCCCTCTGCCTGGTTTGTTGGTTTCTTTGTTGCATAACTGAGGATCTTTCAGGAGACTTTTGTTTCAATTTTTGGGTGCCTTGCTGTGGGGGATCAATTTCAGGCTCGATCAAGACTGCTCGGCTTTGGTTTGACTCGGCCTGGTTCTTTGGTTGCTGCAAGCTCATGGATATTCCAAGATTGGCTTTCTCTGCTGCACTCTGAGGATCTTTCAGTGCAAATTGCTTCGATCATTGGCCTTGCTGTGGGTGATCAGGATTGACAAGATTCTCTCTGCTCCACTCTGTTCGCTTCGGTTAGATTGCAGTTGCTCGGTGAGCTATGTTAAGGCTGTGCTCGGTTTTTTAGCTGGATCTAGCTCCTCTCTTGTGGCTTCAGGTCTCTCTTGGTGGTTGATCTGCTTGTCTGGGTCCTTTCTTTTTTCTGAAGATTGTTCTTGCAGGGTGGCTTTGTTTTTACTTAGGGGCACCCTGCTTCTGATTTTTTGAGCCTCCTTTGGAGGTGTCTTCAAGTCTGTCTTCTAGTGGTCAGATCTTATGGATTCTGGAGGGCATCCTCCATTGCCTCTTTTTCCTTACCTCGATGCTTTCAAGAGATTGATTGCTTCTCGTGGTAAGAGGAAAGGGTATCTTCTCATAAATTTGTCAAGAAAGTTGAAATCCCTTCGGTTGAGCTACCTGTTGAACGGATCTATCGTACGATGTTAAATCTTGTTGAATGTGGGCTTATCGGACAATTCATTGGCCTCTGGCCTTCTCCAAAGGCCATTGATGGTTGGGTGCAGAGAAACTGGAGGTCCTTAGTTTCTGATGGTATCCAAAATCATTTTGTTGGAAGAGGCTATTATGTTTTTGTTTTTTACTCTGCAAAGGACCGTGACCTTATCTTTCGAAATGGTCCATACTTCATGGGCCCTCAGGGGCTCTACTTGAACAAGTGGACCCCTGATTTTGACCCCACTCAAGATGTTTCGTCTGTTGTCCCTGTTTGGGTAAGGCTCTCGCATCTTCCTTTACATTGCTGGAACTTAAAATCCCTTGAAACCATTGGGAACAAACTAGGTAAATATATTGACAGGGCTGAAAAGAAAGATCAATTTTCTTACGCAAGAATATGTGTAGAAGTCGACTTGGAGACATGCCTTCCTGAGGCAATCAAGTTAACAGTTGCAGAGTGGTCTCACATCCAGGAGTTGGATTATGAACGAATTCCTTTTAAATGTATATTTTTCCATGGTTATGGCCATTTTGCCCGAAACTGTAAAAAAAAATAAGAAGATGAAATTGTAAATGAGAAAGATGACCAGTGGAACCAAGTCCAAAAAGCAGGAACTTCCAATCAGGGTCCTAGAAAGAAAGGCAAAGAAGGTAAAACAGTGAAAGGTGACTCTGCTTTTGGGAAGCATCCTCCTATTCCTCAGGCTGTTGATTTCCCCAAAGCTCCTTCTAATCACTTTGTTGTTCTTAGTTCTTTTGAAGATATCCTTGAAGAAGGTGAAATGCAGCAATTCGATGGGCATAAGCTGGAATCTGAAGTAAACACGGTATCAATGGATCAAGCTGGTCCATCTTTATCGGTACCTCCCTGGGCTAGAGATCCCTCCCATGGTTCTCCCATTGGTGCTAGTTCTTCCCCTTCTTATGCAGACATTGCTCGGAAGAAGTTGGTTGATAGCTCTGGATCTTCTGATGAAGATTCCATTGAGCAGCTCTCCAAAAAGGCTAGCAGGAAGTCTAAGAAGGAGGTTCAGGAAGAAGAGGCTGAGAGGCTAAAGACGCAAGGAAGCCAGTCCACTATTGAAATGTCATATGGGAGGAGTAAGAGAACCAGGCCCCCTATGGGAGTAATTACTCCCTCTCACTTGGGTAAGTAATGCAGATCGTCTCTTGGAACTGTAGGGGATTGGGGAACCCAATCAACGCTGAAGCAGTCAAAGATTTAATGAGAATGGTCCTTTCTGAAATTCTCTTGCTTCAAGAGACCAAGATTAAGGAGGAGGCTCTCCTTCTCTTAAGTAAAAATAAATAGAAATTGATCGCTGGTAAAGCTGTCAGTGCGAGAGGCACCTGTGGTGGATTAGCAACTCTATGGTGTGAAGAGAACTTTCAGTTAAAAAATGGTTTGCCACCTAGCACTGGAATTTTTCAAAACTTTATCATTTCTCCAGTAAGATCTCTTTTGCCCTCTTTGATCTCTATGTTCCAGTTAATTACATTGAATAAAAAGAATGCTGGAAATCGTTATCAAACTTCCTAGAGCTCAACTCTCTTGTTAATATAATAGTAGCAGGTGATCTTAACATTATATTAGCTCCGAATGAAAAAAAAAGGAGGTCTGCGTGGCAAGGATCATTTGCATGATACGGTGGAGGAGTTGATCCAAGTTTGGGACTTGATTAACTTAAAATCCAAGCTTGGGCGTTTTACGTGGTCCAATCACAGAGTGGGTGCCGCAAGCATTTCTGCCAGGCTTGACCGATTTCTTGTTCACAACTCACTGATGGATGGGAAATCCTTTATCTCTTCTAAAATTTTACCCAAGCTCACGTCAGACCACCACCCAATCTCTCTGTTGTTTGAAAAAGAAGAGGAACTTGGGCCAATCTCATTCCGGTTCAGCCCTCTCTGGATCGAGAGAGACGGGTTTATGGACATTGTCTCTCGGGCTTGGTCTCAATATGTCGTTGGATCTCCCAGTTTTGTCTGGGAACATAAATTGAAAAAAACCAAACTCGTGTTGAAGTTGTGGGTAAAAACACCTCTTTCCTCTCCTACGACCAACAGGAAGGAAAGAGTGTTCGAGTTATCTGCAATTCAAATTGTAAAGGAAGATTGTGAAATTACCACTTCTCAATTAGCTCTAGAACAACTTGCCCAGTTTAAAACTTCTCAATCTTTCAGGCAGGAAGAGGAACATCTTAGATTGAAGTCTCGAAGCCTCTGGCGGAAGGCGGGTGACAAGAACACCAATTTAAAACTTCTAAATCTTTCAGGTAGGAAGAGGAACATCTTAGATTGAAGTCTCAAAGCCTCTGGCTGAAGGCGGGTGACAAGAACACTGCATTCTTCCATTGTCAATGCAGGGCTAAACTGTCCCGAAATCATATTTTGAAAATCTCCATTGGCGAAGGGGACATCATTAAAGGTCAAGATCTTATTATACAGTTTACTGGTAGGCATTTTCAGCTTTTGTTTTAGGATGATGGTCTCTATGATGAGGAAGTGTCTTCTGAATTTTTAAATAATGTTCCTTCTCTTGTCAGCACTGAGGACAATAATGATTTAATGAAACCCTTCTCTGAAAAGGAAATTGTTGATGTCATATGGGCAATGGAGCCGGATAAAGCTCCTGGGTTGGATGTCTTTTCTTTTCATTTTTATAAAGTTTGTTGGCCCATCATCAAATCAGATCTGATCCGTATGGTGGCTACCTTTCAAAAGAAATCAAAAGTGGGAGGGTGTACTACATCTACATTTCTCGCCCTTATCCCCAAGGAAGTCAATCCTTCTTCCTTCGACAGGTTCCGTCCTATTTCATTATGTAATGCTTCTTACAAGATTCTAGCCAATAGATTTAAGCACTTGCTAGGGTAAGTTGATCTCTCCTCTCCAGGGGGGATTTGTAAAAGGCAGACATTTAGTGGATAATGTAATCCAAATTCAAGAAGCTCTTCATTCAAGTTTCCAAAGGAAGGAGAAATGCATGTTAATTAAGTTGGATATGAAAAACGCCTTTGATCGAGTAAAGCTTCCCTTTCTCTATGATGTTTTGCTTTCTTTTGGTTTTTGCTATGATTTTGTAAACTTGATCAAAGCATGCACAGATAGGCTTTGGATTGCGCCATTAGTCAATGGTAGGCCTACTGACTTTTTCAAAGCTACTAAAGGCCTCCGCCAAGGTTGTATAATGTCTCCTTTCCTATACATCTTGATGGTTGAAACTCTTAGCAGAAAACTCACAGTAGAAAAAGAAGCTAGTTACATCCCGGGCGTTAAGATTGCTAGGGGTGTGTACCCAATCAACCATGCTCTTTTCGTAGATGACTCCCTTCTTCTAGGAGGGCCTCTATGAAGATTGCTCGGGCTTTTAATGTAATTCTTCAAAAATTCTGCCAAATTTTAGGAGCATTGATTAACAAAAACAAAAGTGTTGTTTATGGCTGGAATGTTGACCATTCGGCAATTCTTCGAATAGCAGTTTTCTTGGGCTTCCTTGGCTTCGAAAAGTGGGAGAAGATTAAGTATTTGGGGCTTCCCTTAACAATTGGTTCGTCCCCTCCTTCTCTTTGGCTTGATGTGCTAGCTAATTAAAAAGCAAAAATCGCTTCTTAGGGTGGACAGTGGTTAACCAAGTCTAGAAAATTGATCTTGTTTAAGGTTGTTCTTTCAACATTTCCTATTTTCCAATCCTCTCTGCTGCTTGCTCCTAAGTCTATCTCGGCCCAGATTTTTAAACTACTGCGAGATTTTCTTTGGAATTGCGGTAAAGGAAGTAATAAAAAAGATGCATTTGGTAAGCTGGGAAGTTCTTAAGAGACCTCTTTCAGAAGGAGGATTACAAATTCGTGACCCTGGTCTGGCTAATCTGGTGTTGAGTGGCAAACTTATATGACAACTATTCGTGGACAAAAAACACCCAGTCAGTAGGATTTTTCGGATGAAATACCTCAAGGGTGGCTCATTGAGAAATATTACTTTTGCTAATACACCTACTGGCACTGCTACTTGGAACTCCTGCAGAAAAGGTTTTGATTTTTTTAATCAACAACTATTTAGAACCCCTAGCAATGGGAAGAGGATCCTTCTTTGGGAGGATAAAATTTCCAGGAAACCTCCGCTCTCCTCTGTCATTCCGCTAACAGAGATTAAGAATTGGGCAACAAATAAAGGTTTGCTCCGCTTGGCTGATATTTTCTCTTGGGATAGAGTGTGCAATTGGGTTGGTTGGTCTCTCCTGGATCTTCCTGCTCGGCGTAATTCCAAAAAACTTTTGTTACTCTCTTCTCTTTCTGGCCTCGCCTTTGTTCACATCTCCCATAAAGATTGTTGGGGCTGGGGAATTGATGGCTTTTACACAGCAGCCAAAGGTTTCAATGTTCTTCAATCTTCCCACTCTTCATGCTTTACTCCTACGCTCTGGAAAACTATTTGGTTTCCACATTGTCTTCCGAAGGTAAAAAAATTTCTTGGTTGTTATTGAATAACAAGGTTCTGATAGGTGACAACCTTCTTAAGTGTGGCTTCAATGGCCCATATCGCTGTTGTTTCTGCAAATCCGCGTTGGAGACAACTGATCATCTTCTAGTTGAATGTGAATTATCTAAAAACGTTTGGGCTCTAGTTCTTCACAGTGTTAAATGCTTGTTTCCAATTCAAAATTTTGTTAAGTCTTTTTATTCAGCCTGGCATGAACGACGCCCTCCGAAATCAAACGTTGTTGCACTGCATAAAAATTGTCACTCGATTTTGAAATTCATGTGGTGGTCTATGTGGCTCACCAAAAATAGCTGCATATTCAATGAACAGATCCCGATCTCCCAAATCATGGCTTCCAAATCCTTATCGTGGTTTGTTGAATCTATTGGTCAGATGATGCCCTCTTCTACTCTGCTAGCTTCATTGTGGTTGGGTTCTTATTCTCAAGTCGTTGGGAAAAAAATGAATTGTTTCAAGCCTGTCAGTCTTCCTTCCCAGAGGTTTCGTGGAAATAAGGATGCATTTAAATCATTTTGGATGAGTTCCCCTTCAGCGACAATTTTATTTGATGGTGCTTCCAAGGGTAACCCTGGGGACTTTGCAGCTGGGGACTTGGTTTTATCTCCTGACAGATTGACCAATTTCAGTTTTAGCTAGGGACTTGGAACCATGTCAAACAATCAGGTCGAAAGCTACAGTCTTCTCATGGCGAGTCAGTTTGCTAAGAAGAAAGGATTCAAGTTTGTTCAAATATTTGGTGATTCTGAGTTGTTGATAAAAACTTTAAATTCAACTGATAGCCTCAATAATTTTGCCCTGAATATAATTTTGCAGAGAATTAGGATTATATTGAAATATTTTGATATGATTGATTCTTTCCACATCCTCTGGGATTTAAACAACCTTGCAGATGCTCTGGCTAACAAAGCTTGTCTTCTTCCTCATGGATTTATTAGCATCAACGGGGAATCCAGTTATTTCCATCCTATTCCGTAAATTGTTCTTCATGCAGTTGTAATTTGTTATAATGGGTGATCCCCTCCCTCTCTGTAATGCTATGTACAGCCTTTGATTGTATCAAAATATGTAAATAGGTTAATTGGTATTTGCCAAAAAAAACCTCAAAATAAAATTACTCGATTATGTTAAAAAAAATTTATTATAATGACCAATTAACTATTATAGCCCAAATCCTAGCAATGATTTAAGTTTAAGTTGTTTAGTCTAAATTTCATGAACTTGTTTCAGAATAATTATTATATATAATTATTTTTGTCCTATTATGCAAAGTTTCAAGGAAAAGAAAAAAATATTATAAATGTTACTACTTGCAACCCCTTTCTCCAGTTTTTGTTTTAATAAATGGTATTACTTGTAACTTTTTCCTCTAGTTTTTGTTTAATGAATTTTAATGAGTAAATTATCATGGGAGGTTTAGTTTTTGTTTAATGAAGCTCAATTATCATGGAAAGTTGGAACGTTTAGTTGTTCTTCAATGTAACGAATATAAATAGGATAATTTTTATTTAATTATTAATTTTATTTATTATTAATTTTATTTAATTATTATCCTATTTATCTTTGTTACATTTAATGAAGCTAAATTATCATGGAAAGTTATTATAATAAATCTTCTTTATCCATTTATTTTATTATATGATGAATGATACTAAAAAGTACAATGAGTTAAACATTTTGTGGAGAAAATACTTGTGTTTTCTATCTTTGTAGGAGTAAAATCATTCACAAAACTATAACAAATAAAACATTATAGAAAATATGAATGTGATCTCTTCCCCACCTTTATAAGAGTAAACTCATTCACGAGACTATAACAAATAAAAAGCCATAGAAAACATGGACATTATCTTTACTTTCCTTTGCACACTTCCCATCAACAACCAAAAAAGGAAAATAAACACATTTTGAGAAAACTTCGTCAAAATTGAGAAAACTCTGTCAAAATGTAGGACTATGCATGTCTTCTTTTATCGGGATTACAATACAAAATTGACAAAGATCTTTTGCTCACTATGAAGTTCAATAGGCATTGTGACTTGTTACAAACTTCGACAAGGGACCATTCCTTCTCTTCTCTACTATGTATCTTAATTACTTATAATACAATGTTGTGGCTCTCATGGAGCTACATAGAAAACAATTCCTCTACCTTTCCTTTGTTTAATCATTTATCTCACTTCTTTGGCACTACTCAACAATGGAATAGAAAAGTGCTACTACATCATTGAACTCCACTTGGATAATCATGCCAAACCCCTTTCTCTCATATTTGTTTTTATTACTAAAGAACCTAGGGTTAGGTTTAGGGTTTGTGATGTCTTGTCAACTTTCTTGGAATCATCGAAATTAATCATGTTTGGATCAATGAACTTGTCGGTGCAAAAGTTACCCATACTAGCTTTATTTCTTTAATGTGATATATTCTTGAAAAGTTATTGATGACACTACTACATTTGGATGTGATTTCTAATGTATTTTTTGACAATGATGCTGGAAATCGTAGGGCTTGTCAAAAATTTCTTTCCATTTTTTAATTTAATCTCGACCAGCGTCGTACTTCTGATGCCTGCTCTCTGTTGTTGGAATTGAGATGTCTGCATGCCAGTACAACCTAGTTGTTACATGTCTACTTTTTGCCTTTGAAATGGTCAAGGCACCCTTGTGTTGACCTAGTCAACGTATTTTAGTATTCCGATGATGGTGAGCATTAATGATAACTATATAAGAACTCTTCATACTAAGCTGACAATTATGTGACACTCTCAATGTCTACAATATAATGTTTCGTATTTTCGACAAATACACCATCAATATTACAACAATTTCATATCGAGCTATATCATTTCACTGATTAGATTATATAGTTACCACTGTCAATATCAAAAGAGGAAAGTTCGAGAAATGTTGCTTAGTTATGGGAGCAACTTGGTGATGGTAAATGTTGGTAAAATAAGAATTTTAAGGTCTACAACTATAAAACATTGTTGGGAATATGAGCACTTCAAAGGGGGGCGTGAATTTCATCCAATGGTAAGAAGTATTAGACGAATTTATTTGTTACATGTTTAATCTTTATTCTTATTAATTTAATTTATTGTTTTAATATTTCATTTATATATACTAAAAATATTTGATATATTGTAATTTGTAATGACAAAGAGAAAGCATCCTAGGATTGGATCAAACAACGAGCAAGATGTGCCAAATTGTAGTAGAAATGTTGGTACACAAGCCGATGGAGATCATCATGGAGTCGACAATGGAGATGATGAAGTTAATCCTATGGCCAAGGAAAATGATGATATTGACATAAGTCATAATGATGGGATAACAAGATTGATCAACGACACATTTCATGCTTCATCAAGGGATGAACTTTGATGGATATGTTGAAGATGTACCTCTTCAACTTTTGTCTGCATGGAATAGAAGTAAGATGGTGTTATGAGAATGTCTGCAGATGGTACCGCATTTAGGGGCATTGAAGAAAGATGGCCAATTTTTAAAGAAGAACATTGTAATGTTAAGTTTTCATTGGTAGTTGATGGTATCGATCTGCTTATGGAGATGAGATCTATTTGCTTAGTGTGGCCTATTTTTGTTATAAACAGTAACCTTTCTCCTTGGATGTCAATAATAAGGGAGCACACAATGTTCGCAATGATTGTTCTGTATAATTGTTCAAATTAGTTACATTGTTTTGAAAGTTACATATATTTTCCATTATACTTAATTAGTTATTTGTTAATAATTTATTATATGTTCAATGTAATAAATGTGTGTATTTTCAAATAATTAGGTAAGTACCAAGTTAAAGATATAGACTTATTTATTCAGCCTCTTATTGATGAACATCTAAAGCTATGGGTTGGCATCACTATGTACGAAATCTCCAAAGCAATAGGTCAAAAACAATTTCAAATCCATGGAATACTTAAATGGACAATTCATGATGCCTCGAGGCTAACACATTTTTTTTAGTTATTAGTATTGAAGTAATATTGCACAACACCTTTTAATTTTGTCAATGATTGAAGCTTTTTTTGAATAATTATTTGTATAATACTTATATTAACATAATTCCACATCTTGTAGGCCTTTAAACAAATGGTAATTTTGCATGTCCAGTGTGTGGTCCCAGATTGGTATCTCGATACTCCAAAAGCTTAGGAAATTATGTGTTTGATGAATATAAGCACTTCCTCCTTGACAACCATCGTTATCAAACTACCGAGAAATATATTTTTAATGGGAAGGAAGAGACCAGGAAACGCCTTGAAGAATGACACCTCAACTTTGGAAATTGGAATATAATAGGAATCGTCATCGAGGTAAGCAATTTGATTCCAAATCACATGTAATAACGCTATACGACTTGTAATATTTATAATATTCAATTGTTTCGTAGGTATATAATATTTAATGCTGTTCATTTTCATTATGTAAAGGTCATCATCGCATTAATGAGCCTCTTGCACAAGGAATGAAATGATTTTTCATTTAATTCAATAGGTTTCCATGCTATGACCACCAAGAAAATGCTCATTCTTTTGATACAATGCATATCGAGGCAAACGTTACAAAAACATTATGGAAAATCTTATATGGAAGGACTAACAAATATAAAATCAACAAAGTTTGTAGTGACATTAAGGAATCTAATCATGTAATGGGAATTTTGATTCATTATTTGAATGATGGAAAACTAAACAATATTCCATGGTTATTTATAGCATAGATGAATACATCGTCGAGAAATAAACGATGTGCTGAGGAATCGACAATGTACCGAGAAATTACAAAATTTTCTTCATGCCATTTTTTTCCAAAAGATTGGATCGTTTTTTCACCAAGTTTTACCCAAGAAATCGTTGATATATCATCGATTATTGGGAATTTCTCGACTGCCAGGAAACAAGGTTTTTAAAAGTAAATTTTAGTTGTTGTTTTTTTCATTTGCACATTGATTACCTTTGCTCGTATTAAGTTTGCATGGTGTGGAAGCCAATCTAGGTGCATCTAGGAAGAATTCTTAAAGAACCTATTATAGAGGAAAGAGTTCCTATGGCTAGGGGTTAAGAGGCCATCAACATACTAGGGTTGAAAGACAGATGTACGATGTTCAACAAGAAAATATAGGCAATATTCAAAGATAAGTAAGGTCTATACCTGATTCATTTAAGGCTGTTCCAAGATTTCTCTAGCCCTTCCTCTTACTCCTCTTGCTCCAAGAGACCTGCAAAACAAGTTTAACCTTCCTCAAACCAAATAGACTATATGAAAGGATATTATGTTCAATAAAACATGAAACCCTAATCTGATAAGCATCGTCATATAATCAAAACAGAGATTTAACACACATTGAACAATGATTTGGGAAGAAGAAGGACATCACATCTTTATTAATCAAGTGGAAGAAGTACAAAGTTCACCTTCTCCTCTTGTTAGGCACCTCTCGAAACCTTGCTCTGGTTCTTTTGTTTCTCTTCTCCAAGGATCTCAGCCTCCAAGCTCTGCAACATAAGGAGATAGTATCTAGGGAAAATGTAGGGGGGATGGGAGTCCCAAATCCACCAGCATAATAATGCAAAGGTCAATTCCTCTCCATAGACCTCTCTCCCTCTCTTATCGTCTTTCTTGAAGAGTAGGGGTCAAATAGGCATCATTTACAACTTCCAGATCAGTTCCAAAACCACCCAAACCAACCCTAATTCGAGAATTAAGATAATTTTATATTTGTTTTCCCACTTTAGGTGAAAATCACGGGTTTGATGAAGTAGAGTCGCGAATGCAAAAGTATAACTGTGGGTTTGCTTAAGCAAAGTCGTGAATGGGTCAAAACATCTCATTTTTAGGGTGCTTCCAAGAATTTTCAGGATTCAGTATTTTCTGGGAAGTTTTTCCTTACTCGGATACCTTTCTAATGGTCTAGAGAAGAGGTCAAATGGAGTTACATAAGTTTAGATATGGATCCTCCAATATAGGTAGTTTTTCAGTGACTTATATGAAATGTCATCATGGAAGTGTCGACATGCGACGAAATCATGGGAAAGTGATCACATGCATAGATGTGTCATTTTAGGCCATAACTGAACCTAAGATTGTCAATTTAAGTATTGGTTGTTCGGCGTTTGTTCGTCTCAATTTTTATGACTCGCTGGAAAAAGATAAGCCGAGTGACTATCATGGGGGATGTGAAGCTTGCCTTAACGAGAGTGACTATTTGTTTCATATAACGTGACATAATTATTAAATATGACTTAATTGATATTGAGTCATGCCAACTTAAGTTTATAACTTAAGCTTATTATTAAATAAAGTTCCTAGCTTAATCTTCTTAGTTTCAAAGTATGACCTTTATTATATATTTGCTTTATCACTCTAGGTTAATGGCGAGTGATTGTATCACTATACATCTTATTATCTTATATATCAAATTTATTTCCATATTCGTACGGTAATGTGTTAATTTAATGTTATTGTTACTTTAGATGTTTAACATTTTGAAAAAAAAATGAATATTTTTAAATTTTTTGATATATTGTCATGTTTGTCAACGTGTTCTCGAGATATTCTTAAACAATGTTTTTTGGACACTGTTGATTTTTTTGTTGATATGATGTTTGTAACTTTGATTTATAGAGCATGAATGCAATGTTGTAAAAGGCGTCATAAAAAAAATCCCGCTGGTTTTTCTTTGAACATATATAATATATTAACAAAGAAAGAAGAATTTGGTGGGGTAAAAACTCACGATTGCCATACATTTATTAAGGTAAACTAGCGTAATAATCTTCCGAGTTTTTTCTATAATTTGATTGTTGTATTGAATTTATGAATATAATAATTATTGTGTCCTATGTTTCAATTTGTTCTACCTCTTTCTTTCCCAAATAATTTCGACAATAACATAAAACAAGTTAGATATGATCTCGACAAGTACATGAGGTAAGTTCTCACAATTTATAATAGAAAGGTTAACTACGTAACAATTGTTATAATGTGATTTACATGTCTGGTTTGCATAGATGTATTATTGTATTCAATATTCTAGAATATTTAAATTGCGTCAACTATTTTAGGTAGTTGTCGTCCAAAGAAATCCATAAAGAAGATATAAGGTATTGGTAAAGATAAATTCTTCGGCTATTGTGTGAATCGCAAAATTATATTCCTCTAGCATTTTTCAATGCACAAGAACACTACCTCATACACCGAGTTGAGGAGATTGGAATCTGTGGACCTGTTAGACAGAGAACATGTACTAAAGGTTCTATGGTTGTGTTATCAGGAATATTTCACCTTCTACGGACAGAAGTTGTTCCTCTGGTCTGAATGGTTCAGATCCAGAACAAATGAGTGCACGACAAAGGATGAAGACCTTCCTTGAATGCTGTAGACACCTGGAATACTGCTTCGATTATGAACCTGTGTACCTGCAAACATATCAAACATACAAGCACATCAAAGCTACCAGAAAATCATCTACTTATCCATGCTAGTGACTAAGGAATCTATCAACATATACATGTGGAATCAAAACAACATCAATGTGGGACGGAAATCAGCTTTGCATTAAGAATGTATGGAGAAGATTACAACCGTTGCCTTGGTGTCGATAAGCCCCTCCACGAGACAAACACTTCATCCCCATAAGCTCCAACTTTGCTCTCTATGCTCTCCAATGATTTGGACTAGGTAGTCAATCCAACAGCATAACAATACCTCTATAGTTCTCCCTCTCAACTATGGATATGAGCTTGTATTTATAAGGCTCAATGGATAGGAATAGTTGAGAGAATTGTGGGTGAGGTGGCTCCAAGATCCTACCATGAGGGATCTCGAGCTCAAACTCACCCATAATGATAGGTATAAGGGAGGACACGAGGCTCAAGTTCTAGAAGCCTTGAGAAACTTCTATTTTTCCCATTTTGCATAGGGTACCGCTTTTGTTCCCTTATGACAGAGCGGTTTAGATGAGAACCGCTTTAAGACCAAAGACCATAGGCGGTGGCACCGCTTATCTAGAACAGGATACAGGCGGTGCTGAGCAAGGTACCCCTCATCAGCCACAAGGTAAGCGCGGTGCTAGGTTTTTTCAAGTAGAATTGACAAACATAGCAAGTTTCCACTCCAAGTGTTGGGATTAAGGGAAAACATGGGAGTTAAGGGTCTCATCACATGATGGTGACATGATTTAGGTATAACAAGTTGAGAGCTATATGGTATATCAATCCATGGTGTATATTAGTGAGTATCTCCCTAAAGTAGCATCACCACATGTTATTGTTTCTCGCATTTGGGACGTTGATTCCAAGAAAAAATATGAAGGGGAGTTTTTGTTGGTAAATGGTAGACTAATGCATTTTGAACATATATATATATATAGTGTTTCCTGGGTGAAACACTACAAGGTTATTTTGTGTAATGGTAGAATTAATTGTGGACTAACTGCAGTATTTTAGGTTACTAATATTCCTCTGGAACCGATAGGCCCCCAGAAGTATCTGAAAATAGATACTATGGCTACTTGAAAGAAATATTGAAGTTAGACTTTGAATCCTTCAAAGTAGTTCACTTTGAGGTTTGTTGGTACAGGTTATAAATGAATGAACGTGATCCTGATAAAATTGTTATTGAGCATGATAATGGATTTTTCATGATTAATACAAGTCTATTTGAGCTAGGTACATAGCCATATGTTCTTCCAAATCATTGTGAGCAAGTTTTTTATTCATAGGTGTCAAATAAAGCGGGCTAGTCATAGGTAGTTAGGTATGATCCAAGAGGAAGACCAGTAAAATATATTGTACCAGAAGAAGTTGATAATGAAGAAGGTCAGGAAGATGATGTAGAGGATCAGTAGTTGTGTCAAACAAAGAAGTACTTGAAGAAGTCATTGAAGGTAATGCATATCAGGAGCAAGTACTAGATATCATAGATAAAGAATTTGAAGATGAGGTAGACTATGAACAGTTAAATGCGCTAAACGAACTGGCTGTAGAAGAATATGTTGTTTTGAGCAATCCTTTCATTGATTCAGATCTTGGTTATTTAGATTTTGATTCTAATGAATAACTAGAACATTAATGAATATATATGTCTTGAAATGAACTATGAGGTACTTTGTCAAGTTGATTATGTCAGTTTTTATGAGATACAACCATTGTTTGCATAATTCTTCGTTGGCCCGATATTCTTTCAAGAGCCCAATATTTTTCCCTTTCATGGTTGGAAGGCCACCCCTAGCTTATTGTAGATTGGTTTTATTATCGTCATCATCATTTTAGATTGGTTTCATGGATTGAGGAGGAACAAAAGGTAGATAGTTAATTATCATCATCGTCAATGTAAATAATTTTAAATAAAACATTATAAATAATTAAATTTTAATAACAATAATTTTAATAATAATAATATAACATTATAAATAAAATCATTTAATTTAATAACAATATAAATAATTTTAATTTATAAATAGTCATTTAATTAATAAAAAAATAAATATAAATAAAAACATACACACAAGTTTCAAATTTCACTTATCACATTGTTTTACCATTTCAGCCATAAACCATATTTACCCATGCATAGAGGAGGCCACTGAGAGCAGAGAGGGTGAGGAGCATAACAATCTGCCAAGATCAAGGCGGGTGAGGAGCATAGTAGGAATTCGAGAGCAAGGAGGGTAAGGAGGAAACAACATGAGGAGGAGAGGAGGCCATCATTAGTAGTCGAGAGTAGAGAGGGTGAGGAGTAGAGGAGGTTTCCGAGAGCAAAGAGGGTGAGGATTAGAGAGATTGAGGAGAAAAGGAAGTCGTCAATAGCTTCCAAGAACATAGAGGGTGAGGAATTTTTGAGACCAATACAGACCGTGAGGAGAAGAGGACAATGGAGCACGTAGAGGACACCACATTGCCAGGTATGCCTAATAGACTAACAAAGACAAGAAAGGGACCCAATGTCTTCGGTAAGGCCTTCCCTACCCTTTGAGGTACAAATTTCATTTTCTTTTAGAAAGTAACCCTATCATTGGGTATTTCTCAATCAATAATAAGGCCCCATTGGGACAGGCTATGCTTCGACTTTCAGCTCTTCCCCTAGCTTTTACTTTTATCAACCAACCATGATAACACTAAAAATGAGAGGGCAACAGGGGAATTTTCTTACCTTACTTGCCAATTCTAACTTTAGATGAAATATTCAATGCTTGTCCTTACCTACATTCTCTCTCTATAACATCTTTCCACCATGAGACACCCCCTTGCATCTCCAAGGAGCCAAAAGGAGAAGGGTGCAGAGGCCCTGGGGTCTTAGGAACACTACCTTATGAGAAAAAAAATATGAAAATACTAGCAATGAACTCATCAAGAAAATTTTGAATTCTCATTTCACTTCTTCATTGAAAAGAAGAATGTTAAAACACTGAGACAAGGCTAAAATCTTTGTTGTTCTCAGTTTCGTGGATGTTAGTGCATGATTTTTCCTTCTCCAACAATGCACAAAAGAGAAGTAATATTCCAGGAAACCAAGATGTTCATAAGGGTATTTTTTTTCAAGGTGTTGGTCCAGTCCCAATGGGAAGTTATGTCCAAGGTAACTTTGTGCTTGCAAGTTGGAAAGGAATTTATTTTAATAACCATAGTGCATGTAATCATCTACATTTATCATTCTAACAATTTTGAACCTACTATACCTATCATGTCTAACACATAATCCTATGCACCATCAACCCACATGGCCCATCCAACCAAGTCTCCGCCATATATTCTCATGTTTTCCATTCGATCCAGAGAATATTCATCAACACACGTCATGAACTTTCATCTTTGGTGCTCATCAAACTCATTAGAAGATGATAGTACATGGTTTCATCTACTCTAGTTATCTTGATCAACAATGCTACCAAGTGGTACATTGAATTACTTTTAACTTCTTTTGACAAAATTTAATCCTTAGAGATGTCATTTTTTACACATTATTAATTACACATTCATTATTAATTGTGGATCAAATTGTTAGCTTTGATTCAGCAGCCCACGTCCACTCATATATATGATTGTATCCATGATTGATGGTGTTTATGAAGGCTTATTAGAGATGATATCCTTGATTAATTACTTATGTATTGGTAAATCGTTATTGTTGAACATAGCCAAGGATGTAGTGATGCCATGACTCTTATAGAAGAGAAAGTTATTTTGCACATGCAACAATTGGATTTGATTTATTCTCAATTTGGAATGCTATATGAGATCATTCCTCATGCACCTCAATATTCGTTTGACATTTTCAAGCCTACCCTAGGACTAAATTGTTTATGGCATGATTGGTTCTATTCTATGAGTAATGCCACGATTGATCAACTAGCATGTCGAATTTCCCAAGTGTCCATTCACCAGAATATGACTGCAGTCGGACATTCCAACCATAATGTTGCATTAGCCCAAGTTCAAACCTCTAATGTTCATTATGTTCATTCCATTACTTAGAAAGACAATCAGAAACCCAAAGGTAAGAAAAAGAATAAAAAGAATAATTGTAACACTAAGGATGGGAAAATGCAAATGACCAACACTGATTATGGTGGTAAAAAGTAAAGGTAAAAGCTCAAATTTCCATGTAAAATGTTTGTTGCATACCACCCTACTCATGAATATCCAAAAAATAATGAAATTCATTCCTATTGGGGTTAACAGGGGGCTCCACAACAACACATGGTCCTCACCAATCATCTTATTTGAGGCAAGCTCACGCTATTGCATTCTAGATCCAATTATTGTAGCGAGGGACACACCTATTTCAATGCATTATCGATGAAGGACCCTCTACCTATGTCATAGCATTAGCTTGTTGGAGATATTTGAGGTCCCCATTAAATATCATTCCATCATCCACACTATTGAAATATTTCAACAATTATTCTTTCAAACTACACAAGATCATCACTACCTTGCCATTTTAAATGGAGGGAAAGTCAATCTCAATCTAAGTAGAAGTTGTAGATGATCTATTACATTATAATCTTATTTTATGATGGAGTTGGACATATAAGATGATTACTACTATCTATTTTGTTTTCATGGTTATTCATTTTCCTCATGAAGGGAAAGCGGTTACAATGGTTCAGTTAGATTACTACACACTATATTCTAGACCCAACTTAGAATCTGCCATTCCATTTATTGGTGATTCTAAAGCAACATTTAATAGCATCAGTGTGGGGATGTTTAAACATTCATCTCTTATGGTTACATTTACCCTACCTACATTGGTTTGTTTTGTAGGATCTTACCCCATATTTACCATATCTTCTATCCTCATCACAACCATGTATAAAAATATATGGGTGTTATCCAGCATATCAAAGATTGGTTCAATGGGAATGAGTATGCCTTTGACTATGGTGGAAAAGTCTTATCAATCTATTTTCAGATGGATTTCAAAAATGCTAATCAAAGTCTCCACCTTCAAGAGGAGTACGATCATTTTACCTCACCCATTTAGGTTGTTGATTATCCTACCTTCAATGACTTCCTAGACACGGTTTCTCCTTCAGACAAATTCATCTTAGAAGTATTTTTTAATCTAGAACGACCTTGGGAAGATATGCATCATCGATCATCATTTTTACCCAAGCTTGAGAATTGAGAGGTCGACCCAAAGAGCCTCATTTGTCTAGGTAATATTGATTGGTAATAAATCCCAATTCTTATACAAGATGTGTTCACAAAAATTATTTGGCCAACATTTCAAAAAAAAACTATAAATATCTCTATCAAACCTAGCCTCATCAAGAACATTATTATCGGGGACTAACTATTATTCTCAGTAAATTGAGGATTACACTGCCCTTTTAACAAAAATTCATGGTGGTCCTATGAGTAAATACCTGGTATTGATCCCCATATCTTTGAACATGAAATAAAAAATTATGATAATTTCAAACCAGTTTGACAAAAGCTATGGTCTGTCAACCCAAAAAAAATGGTTCTATCTAGGATGAGGTGGAGAATTTTCTTCATGTTGGCTTTATTTATAATGTCCCTCTAATCAAATGAGTATCGAATATTGTTCCAATCAACAATAAACAGAGTACGATTCGATTTTGCATTGATAATGAGGATATCATTGTTAATGATCCCTTGATGGATGAAAGTCTATTTTTGTTTTCCTCTTCTCAACCCTAGAATGGAAAAATTTTGCATGGGAAAGAACTTGTTACGGAAGCTCATTAAAAACTATGATGAGATTTAAAAAGGTTTTATTTGACTGTTGAAATAAGGGATCCCATTTATTTGGGATGATCAATCCCAATGATGCTTTGATGCCTTTAAACTTCTCTTATTTCTACACCTTTGGGGCATCCTCCATAATAAAATAATGATTTTTTATTGTACCTTGCATCATCAAAGTCAACAATTGTCATGGTATTGATTCAAGAGAATGCATTAGGTTGATAAGGAATTGCGAAGATAATCTTAGGTGGTATCATCCTACTCGAATAGAATAAATAAGTATTGCTCGACGTAGTAACACATTAGAATTAATGCATTGTATCCATTGTATCTCATTCAGGTTCATGAACAATACCCAAACTTAATCATCATTTTTTATTCGATGAAGGGAAGTCTTGTCATAGAAATAAAGAGAAAGGGTTTCATTTTTTACAAATGGTATTATTGATTGGAGTAGCCCTAAAACCATTGTGTTATGTTGGTTATGGTTGTTTTCTAGATAATATGCACTCTATCACTTCCATTCATGTATACTCTGAGCTTTTATTATTAGCTCTAAGTTCTGCAAGTACCGCCAAACAAGTATATGTCATATATATCTTCCGAGAGAAAGGATAGTTTAGGAGGAATGGGGGAAAGTGTGATGTCCACTTCATGTAACAATTCCAGATCATGTACTAGAGGTCAAAAGGTAAGAAGAAAATTTCATACACACATGAATTTTTTTCTTGCTCATGGAGGGACTTGCAGTTATGATGATGAGACAAAACAAAAATCTAGTCAAACGATGGGATTTGAAACAACTTTCGGACTTGGAACTTGACTTTTGTCTCGATGAAAGATTATATTGCATTGCTCCATCATCTATACATGGTCTTATGATATTTTCCATGGATGGAATAAAGGTCCAATCTGGCAGGGTGACTGAATTGATGGAATATGTTGGATCGTGTTACAATTATGGAGCTTGGAATTAGATTTCACAATAGATGAAAAGCATGCATAGATATGCCCTTTCTATGAACTATCTTCAAGTAAAAGACTCTAATCAAACTAAAGGAGCAACTATATATATTGATGGAAGCCCAAAGACTTCTTGAAATATTGCAGGGTTTATAAATAGTACACAACCAATGACAACTACAAAACCTCTCAATTGCAACTTTGAAGAACATGAAGGAAACCGCGTAGCGGTATGGGTGATAAAAACAATTGCACCAGGGGTGCAGTTGTTGATACAATATCATTTGAATCGAGTACTAAAAGTGTTAAACCCTGCAAACATTGGGGCAATACATTTTATTCTTTTCATATCGAATTGATGAAGTGCTTTGTTCCCTACATAACTCTGCCTACATATTATGTTGTAAATAATATTGTTTTGAATGTTTTGGCAAGGAGATCATGGCAAGGAACCTACGCATAACATTGTATAGCCTCCACTAAAAACTTGGCTCATTTTTATTTCTTAAATTTAATTGTTTTTTGTAATTTTCCTAAAAATTAATGTTATAATAAACCTTACATGATATATGTGGGCAGGACTACTCCACCCATGATCCAAACATGGGTGATGATGATGACAACTTTCTTGATGACCCAAACCCACGAGAAAGTATTTGTAAGCTTATAGTGAAGATGAGACAAGAATTGTTTTAATTGTTTGATTCCGACTCACCTAAACTATTGTAGAGGCGGATCATTTTAGGTGAAACACCAAGGCGATTATGAGTAAGCTAAAAGTACATTTGCCAGTTTAATCATGTTCAATATTTTATAATTTTATTTTATTTTATATTAACCAAGAACAAAAAATGAAATTTTTTGGCACACGATTATCAGTTGTTTCTTCAATAGATTGAACGTCATCAACTCGATGTTGGCATAAGACACACAACACAAGAGGCTATGGGATCCCCGCCTCCTGCTCACACTATGTCGTCTTCTCTACCACTAGTGCAACACATGTATTGGATACTCTTGTATCAACTTTTGGTCACTCATGTGACACCCTTGCTCATGGCGCAAGTGCTCTCCATGAAGGTGTTGGTAGAGGTAATGTCCCAATTCCTAGTTTATTTAAAGCCTTTGAGGAGAAATCTGTTCTAAGATATGTGGTACATTTTCTATTGAGCTTCTCATGGATGAAAACCTAGTGCCACTGAAGCTACATAAACTCTATGGTAACTAATTATGCATCTATATGCCATAACATTGTATAATTGTAGTAATTTTAATCAATTTATTGATTTTACCGAGAAGAATATGTTTTGGAAGTGCCAACAAGAGAGGTATTTAGATACTTTTGGACCAACCATTTGCACCAGATATAACCAACAACCTTCTCATTTGAAGAAGCAGCTTTTGGATTACATGGTTGGTCTTTTTGGAGACATTTTCAAACAATCACAAGTTACAATTAGTACAGGTACATATTTGAAAACGATAAGAGACACATATAAGGTTAATATAGAAAAAAAAAACTAGGTGTGATCTACCTCTTATGATTCTTGAGAGAGAATGGAAATCTCCCAAAGAGAACACAAAGGAAAAAGGTATGAGAATACAAAGGACACTTACAGATGGAGGAAGGTATAACATTTGTAATTTAACTTAGTGTGATATTTTTATAAAGTTCAACATAAATTGACCATTCGTATTATTTGATGTTCTTAATCTCCTTGTAGGATTAAATATATATCAAAGGCCACCAAAGCTAGGTTAGAGAAGCATAGCCAACCAAACTTGGACAAGGTGGATACTTGAAATTGTATGCTCGATTTGTAAGTATGAAAATGATTTTAATCTCTTATTAGTCAAAAAGTTGTAACTGAAGTCAATATTGAAATGTTTTTGGAATGTTAGGGGGATTCCATCAAACGAATTCCCACTGAAGAAGAAAAGAAACCCTCGTCCAAATGTGGGTTTCAATATATGCTTGAACATGTCAAGGCTGGGGGGAACCTAAAGACCAAACAAATGTTAGTTTTGATTTTGATATTTATGTTTAGCATCGTTTCCAAATAGAAAAGGATGTTTTCTACAAAATCAAAAACCTATTAATTTAATGTTTTTATTTTAATAATGTAGAAGAGATCGGCACTATTGATGTTGGAGTAGATCCATAACCTAACGGTACTATGATTATGTAATTATAATATCTATGAGATATTGAATTTCAAAATTAAATTTTGTATAACTACAACTTTCATTTTGATTTATGTGGAAACTTTCATTTTGATTTAAGGACGAAGGCTACAATGAAAAGAGAGAAGAAGAGGTGAATGTGCCTCTAACCATGGCCTCTCCACATCAAGAAGGTAATAAACATTGATTTAATATATATTAACACTAAACAATTAGTAAATGTTCATTTCATATTAACACAGAACATTTATTATTAATATTAATTATATATCTCTTAACTTTTTATAGTGGATGTTGTTCCAACTCAACATGTACGTGTCTAAAGACATATGTTGTGTTCCAATGTTAGGAAACAGACATCAATATAATTGGACCAACAACATCCACAAAAAACAATAGAGGACGATGTGCCTCTTATGAATTTGTCTAAGAGTAAGAAACCCCATAGAAAGTGGTGTACGGTTAAGATTTTTGACATAATACATGTGTAATTTGATTTTGTATAATGAACTTTGTTAATATAATATATTTGGTACTATTTTGTAAATGACATTTCTTATGAAATCTACATGTTTAATTATTTATTGTTAATTTAATTTGTTTCACACTAGTGATAGATGAGCTATGGGAAATTTAGAGGAATTTTGAAGGGGGAGGGGGAGTGAGCTTCCAACTTCACGTTGTTGGACTTGTTTAGTAAAGAAATCCCATATAAAATGATGTACAATGAACATTTTTGACATAATACATTTCATACTTTGATTTTTGTATAATGAATTGTGTTGATATAATACATTTGGTACTATTCTGTAAATGAACTTCTTATAAATTCTTCATGTTCAATTATTTGTTGTTAATTCAATTTCTTTCACACTCAGGTAGATAGATGGGATATGGGGAATTGAGAGTGATGTGAGGAGGGGTGGGTAGGATACAAATGAGCTTCTCTCTTCAAATGGTTGGACTTGTTCGATAGAGAAATCTCATACTTTGATTTTTGTATAATGAACTTTGTTGATATAATATACTTGGTACTATTTTGTAAATGATAGATGGGATATGGGAATTGAGTGTGATGTGAGAGGCGTGGGAGCGAACAAATTAGCTTCAACCTTCACGTGGTTGGCCTTGTTTGGTAGAGAATTAATTATTCTTGAACCCAAGCGAAGCTCAAACAAGTATACACATTCACATCTTCCGATTAATTTTCATTGATAAGATAAAAACATAGTTCTTTATTTATTGTTAATCATTTACTGTTAGTTTAATTTGTTTCACACTAGTGGTAGATGAGCTATGGGAAATTGAGAGTAATGTGAAGGGGGGGGGGGGGAATGAGCTTCCAAATTCACGTTGTTGGACTTGTTTAGTAAAGAAATCCCATAGAAAATGATGTACAATGAACATTTTTGACATAATACATTTCATACTCTGATTTTTGTATAATGAATTGTGTTGATATAATACATTTGGTACTATTCTGTAAATGAACTTTCTTATAAATTCTTCATGTTCAATTATTTGTTGTTAATTCAATTTCTTTCGCACTAGTAGATAGATGGGATATGGGGAATTGAGAGTGATGTGAGGAGGGGTGGGTAGGATACAAATGAGCTTCTATCTTCAAATGCTTGGACCTGTTCGATAAAGAAATCTCATACTTTGATTTTTGTATAATGAACTTTGTTGATATAATATACTTGGTACTATTTTGTAAATGATAGATGGGCTATGGGAATTGAGTGTGATGTGAGAGGCGTGGGAGGGGACAAATGAGCTTCCAACTTCACGTGGTTGGCCTTGTTTGGTAGAGAATTAATTATTCTTGAACCCAAGCGAAGCTCAAACAAGTATATGCATTCACATCTTCCGATTAATTTGTATTGATAAGATAAAAACATAGTTCTTTATTTATTGTTAACTAAATTTTATGTATCTAGTACATATTTTTGTTGAATATACTCCTTTTGTGCTTATGTTTAGATGATACATTTTGATGTTCCAACAATGTTGTAGACCTTATGAACTGTGGTCGCAAACTTTATGGATGTTTGGATGATATAGGGATTGTGAATTTCTTTTGAATATTATATCATTGAAAAAATTAGTTATTTAGTTATGTCAAATTGAATATTATGTTTTTTTCTTTTGAATATTATATCATTGAAAAAATTAGTTACTTAGTTATGTCAGATTGAATATTATGTTTTTTAGTAGAGGTTTTTATGCTTTATTGTCCATCTAGAGAGTGAAAAAACTACATAGTATAAATGCTTTTACTCTTACTTGCTTTTGTAAGAAACTATAGTCTTGTCCTGGTAACTGGTCAAATACTGACTTATGTTGACTAGCCCTCATAGACATGGTCAAGGTTGGGATATATTGTTGAGGTTGCACCTCCCATTTGGAAGCTTAGTGTCCAATATGTTCTAGATTTTATCCAAGGTTATAAGTTTGAGGACATGGAACTTACAAAGGTGATCTTGTATCATCCTTGCGGGCAAGATAAGAGAAGTTGTAAGATGTTGTAGGATATGAACCAACAACTTATGTGTAAGTAAAGATAATGGGAGGTGATCACCTGAAGAGAATATCACGTCCCATTATAATTACTTACACATAAGTTGTTGGTTCATATCTTGCAACATCCTGCAACTTCTCTTAGTATGCATGCCACTTTATCGCAAGGATGATACATTGATCACCTTTGCAAGTTCCATGTCCTCGAACTTCTAACCTTGGATAAAATCTAGATTGTCTTGGAAACTGAGCTTCCAAATGATGGGTGCAACACAATATATCCTAGTCATGATTTCTACGAGGGGTAGTCAACAAAATTCAATATTTGATTATAGTACATACATCGTAATTTCAACATCCTATCGACAAGGTTATTGCCAAGTAGTTCGATGTTCTACAGACAAAGTTGTTATATTATCGACAATATTTATTCTTGGTGTTATAGAGTGATTTGACACACCTTGTGCGTCAGGCCTTGATGGCCTTCCCTTGTACCTGTGTAGGTTCAATATACCCCCCTTACTCACTATAGCACTGATGCTTCAGTTTAACCCTTAAAAATACATTTATGAAGATACACGCGGGTCAACAGCTATGCAGCTTGCCTATACGCAGCTTGCACCATTACAGCCCGTATACATCAGCTTTTGTGCTAAAAAACAAAAAATATTTGTAGTTTTCCTCATTAAGTAACGAATAACTTGATCATTGACCTTCCATATGCCTGTAAACGCTATGATTCAACCCTCCATTTCCCATTTGAGGGTTATATATTAAGCCATTGTGAAGCATTAGAGGAAGAGAAACTTTGAGAGTAAGGAAACTATAGTGAAATTTTGCCCCATTGCCATATACTTGAGTTTGCATCCCTTTGTTGTTGTTGATAGAACCCTTTGTGATCGTATCCCAAGCTCTCCATTGTCTTTGTGAGCTTGCATTGCTATGGAGGATTGAAGTGGTGGATGCCCAGGTGGAGGAACTCGGTTACTTAGTTCTGATGAGTCATAGATGGAGGTTGTCACATTGTATATATGTTTTTACATTAATAGAAACATCCATTTCTCATCCAAATTTCATGTGCTTGTTTATATTTGTATCCATGGCTATAGTTGCTTTATACATGTTCAAATGTATTATGCTAGTTTGAATGCTAATAGTTAATATATTTAATGCTTGGATATGTATTTGTTGTTGAGGGAAAATTGTAGGGACAACCATTTGATCGTGAGCTCAACGATGGTCTTCTTTGAACATCTGGTTGAGGTACGAACTTTATCCCTTAGTCATTAGCTTCTTTAATTTATCTAGCATATTTGAGAATGGATGTGATTTCTAGTGTCATCCTATCTGTTGTGGTCCACCCCAAGCCGTAGGAATATTCTCTCTGTAACACTTGGACCCTCGTCTCTATTCTGACTCTCTAGCGGCATACTTAGAGTGGTTTCAACAACATAACGGCTGGAAAGTTGTTGGAGTTGCAACATTTGGTTGGCGTCTTAATGACATTTTTAATGCGGATTGGATAACTATGTTGTCGGTCGATAAACTCATTTACAATGTTCCACCGACGTAAAAGAGACAAGGTAGAACTATTTCATACCTGCCACAAACGTCATTTGGATGTCGTAATAACAACCTTGTAGGATATCGTAGAAGTTTTGATGATACTTTTGCGACATCCTCATTTGTTTTTGTTGACATCGGATAGAGAGTCGATAAGTTGTCGTAAACTGGCCCCTCATGTACTAATGTGAGCTCTACAATGCCAAACGGATTAATAATTTATTTGGACCTTAAAAAGAGTATTGTTTAAGGCCCAAAACAAGGATCAAAAGTTCATGGATAGAAATTGTAGAACTCATAAATGGTCCCATTAGGTTTATTAGTCTAATTTTCCTACTTTAAATAGATACCAAGAGTGAATAAATATTATAACAATTTGTTTTGGATCATACCCCTCCATTTTTAGGTTTTTTAGTTCCCAAAATCTCAATAATTTGAAGAAATTGACTTGTATATCTATGAATCAACATTAGATTTGGATCCAATTATTGGACCCTCTCTCTAGATCTATCTCTTGTCTCTCAACTATTGACTATGAATCTTGGCTCTCAGTCTAGCATTTGACTCCTCTTGTTCAACCCTTTCTTCAATATCTTGCAAAACTCTACCCAATATTCTAAGAAATATTTATTACAAAGTTTACCTTTCAATGTAAGCAAGGTTCTTATTTTAGAAGTATTTGAATTGTGTGCTTCCTTATCATAAATCTTGACTTTTTATTCCATCATTTCCCTTTGTATTGTTTATACATTCTTTACTTCTTGTGCACTTGATCTTGGTTTCTATACCTTCCATGGTTTGTGTTTATGATCTTAGGGTGAATCCCTAAATGGAGTTTCCAACACTGTCCATTCCAATGTTTTCCCTACTTGAATGGCTACAAAATTTATTGATTTGAATCTTGATAGATTTGGCTATGTCTCCAACAAAATTGTAAAAATGATGTAGTTATTTTTCTAGTGATAAGAACCTCACCACAGATCTCGACACTTGTATGCTAAATGTTTTCCTTTCTGCAATGATAACAAACAATGGAGATATTTGCATACCTTCATTGGTTTCCCTTCTTTGAAATTATTGTACATTATCCTTTGATTTTATACTCAATATTTATAGCCCTATTAGAATGTTTCCCTTACTATGGGGATGTATTACTTCTTCTTGACCTTCTTAGTTTTCATTCCATTTCCCTTGACGGTGTTACTACCTTCTTTGAGCATATTGTGGTGGAATGGAGGAGGCATATCCCCTTAGGTAGGAAAACTAAATGTGCTTGAGAATTCTCCTTCTTATATAGTGCTCCCAAAATATACAAGTTATATGTATTAAAGCCTTACCATGACCTTCATGGTAATTATAATTCCTTGGACTTCCTTGCCAATTTCTTGGCCATCATAGCTCACAGTTTTCAATAATCTTCATACTACCCCTTTGGTATCCAATTCAAAATTACCACATATGTTGATTTAAATTGAGTAGGGACATTTGAAGAGGTGCTTTCCATGTGTGTCATGGTTATGGTTTGTGTGTCTCATTTAGAGATGTAATATTTTGATTCCCTCTTCACATTCGCAATCGTTTCTTGGATCTTGGAAAACTATTTTTGGGACTTTTGTATAGCGAGGTCATTCTCTTGTTTAAGTTGGTTCATTATACTAAGAATGGATTCTCTGATTCTCATGTATTGATTTTTACATTCTTCTACCTCCTTTGTGGCTTTTATTAAGAATTTTATGTGGTCATACAATTTGGCTTATAGAACTTATTTTCCTCTTCTAAGTGTTGGACCATGTTTCTCAACTCTTCATTCTTGTGAATTAGTTGACTTATCTCTTACAACTTTTGGATTCTTTTTTGTTTAAGAGCTTATCAATGGAAAATGTATTTTGACTTCCATGGACCTAAAAAATGACTTTAATACCCTATGATCTATAAATTGTCGTGGATATTCCACCCTAAAGTTTTTCACATCAAAACTTAACTATTCATTTCTTCTATGGAGAGTTGACATTGAAACACAACAAATTTATACTCGATTATGCAAAAAATATGTATCTTTAATGTTTTTATAATAGTAAAATCATACACAATAATACAACAAATAAAACACCATAGAATACATGGACACATTATTGTGCCCTGGAGAAAACCATGTTGTGGAAAAGTCTAGAAAAATGAAAAACCATGCCTTCCTTTTTTTTCGAAGTTATAATGCAAGCTTATAGATTCAAACTATTTTATTTCTATGGAGTTTATTAGGCATCATGATATGTTTTTTTTTTACTAAAACATAGGGATAGATTATATTGATTCCGGTAAAACAGCTACCGCAGGCTTGACAATTTACAGTGCTTCATAACAGAGCTAGATTATCTTTCAAAATGATTCTAGGAATCCAAAGCAGCCCAACGGGTAGATTACAATAAAATAAAGAGGCAAAGAAACGAGGTAGAGCTTAAGAGCAGGTCGCAGCTTGGGACTAAGGGACTTCTGATTTCCAACTTTGTGATCTTCATTTGTCAAGCTTGGCAATCAATTTAGAGACAGCAGTCTCCAACACACTGATGTGTTTCCTGAAGTCTCCTTGGGTGTTTGCAACATCCTTGAAACTGGTGTGGACCTCTTCTTTGAAATCTTCCAGATTCTCAGTTGAGGCCGAGTGGTCTGCGCGCAGCTTCCTGATGTCTTCATTGAGAATGTCCCAGGTTTGCTCTCCTGCCTGGTTTGTCGCTTGCAGGAGCTTGTCTTGTTTATCCACTCGTGCTCTGATCCTCCCCATTGTATTCTCCAGCGATTCAATCCTTTCTTCCACTGTTGGGCCCGATTCTGAGGAAGATCCTGCCATTGCAAGCAGCTGAAAGCCCTGGTTCAAGTGAAGAGGGAGTGCTGGGCAATAATTTGACAGAGTAAGTATTCTTGGCCGCGCAGTGATAGCCTTTCCCTTGCTCTTCACTGGAGCTTCAATATGCTGGGTCTTCAACGTTACTGCTGTCATGAAGGATGAGAAAAGCCTTGAATAAATAACTAGCTGGGAAGGAAACGAAGTCATGAGAGTTTTGTGACCGGATGCGTTTTGCAGGGATTTTTTGGCAGTGCCAGGAGAGAAAGAAGATACGTGGTACACTGGTGCTCTGCATAGCAAATGGAAACGCTGGTTGAAGATCCTGAATCTGCTACGGCTAGGGGACGTCACATCGACTTTCCACTCCATCCTTGTGCAAGATGCCTCTGCCCAAGAGGGTCCCCCGATTTGCTTCTTTGTCTGCCAGAGAGTTCAGCCCCCTAAGCACATGGAAGAATCTAATGGAATGAAATTTTTTACTTAGAAGTCATATTTTCTGATAAATTTGTGCCAAATTAAGTTGAGAGGGACGTGTCTTCCTTATTAGAGCTTGAATCAGCAGTCGTGAGTCACCAAATACCGAAAGTTTGGCAATTCCTTTGGATAGCGCCATCCTTAATCCTTGCAGGAGTCCATAAAATTCTGCTATATTATTTGATTCAGTGCCTAGGCCCCAAGAGTAATTGCTGAGCACAGTTCCATTAGCTGATATTAATACTCCACCGTAACCAGCTAAGCCAAGATTGCCCTTTGAAGCTCCGTCGAAGAAGAGGCAAGGCTCATTCAGAGAAGCTTTCCAACTGATGAAGTCAAGTTCATCAAGCCTAATTTCCCATTGAGCAATCTGGGATTGATTTGGCAAGGAACGATTTTGATGGTTGGGGACAATCATGCCTAGCCAATGTGATTCTTCAGGCAGAAGTTGAATAGTGTCTTTTAGGGAGAGGTTGTGCTCCATAGCTTCCCCTAGAATTGCTCTTGCTTGTATTGCAATTTTAGAGGGATGGTTTTCATGGTCCCTGAAGATTCGATTGTTTCTCTCAATCCATATTTTCCAGCAAATGGCTTTTGGAATCCATTTCCAGACAGTTTGGAGCAAGGTTTTCTTGGCCGGCTGAAACGGTGAGAGATTCATCCAATCTGAAAGAAGATCCTGGATAGTGTCTGAAATATTGATGTCGGGATTTAGCCTCATAGCTTCTTTCCAGACCTCTTTGGAGAATTGACATCCAAGGATGATGTGATCCGAGGTTTCTTCCTCGTTTTTGCAAAAAGGGCATCTAGTTGGGCCTTCCATACCTCTTTTCTTTAGATTTTCCCCTGAAAGAATGCTTTTGTGGGCCAGCGTCCAGCAAAATATGTCAATTTTTGGGATGAAGGCTTTTGACCACAGAAATTTCCAAACCACTAGATTGGGAGCAGCATAAGGGATTGCTTGGATGTTCTTATAACTTTCTGAGGTTGAATAATTTCCTGATTTGTTTCCCCACCCTATTCTATCTCCGATTCCTTCTTTAATAGGAGATTTGCCTTAGAGGAGGTTTGTTAGAGTTTCAGCTTCTTCTTCTAGTTCAGGTGGGAGGTCTCCTAGATCCCAGCCAATCCAGTTATTGTCTTCCCATGCTGACAGATCCCACAGCGAGGTGGCTCCTTTATCCAATAGCCAGTGTTTGATGTTGTCCACTTCCATGCGTAACACAAGTGGAGTTTCTCCCAGTATGGAGTCTTCCCACACTCTGATTGTTTTCCCATTTCCTGGTATCCAGTATAGATTCCTTTTGAAAGGATCCAGCGCTTTAATACATAAGTAATATACCGGAGAACCATTTCTGAGTGGAGGTTGTGTGTCCAAACATCGCCTCCTTGTTCCAGGGAAGTATTTTTTGCGGAGAACTTCCTTGCTCCGGCTTTCTTTCCCTGTGATCAGCTGCCAGAGCAACTTAGCTCCTAAAGCCAGATTTTGGATGGTTAAACTCCGCACTTGAAGCCCTCCTTCATCACGAGGTTTTTGGATATTATCCCAACTAACGAGGTGGAGTTTCTTTTCATTCCCTTTGCCCCCTTCCCAAATAAATTTTCTGAGCAGTCCTTCTAACTTGCAAATTACTGAACCTGGGGCGAGCAGAATTGAAGAATGGTAAATTGGCATGCTATTTAGTACAACTTTTATAAGAATAGTCTTCCCTGCTAAATTGAGCCAGTTGGCGCTCCAGCTTTGGATTTTGACTTTAATTTTGTCTAAAATAGTCTCCCAATTTGCTAATTTGATTTTGGATTTGCATATGGGGATGCCTAGGTAAATGAAGCTATCCCAATCCATCATGCCTTACATCCCAAGCGTTCTAGCTATTTCCCTTAGCTCTCTAGCTGAGCACTTCCAGCTGTAGATTTTGCTTTTTTGGGAATTTATTTTACTTCCGGACACCTCTTTGTATAATTCCATCTCTTGTTTAAAGTGCTCGGCTGAATGGATGTTTTCTCCACCTAACAGCAAGCTGTCATCTGCAAATTGAGCATGATTTATGTCCCGAACATTATTCACTATTCTTAGTCCTGGAAGCATGTGGATTTCCTGACAAAGGTTAAGCTAAAAGCTTAGCACTGATGCTTGAATGGCATAGAGGAGAGGAGACAGAGGGCAGCCCTGCCTTAGTCCTCTAGAGGCTTTGAAGAAGCCTGTAGGCCTTCCATTGACTAGAGGGGTTATCCACGGATCACTTACACAGCCTTTGACCCAGCTTATAAAGGCGGATGAGAAGCCAAAATTTTCCATAACTGCAAACAGAAAGTCATGCCTAACACGATCAAAAGCATTAGCTAAATCAAGTTTAATGACCATACCTTTCTCATTGCGTTGATAGCTTGAATGTATTGCTTCTTGGACGAGAATGATGTTGTTAAGGATTTTTCGTCCTTTGATGAATCCACCTTGATTTTTCGGGATAATCCTGGGTAGAATTATTTCAAGCCTGGAGGCTATAATCTTGGTTATAATCTTGTACCCTGTGTTGCACAAGGAGATCGGTCTGAAACGGTTGAAGGTGGTGGCACCTTTTTCTTTCGGGATCAGAGCAAGGAAGGAAGAATTGGTGCTGCCTCCCAGTTTGTTGACCATCTGAGAATACCACATCATTTTTAAGAGATCAATCTTGATTATTGACCAGCAGCAGGTGAAGAATCTTGTTGTGAAACCGTCAGGACCGGGGGCACTGTCAGGTTTCATAATCGAAAGGACGCCTTTAAGTTCATTCATTGTGACTGGAGCAGTAAGAAATTTATTTTCCTCTGGCTTGATAAGAGACGAGATGAGATCAAATGGATGGGAGGAGGTGTCAAGTGGGTCCTCTATGGGAGCTGTGAATAGCTCTTTGAAAGTAGCCACGGCTGCCTGCTTTATGCCCTCAAAGTCTTTGAGCAGCCCACCTTGAAAATTTATTTCAGAGACCGCTTTGTAGTTCTTTCGAGCCTCGACTTGCTTATGGAAGTACTTTGTGTTTTTGTCCCCACTTAAGAGCCAGAGACTTTGGGATTGCCTCCAAAATTCTTCTTCCAGCCTGCAGGCCGAGAAGAGTGCTTTCTGAAGGTCCTCTTCCTTTCGTAGAAGGCAATCTGAGACGAGAGAGGCATCCATGTGGAATTGGTGAGTTTCCAGATCGGCTTGAGCTATTTTCCTTCTTGATAGGGGAGAGGTAATGAGCCTTGCCCAGTCTTTCAGATCATGTTTTAGCCTCTTTATTTTTGCTTCCCGGGTGAAGGACGACGATCCTCTTATTTGGGTTTTCCAGGAGTCGGAAACTACTTGCAAAAAATCCTCATGTTGGATCCAGAGAGGACTAAAACGGAAGGGAATCGGTCCGAGGTCTTGATCTAGATCCAACTCAAGAAGGATGGGCTTATGATCGGAGGTGCAATGAGGGAGGATTTTGGAGGAAGCTAAGAGGCCCAGGGAGAGAAAGGAAGAGTGAACTAGGAATCTGTCAAGCCGAGCAGCAACATGACCAGGTCCAATTCTCTTATTTGTCCAGGTAAACTTTCCTTTAGCAGGCTTTATATCAATTAGATCCCATCCAAGGATGATATCTTCAACCCATTCCCTCGATGGATCTCTGACTAGCGTGCCTCCCTTTTTCTCATCTGCGGCAAGGGTGACATTCAAATCGCCTGCTACTATGATGTTTTCTAGGTGCTGCAAGTTAAGAAAGGACTCTAACATATTCCAGCAATCTTTTTTTTCTGAATGCAAGACGGGGACATAGAGGTTGAAAAGACTTATAATTCGTCCAGATGGTCTGTGGATGAGCTTTGTGAAAACCCAATGCAACGCACGTTCTTCAGTTTCTAGATCATAAAGGGTGGAGTCCCAAAAGGTGGCAATGCCTCCAGAAGCACCTCTGGAGTTGTTGGCAATCCCAGGACCTTTTTTCCAGAACTTTTTCCCAGCTTGGAGGATAGCAGCTTCCTCCATTTTTGTCTCCTGGACTAGCAGAATCTCAGGATTATGAATTCAGACCAGGTCTTTCATTGCTTCTTCTTTTAGAGTAGAACTTAATCCTTGCAATTCCAGGAGATGTACCGCATTAAGTACTATGGGAGGAGGGGTTGGCCCCTTTTGAGGCCGTAGCTGTTCCTTTTTTTGATCTGGTGTGCATAATGCCTTTTAGAGTTTTTTGCGACCCTTCAAGGACAGCTAGATATGTTGCTTCCTCCCTTTTCTTCTTTTTTGACTTCCTCCCTTTTGGGTTTTTGATGGGAGCAGCATGCAAACTGCTTGATGAGGCACCCTCATCTGTCTCTTCCCCTGGATTTGTTTCTAGTAGCAAGGGGTCCTCGTTTGTTTCTTTGGAGGGTCTGGAGGCCTTAGCAGCCGTCGAAACTTCTGGATCGGGGTGGGGTATTTCCCCAGGTTCCAATGGATCTGCAACCTGGGACTCTACCTCTTTACTGCTAGGTTGATTTCCAGTTAGATTTCCTTTAATGCTTACAGAGTCTGGATATTTTCCAACTGGGTCTCTGATCTTCTATGGTTCCTCAGCGTCTTGAATAACGATTGGTGCAGCTTTTGTGGCTTCCTGGCTAGGTTTATTTGAGCTTGGTGGTTGGTTCTGCATGTCCCCTACAGCCTTTTTTTCCTGGTTTTTGGTAGTCGTTTTCCCTTTCTTAACTTTTTGCCAGCCTTCTCCCTCTTCAGGGGCCTGTATTTTGGGGCAGTTCCTTTGGAAATGTCCATGCTCATGACAGTGACGGCATTTGAACGGTAGTTGTTCATAATCCAGCTTTTGGTAATGGTGCCAAGTTCCCACTTTTAGTTTAACTGCCTTAGGCAGCCCTGCTTCAAGATCGACCTCTACACAGAATCTGGCACAGGAGTATTGACCTTTGTTCTCGGCTTTGTCAATGTATCTCCCAAGAGCATTCCCAACTTTTTCCAGGGTTTGTATGTTCCAGTAGTGAACTGGGAGATTCGGTAGTCTCACCCACACTGGAACTTCCTTCAGGACATCAACTTCAACGTTGAAATCTGGAGTCCATCTATTGAGATACAGTTCTTGGTTACCCATGAAGTATGGCCTGCTTCTGAAGATAAGATCTCGGTCTTCTTTGGATATGAATTCAAAAATGAAGAACCCTTGTCCAACCGGGTAGCAGGTAACACTGTTCTTGAGCTGAGGCCTCCAATTCCTTTGGATCCATTTGTCTGTGGTTCTTGTTGAGGGCCATAGCCCCATGAACTGGCCTACCAATCCTTGCTCAGCCAGAGCCAGAGCAATCTTGATGGGTTGTTCAATCGGAATGTCAATTTCAGGGACAGCATCAAGTTTCTTGATGAACTTCGGGATGGAAGGGGCCACCGGTTTAAATCCGGGTGACGTTAATAACCTTCTGAAAGCTTCTTTGACGGAGGTAGGAGTAGAGGGAGGGAAGAGCCCTCCCCCAGACACAGCCATGGAGGCAGCCTGAAGCAACTCGAGCACAAGCAGGGAACCCTACGAAGGGCAGCGAGGCACCAGCTAGGGCAGCGTGGCTTCTAAAATTTTCCCTTTGTTGTTATGTCATTAGTTCTTATTGTCAGGCATCATGATATGTTACAAACATTTTTAGGTTGCCTTTCCTTCTATGCTCTATTGTTTATCTAACTTACAAATAATACAAGATTGTAGCTTTAATGGAGATACATAAGTAACAATTCATTAACTATAGAAGACAATGCACCTCTCTCAATAACTCCGCTTTATTATGCCTCTCACTTCTCTAGTGATGCTCAATTTTGGAACATAAATACTACTAGAGTAGTAATCCTTACTTAGATGACCATGCCAAACTGTTTTCTTTATTATCTTTTTATCAGTTATGGAACCAAGGTTAGGTTTAGGACTTTTGACATCTTCTCAACTTCCCTTGGAATCTTCGAGATTACTCTTGCTTGACTCGGTTAACTTTAAAGGATATAACTTTTCATACTAGATAGGTTTCTTTCACACATAATATATTCATGGAAAGTTCTTGATGATCTCCATGGTGCTTCAAACTCATCTAAGGTCCAAAATGGGACTCAAAACTTTAGAACCCATAATTGGAACCATAATTGCATAACTCATAAACAGTCTCAACAGGTTTATGAATCCATTTTTTTTTCTCCAAAAGACTATAGAGAGTGAAGAAACATTTTAGAAATCGATTTTGGATAATAAAAAATTGTATTAGATTCTCCCTCTTACACATGTCATAAGGGAAACTCAATGAGAACCATTCACTCACCATGCATTCAAGTAGCATGTGGCTATATGGAAATATGTAATTCTAAATGGATGGAATTGTTCTCTAGTGCCATCTTCTACTAGCAAAAATCCTATCTACTGGCTTGTCGGTGCATGTTACATCATGCCACACGCAAAACGACAAGTAAATTGCTATTTTTTTCCTTTTTCACTTTGCAATAAATAACCAATAACATACACATTCACAAGAAGTCACATTTTAACTTTCCCTTCGTTTTAATTCCCTTTATTTGTAAGCATTAAAAAAATACCAACAATACCAAAGGAACCAATTTGATTCACTTGCCTTCAATGCTAACACAAGTTGAGGAAGCGCTTCCTCACTTAAGTGAGATCTAGATTCTATAAGATTTAGGTTTTGGGATAAGGATGGGTTCACACCAAGTTCCTATGTGCCTTTGTACACACCACATAGAGTGTTCTCTTGTGATATGGAAAAGAGACAAAACGCATTACTCGTTAATCTCTCTCAACCTAGATGAAGGACAAGATGACAATATATTAATTCCCCTCAAAATTGGATTTTATTCCTATGGATCGGGGATTAAGGAACTTGGATTATGCACATGATACAAGGTGCAGGTATCCCTCACATCAAGATTACAACCCAACCGCAAGTGGTATATTGACCAAAATAGCAATAGTCTAAACCACCAACTCACTCACAAGAAATGAATCATATTTACAATGCAACTATGATGTGCACAAAAATGAAACCATAAACCAACAACAAATCCTTAACCATGTTATTCCCTGAGCATTGAGCAACCATTCCCATAATGATTCCTACCCCTTTGTTTAATATAGAGGAAGTGTAATAATATGCCACTGCAATGCCATTTGTCACAATGCTAATAAGTGCTCAAAAAATAATACCATAAGAATTGATTGCACGCCATAAATCTAGTCTTTGTAAAATAATTTTACAAATATTCTTGAATTTCAACATAATTCAAATATTTTCCATGAAATACATTCATCTAAACAATTTAATCATTTATCATTCATAGAATGCAAGTAATGTTATATCCTAGTCCCATGCTTACACTCTTAGTCAAAACTAAGCGTATGCATCAAGTTGTGTGTGGGAAAAGGGATTGTCAAGGTAAGTGGAACAATCTATCCCATTACAAAGGATCACTCTTGCCTATTAATCCCCCTAGAAAAATCAGACCTATCACCTAGTAAAAGTCAATCAGGTTGGTTACCATCAACTAACACCGTCAATGCAAAACCTAATGAATCCTATAATCATGGTCAACAAATATATCGATAATATAATGCATAACATGTCCATGACAATAAAGAAGTAATGTCCATATCAAATAACATGAAATGGCATCTAAGTCCTCAAATATCAACTAAGGTCTAACTCATTAAATAATATTAGTAAGATCAATCTCATCAATAAAGTCTATCTCATCAAATAATGTCTTGCACCACAACACTTCACCAAAATAATCATTGTCCCTAATAATCAAAACAAAATTAGGATTAGAAGTGGCAATCAATCTTGTCCGTCAACAACTCGGTGCATCCCACATTCATCATGTTTATAGTAAGGACACTAACCCACCACTTACGTATTTTTAAGGACCACCACTATATTTTAAATAGTTACCTATGTTTTTAAAACACCATTTTAATTGTTCGTTTCCTAGTCCAATTTTCCTTGCTATTAAGCATATTAAGACTTCTTAAGCTCCATTTATCAATTTTTAGAGTAGTGTGGTCCTTTGCCTCCAAGGACTTTGTTTCTCATTCTACACTTGGAGTTAATGCACCCTTAAACAAATAATGTAATCAACATTGTTGAGGATCAACTATAACATTGCACACATTATCCTACGCCTCAAAGAGATGGTGGACTAAGTACTTACGATTATGGCATCCCATAAGAACCATACATATATATTGTTGGAGTATGTAAACCCAACTTATTGGGATTTTGGACTATATTGGTGGTTATTTGGGTGGGCTTGTGATCCCACAATTGAGTGTTCATGGGGTAACTAAGTAAGACCCTAAACCTATATATAATCAAGGCCTTAACCTCATTTGTAAAAATATTGTTTTCAAATGGGTCTAGCTTGGGTGGTTAGGGAGGAAAAATGTTATCTTCCCACTTCAGTTCAAATTCTACTTATAACATGTTTTGCTCTTCATTGGAAAAAACCTTTTGGGGGCTGTGAGCCATGAGAAATAGCTCGCTACCACTTAACAATAAAAGGGTGGAATGAGTAATTACATATAAAAAAATCAAGATTTCAATCTATGTTGAGCTTCTGATTGGAGAGTGATTTTCCCACTAGTGTTTTCTACTATAATATTTATGTTCTTGTGATGGCTTGCATTGGGTTATTTACTTATCATTGCTAAAAATATTGATTCTTGGGTTTATAGATTAGTTATGGTGAAACTGTGATTTAGCATTAACTATCCCAATACCACATAATTTTCACATGGTATAAAAGTTATGATTCCATAAGGATTTATGCATTGACCTATATTTGGTGATAAGCTTTGACGATGTGATAGTGACAATCCATAAGTTATAATAAAAATGATTAAAATGGATATGCATTGCAAAGTTAAATGAGGCAAAGAATTCAACATTCTCTACGACCCACACTCAAGTGTGGTTCCTCTCTAGTCAATTCATTTATGAATGCACCATTCCGAGTGTCCTGCACTTCTACAATCATCAATCATGTAGAAGACAAATATGATACTAGAAGGACTATTTCAAGTGTCCTATTTCTTCTATCCAAGATCGACAATGTCATATTGTTTTAGTTTTGGACTTATGCATATCAGAAGTCTCTCTAAGTATAGTTGTGGGAGGCATGGGATAAGGAGCTCTCAAACTATGCCTCTTCTCGACACCTCTTCTTGTAAGTATTTGGAAAAATCCTGCCACCAAATTCCCTACAATGGAAACTTACAATATTGGGGTATAAGGGGGTCTATGAATTTACTCAAATGGGTGAAATTACAATTTTAACTCCTTAATCATGACTTTAGCAATTTTGAATTTACCAAGTTTCAGGTAAGGTCAACAAAAATTGTAAGATCTAAGTTCCCCTTATACTACCCAAATGTGTGGTGTTTTTGGTAGCTACATGTATGCTAGTCAAGCATAACTTTTATCTAATTTTCCCTTTTCTTTCGCAAAAACTGGTGGCAATTTCTTGGGTTCATGCAAATCTCATTACCATCTACATATCAACCGCAAGCATTGCACCATTCATGTGTCTTTTTTTAAAGTTATTGACATCCTTTTCTAAATTTTAAGACTATGATCTATTCCATGATGTGATTGTGTGCAAGGAAACGATACTAGTACTTGGCAATAAATCCAACTTGTTCCCTAGTGTCACTAATTGATTCAACGACTAACAAGTTATTTGATTTGCCTCTCAATTCATGCAGATTTCATAGGAGCTTCTTTTTGGGTGATCCATTCATGTGTCCTTCCCCTATTTTGTTATTGCAAAAGTGATTTGAAATCGGGAATTCTTTAAACTATGCAAAATATCCTACCCACTCTCCTCACATACAAACTTGAAATACATTTCAGTGAAGGGGGATTTTAGCCTTTCCTTTGAATAAATCTACACTTAATTATATTCTCCCAAGTCATATGTTTTGGGTCCTTTACTTGATATTCAAAATAAAATTGATTCATGCACTATCATACACAAGTTGTTGTTGGACATTGGTAATAATTTTGTGGCGCCTATGTAAACAACTGAGGGAATCAAGTTGAATTGGAAATGGATCTTCCTTTGTGAATTATGTGAGGAATATCTATTTTGAAGTAAGTGTGATTTCATTGATGGAGTGTATTCTAAGGTTAGTTAATCTTGAATCACAATAACCAATCCTTTCATACATGAAATAATACAATTCAATAACAATTAACACAAAATTTATGATAAGTGACAATGCATAATGTTAATAATTACTGTATATTTTTTATTAAGCAAGAATGTGTCAATACACCTACAAAATAGCAAGTTATTATATTGAATAGATTCATAACCACACTACTATGTCCAAAATACATCCCAAAAGAAATTCTCATTTATCATTCAGAAACATATACACGAAATTTCTCATGTATATCATAGAGTATATAATAGCTAATAAATAACAACATTTGCACTATTGAGATTCTTGAGCCAAATATTGATCCAAAGATGAGATTCTTGATCCAAAGACCTCAACATGCAGGCGAAAGGCATATTTGTGGTTTTTTTCTATGTCCTAAGTTATGGTTGGTAAATATTTTTTGTATCATTGGGTGCACAACAAACAACAACATTTGCACTTGCACTGTTGAGATTCTTGATCCAAAGACATCAACTTGCAGGTGAAAGGAATATTTGTGGTTTCTTTTCTATGTCCTAATTATGGTTGGTACATGACGATGTCTTGAAAATTCCATCAAGGTTATTGAATATTATTTTTCCAATCTTATCATAGCTACAACATTTCATAGGTGTTTATATTATTGGAGAATATAAATAATTCTAGTAAATAATGATGCCCTTTTACACCAACATGATCAAACATGAAGATAAATATATAAATAAAATATGCATTTTATTAAAATCATAAAGCAACTTAAAGGGATAATTGAGCAAGGGATGACTTCATCGAAAGGATTAAAAAATAAGGGTTAAAGAGGATGGAAACTGGTTTTTAGTTTTTGTTGTTGTGCTTGTTTTAAAGGATTGATTTTATGCTTTATGTGTTGGAAAATTCCATTATATGAAGAAAAGAAAATGTTTAACACACCAAATTTCATGTATGCAACTTCCTAGCATAAATAGACTAGTGCATGAAAGTAAAATAGAGAGAAGAAAGGGTCGGCTTACCTTCCATTTTTGTATGTAAATTCCACAAATGGGAAAGAATGCATAAGAATAAATGGTTTAACCCAATATGTGTGGTGAGACTAAGGACTACTTGGCTTCCTAAGGATTTGTTAATTCATTTTTTTAAATGAACATGATTGAAATGTGATAGAAAGTAGTGGAAGGAGGGCTTATTTCAAGTCAAATAGAGATATGCTCATTTACAACAAGTGATAGGTAGTTCAATAAATATGCACATGAAAAAATAAATTAAAATAATAGGGCTAAGGACTTAGCATGCAACTTTGAGCTAGTGAAGTTTTTGTAAAACAAACATGAGTTCCCTAAACTCCATAACATTTGCATATAAAAATAAAGTTCTTGACACATACAAACAAGATATTTGTCTCAATTTATCAGGCAAAACAAAAAAAAGAAATGGATATCCTCAAGGTTCCCTAAAAATAATAAGGGGAGAACCTCCAACTTGCAAGATGAAGATCCTCTTAACTAGTGGTGGAGAGGGAGATTCCAATCCTTCCTTGTTACTTTAAAATACACATCATGATGGATGCAAATGACAAGTAACATGGAAGGGGAGAAGAGGGTAGGAGAAAAGTGAATGCAAGCAAGTGGAAAATGGAGCCAAGTGATGGGAGTGAAGAGAAACAACTTGTCATTGTTGAAATGTCCACACTTCCAATCCATAAACATAGAAAGGATGGAACTGAATCTCTATGAGCATAGGTTGTTGATTAACATGGAAAGGAAAATAGATAAGGTACCATCAAAGTGGAGGAAAATCATGATTCTCTTTTGAAACATGTGTGAATGGAAGGTTCCAAATGCCATGGTTGGGGACCAAATTTGTTGCCAAGATGCTCCTTCACTCCATATCTCTTGAAGAAAAGTAAGGATGCAAATAAAAGAGGCCATGGTTCTTGGGATAAATCAATCCTTCCTTTACCCACATAGTCTATTTGTTCATTTTCCTAGCTTTGGAGGTCATCATCACTTCACTAGTGCATGGGGGACACACCTAGGAGCCACACACCACTCATTGCGCCTGTGTGCATGAGATTAGGTGCTCCACGAACAAATCCCTATAATTTAGGAACCCACTGTGAGTGCCACTAGTAGTTGACAATGGTCGGTGTGTAGTTATTCTCAGTTATGCTCCGATCCCCATTAGTTACTTCATTCTCAGACTCTCTAGCACCAGTTTGCATGATTCAAGGGAGTATGAGCACCTTTGTTCGCATGCCCTCTTCGATTAACTGATTGTAGACTGAGTCAGTGATACGTAGTTGCATTAGTGAGCTCTAGTGGTGATTTTTCCACACTGAGTTAGCTCATGAGTCAGTCTGGTTTGGTAGATTCAACTACATCTTTAGGCATTCAAATTATCCTATATGTATAACCATTGTATTGCATATTATTTACTGAATATGAGGATTAATACTGATTAATGGATGAATATCATTTATTCCAATTATTGATCTCATGAGTTTTTTAATTTGCCATGGATTATTGATATGAGTTTATCAATTGCTTATCTCTCTTCTGCAATTCTCCATTTGAGTTCGGGAGTCCTGATGATCCTACACTTCATTGAATTTTACATGGTATCATAGCTGGTATCAAGGGAAGCAACAACCCTCAGAAGCATCCATTGATGCACCAAAAGCAATTGGGTTCCGCATAAATCACGCAATCATTGCCTTGCTCCCTCTAGATTCTGTCCATAGAATTCTATCCAGGTGTGAAGCACCTAGAAAGTTACACATGTCGAAGTGGAGAGTGTTTAGTCTAATTTGATTCAAATGGAATTGCTTTTTCAAGTACAACTTCAATATGAATTCAAGAGTATCAGTTCATCTTCTTACTTCATTCACAAGTTATTCAGGGTGGAAATTGAAGATGATTTCATCTCTAAAGAGACAATGTCTCTATGAGATATCTATAGGAATTGGTGAAGAGTATTATGATGAGATAAATGATTGGATGAATGACTATGATAGATCTTTTGGAACTATATGTTTGGTTATTTCTCCAAGCATGCGCTACGTTATTGATTCTGTTAAATACCCAAAGGATCTACGAAAAAGATTGGATAGAGCTTTTGGAAAGCACAATGAGGATCATTCTAGCAATTTGGAGAGAACACCCATCACCTCCTCAAGTTTTCTTCCTTAAAAATTCTTAGCCTAAAGTCTCTCTAGTGAAGTTGTTAAAGATGAACAAATAGCATAATCTTCAACTCATTCAATTTGAAATAATGAAACTATCCTTGAAGAAATTCCTTCTCCTGTAGCTCCAGATGTTCATAAGATATCTGATATATCATATTCTCATACATCTAATCTAGAACAATACATTCGAACCTCCATTGTTGAAGAAGAACTCTCATTCCATCCTCCCTGGTCATTCTCCTATGATATCGACCATTGGTTTTGCTTGTGATTATTTCCTAAAATTAAAACCAAATTGGAGAGTTTGTGTTTTGGATTATGTTGGTATGTTAGGGGGTACTTTGGTTGCTTGGAATATGGAGATGGCAGATTTGAAGGTGTTTGTCACTTTTGCAGGCATTATGGTGGAAGGAAAAATAAAGGGTTATAAAAATGTGGTTAGAATCCTAAATATTTATGCCCCTTATCATGATAAGGAATTTCTAGGATCAGGTGCTTCAGTCGGGTGTTTTGATGGATAATGCTCTTATTTTGGTGGGGAATTTAAATCTTACTGTATCTCCCGAGTAAGTTTGGTGTGGGAGAAACAATGTGGATCTGCTATTAGGTTATTTTATGTCTTTATTTGAAACTACAAATCTCATTGATAATGTGGAACTGTTGGTATTGCAAAACATCTCGATATATATCTAATGGTAGAGGTTCTTTGCGAAGATATTGGAAGGTATAGAATGTGGGCTTATTCTACATCCATATCTGATTATAAGGCTATCATTATAGAGCTGGATTTCGATAACGATCTTGTCCATTATCCTTTCTGTTGGAATATATTATATTCCTTGGAAGGTAAGAATGTCTTTGTATTATGTCAGAAGTTGTCTACAATCTTATGTAAAAGAGTAATACATTTAACCCATAGTTATATGGTGGTGTATTTACGTGTGTAGAGTATTTGTCCATGGTATTGTATTAAGAGATGTTATTTTGGAGAATTATACTATCCCACATGCAATATGTGAGCGTAATTCCTCCTCATCTCTTAGTATATAATAGGGTCAAGTGAGTCTCTACATGTNTGACACTATTGTACATCATCTATATTCTTTGGGGTATTTGTGCTTTGCTCTCTTGTAAGATTGGAGAAGACATTCTGGAGATAATAGAAGACTACCTTCACATGGATGTAACCCATTAGGGTGAACCACGTATATCAATGTTCTCTTGTCCTTTTCTTTTCTTGTTCTTATTTTTTATGATATGTTGTTGGTTGCTTAGATAGGTTAACTAGTTTAGCTTGACTCTACTATTCTAACACTTTCAAATTCAATCATGTGTGGCTCGAAGAGGAAGAGTTTTGTACTTTTGTTCATGAAACTTGGAGAAATATGAATGTTGACAATGAGCTGTCTCCTTTGAATAGAATTGTGAAAAAAATTTATTTGTTGAAAATAGAGGTTCGAAAATGGGAAAAAGATAGGAAAGTAGAGAATGAGAAGGAGTTGGATACTCTTGACGAAGAATTTCAAAGGCTATCAAGGGAAGTTGATGATGCTTTCTTTTCTATGGGAAGAAAAGAAAAACTAATGAGGTTGAATATAAATAAGGAGAAGTTACTAAAGCAGAAAGAAGAAACCTGGAGGAAGAAAAGCAGGGAAGTTTGGCTGGAAGTTGGGGGACAATAATACAAAAAAAATTCATAGATTCACCAATTAGAGAAGACCTAAAAATTGTGTTTGGGAATTAAAGGATAAACATAGTGAGATGTGTAGTGAAAATAAAGCTCTAAAAAACGTTGTAGTTGTTTATTTTTTTAGGATATTTACTCAAAGCCTAAGACTACTAGTTTGGAAAATTAGTTGAAAACTATAAATAAATATCCTTGGTAGTTCGAAGTTGAATATCGTGAGAGGATTGGGAAGTAGATTTCTTCATGTCAGATCAAGAATGTACTTTTAAATTTCACCAAGGACAAGAGCCCTAGTTCGAATGGGTGGACGGTGGAATTTTATTTGCACTTTTTTTACTTAATAGGAAATGAGATTACTTAAGTTGTTGATGAGTCCAAAAGATTGGTGGTAGTTCTAGGTTCCTTGAATTCTACTTATATAACTCTTATTCTGAAGAAAGACAATCATGAGACTTTCAACGACTATAGAACTATTTCTTTATTTAATCTTTTGTAGAAGATTATAACAAAAATTATAGATGAAAGGTTGAAACCTATTGTGGGCAAGTATATTTCGGGGAATCAATTTGGGTTCCAATCAAACAATCAAATTTTAGATGTAGTACGTATTGCCCAGGAATGTCTTCATTCTATAAAAAAGAGAAAGCAAAAGGCATTTATTCTCAAGATGGATCTTATTAAGGCTTATGATCGAATATATTGAACGTTTCTAAGACTTATTATTATTCAAACTAGTTTGTCTTATGATCTGACCTCTTGGATTATGGGATGCATTACTTCAACAAGGTTTGTGGTTCTCATAAATGGGTCTCCTACTCACTTTTTCAAAGGTAATAGGGGAATTAGACAAGGTTGTCCCCTGTCCCCTTACTTATTTATTCTTGCTATTGAAGGTCTAAGTTTACTCATTAAAAATGCAAAGGAGAAGAAAGATATTGAGGGTATAAAATTTGCAAGGTCAGTGTTCATTACTCACCTTTTATTTGTTGATGATGTTCTCCTCTTTGGTCAAGGATATTTCGGAGAATGGAGGTATTTTCAGGATATTATTTCTAGTTTTTGTAATGCTTCGGGGTTAGAGGTTAGTGATAAGTTATTATGCCTGTGATGATGAGGACCTTAGATTACAAATCTCGGATATCTTTCATTTTAAATTGGTGGATTATAATGGGGGATTCAAATATATTGGTTTTTACATAAAACCAAATGGGTATTGTAGAAAAGAATGCAATTGGATTTTAAGGCGGATTCATAGGAAAATAAATTGTTATACATTTCGATGTTTATCGTTGGGTGGTAGATTAACCCTAGTATCTTTAGTTTCACAAAGCGTTCCCGTTTTTTTGTTCTCTTTATATAGTGTTCTAGTTTCTATTGTTTCGACGATTATAACAAGGACGTTTGAGTTCTTGTGGGCAGGTAATTTAGACTTAGACAAATTCCATTTATCTGCTTGGGAAGTTTTATCAAAGCCAAAGAATAAAGGTGGTTGGGGAATAAAGAACTTGTCATGGTTTAATCAATCTATTTGTGCTAAAAGTTTGTGGAGAAGTCTTTTCGATACTGGATTATGGGGAAAGGTTATAAAAGAAAATCATTTAAACAAGTTGAGTCCGAAAATTTGGTTCGGGAATCATAGTTTGAAAAAGCATAATGTATCTGCAATCTAGAAGAGTTTGTTAAAAAAAAATCCTATTATAAACCAAGCCATCTCCTAGACTATAGGGTGTGGAAATCAAGTTTGTGTAGGAATTGATCCCATTGTGGGTATTCAGGACGGTTATAAACTTTCTATGAGGTTGATATCAAAATTACATAAAAGGGATATTGTGGTTTTAAAACAGGCATGGATTGGAGGGGATCATGGCATTGTTCACTGGGTGACCGCTCAGGAATTAGATTTAAATGGCCAATTAGCATAAGAATGGAACATATATTTCACAAGCTAATCCAAGTGGGAATATTTTTCACTAACAAACTGCAATGTCTGGTTTGGATACATATAAAAGGAATGGGGAAGTAATTGCGAAGTTGGCTTATGATCTGATAATTGAGGAGGAAGATATTGATAGTTCTTATTGGTGGACCTAGTGAATCTAGAAAGATCATTGTCCTTTAAAATTTAAGACTTTTATGTGGTTGTGTGTAAAAAAGAAGATTCTAACCTGGGATGTTTTGCAGACAAAATGTTATTTGGGAGCAGGTAGATGCATATTTTGCATAATGAAAGAGGAGTCTAGTCAGCACATTTTGGGATCTTGTATTTTCTTCAAGGAAATATGGGCAGATTTGAAAAGAAATTTCAGCTTTAGTATGGATTGGGATGGTCTTTCTTTGGAAGATCATCTAAAAAATTGGTTCATTTATGAGAAAAGACTTAGATCCCTTCCTTTCTTTTTTATTTGGGAAGTTTGGAAGGCTCGTACTAGAGCTATATTTCATGACAGGGTTAGTGATCCTGATTTCGTTAGTTCCAAGATTGTGGGATCTTTTTCGGAATGGTTTAGAAATAAGTCCTCAAAGGATCCTAGATCCCTTTGTCATCCATCTTTGCTTTTTGACTATCTAGTAGGACGTTTTGATGGTGTTGAGCAAGAAGGAATTTGTGGGGCGGGGATGCTTATTAAAATCAATTTAAATTATGTTTAAAATATGAGATCTATGGTAGAAGAGTTGAAGATACTCAACATTTCAAACCCACAAGCGGGTCCATCATCAGGAGCAATAGACTCACGATTTTAGCTATTGGGGAGGTTTATTAATACATGGAAAGCTTCCAATGCTAATCATGGGTCATGTCGACCTCCTTGTTGAAGAGGTAGTGTTATTCCTAAGGATGTGGACTACAGGTTTCCACACTTCCTTTAATTTTAGACCATCATCTCGGTTAAAGTTGTTCCTACATTTCTCAATTTCTAGGGCTTCCCGTATTTTCCTTTTGTAGTGGTGAGGGATAAGGACTTATGTATTCTCAAGGCCTACATGATGTTTAGTGTCATGATAGTGTTCAGCTACAACAGATTGTTTGGTTCTCCCATGCTTTATGTCTGCCATGTGTTCTTTTATCCATGTGTTAAATTATGTTGTCAAAGGCTGGATGGGAGTGGGCAGAGGTACAAATACCAAAGCGAAGCTATTGGATATATGGGGGATTCTTTTCATGGGTAAGCATTGGAGGATAATGGGCATTCAGATACTCAGTGACTCTCTTGTTTTGATCAATTGGGCTAAGGGGTTGGAAAATATTCAAGCTTTGTTGTTGTCTCCATGGATGCAGAAAGTAAGAGCTTTGTTCTCTGATTTTAGTGATATTTCTTTTCAGCATATTTAAAAAGAATATAATTGCAATGCTAACAACTTATCAAAAAAAGGGATAGGGGAAAATGGATGGTTACATTTATTTTGAGGTTTAGAGAAATATATATTTTTCACGCTCAAGCAGTCTAATATTTTTATGAGTATTGACTACTCATTTGCATGTAGCTCATGTTTTTTGCAGTTTTCAGCAAGGCCTTTTGACCTGTTGGTCAATAGTTGTGACTTGTGAGGGTAGGTACTTTTCAGGTCGTTTGAGTCTTTATTTTTCTTGAGATGTTTGTAGTCTAACTGAGATAGCTAATTGATAGTGGATTCTTTTTGGAATATTGTAATTATATATGACACAACTGTTTTATAATATAAAATTGTCTTCTTTGCTTTAAAAAAAAACTATCTATTACAAGTTTATCAACTAAAATGCCATTACCCCGTGATAAATCTTCACTTAAAAAAACTTACTAAACACTTTGAATGATAACACTTACCTCAAATCTCTCTAGTTTTTATATTTTTATACCTTGTGATTCTAAACTGGGAGTTATGAATTTTTATAATATTTTAAAATAATGGAATTTAAAACTTTTATAATTTTTTAAAAATAGAAAGCAAACATCACATAATTTATTGTGAATAGCTGAAAATAAATATAATAATGATATAACAAATGTTGTCTCTCGTTTACAAGCCAAAACCAACGCACAAGGATATGTTGTTGGGAAAATAGGTATCAATATGCCAAAGAGGCTCAATCTAGAAGGATGTCCATTACACATTGAGTAGGGATGTAGTCATACTATAGGTTTTGGCGAAATGAAAATAAAGAAGTAAGAAGCCAAAATAATAATTTGTAAAATAATATAATAATAATGCTATGTATTTTAACAAACTCCAACCTTCACTATTTTAATGTGTGTAATCGTATAAAATGTGACTTACACGCAATTATCCTAATGCCAGGTTTATGTGGATTAATCACCATTATTATATTAAGGTGCTATAAATTGAGTCAACTAGGGAAATGTTATACAAAGGTGTGATACCTAACAAGTTTTATTATTATTTTGGTTTTAATAGATGTTTCATATCTTTAGGTTGTCGTGTTTCATTTGTATTTGCGTGTATTGTTAAAATATTTAATATATATTTAATATATTATTAAAAAAATAATGTATATGGGTTTTTTAAGTGTCTAGTGAGATAAATGGTTTTTTAATATAATAATTTATTTTATTATATGAAAAGAAGTGATATGCAATTACAATCTAATATGATGAGATGTTGTATGTTTACTTTGTTATATGTGGACTTTAAAAATATATATAATATTATAATAAATTATTATTATAATATTATATTGTTAATTAGGTTTAACTTGAGTGGTTGAGAGGAAGGAGTGTTATCTTCTTCACCTAGGATCAATCTTACAAGTAACATGTTTGAGCTTTTAATGAACTATATTGTTATATTGGTCTTGAGCCCAGAGGAATTTGGTTTACGTTGAGTACCATCTTTGAAATGAAAGAGTACGAGAGGTTTCCATAAGAAACAAAAAAAATATTATATGTAAGTCAAATATAGTTAAAATGTTAAGATATCTATATGTTTATAAGAAAGAGATTTGAGTTGTACATTTAACATAAACACAACACAGTCATCAGGATGTCTTGATATCAGTCCATTGTCTTGATGAGTTAGTAACAAGACTTTATAGTACGAGCATCCCGCCTCAACACATGAGGATATGTATAGGACTGGATATAAGTCACAAACCCCGACTTGATATAACTCACAAGTCTGGAGAATGACTCTTGATGTTGTAAAATCGACAGCATCCAGCCCAAGACCAAAGTTGAAAAAATCGACGGGAAGTCACTTGAAGGGAGCTGACAAACTCCAAGAAATAACAGGGGTACATTAAGGGAGTTTGAGGTAAACAATGGGCCTCAAAACAAAAATTGTACCATTAAAATACACTGTATAAGAACCAATAAGATTCAAGATGATGATGTCAACCATAAGGGTAAAATTTGTAAAACAAAAGGAGGGAAAAAAAACTACTATTTCTTATCGTATTTTTGACATATCTTCTTATCGGTTCGCCCAAATTTCAAGTTTGGGGACTCGTTTGATGCATAATTGAATTCCGCATCCAAACCATACCCACACTACATACTTATGAGGTACCCACGGCACCCAAAAATAAAAATTTCAATACAAAAACGTATTTTAATATACTTTTTTTATAGAAATTTTCATTTTTGGGTCCCGTGGGTACCTCATAAGTATGCAGTGTGGGTGTGGGTTGGATGAGGAATTGAATTCCGAATCCAATGAGTCCCCAAGCTTGAAATTTGGGTGAACCAATAAGGAGATATGTCAAAAATACGATAAGAAAATTTAGTTTTTCTAAGTTTCTCCTCCAAAAATTTAGAACTTTTATTTTATTATTTAACTCTTATTTTATTATTTCCCTTATAAGGCCCATTTTAGACCTCAAAACTCCCTTAATGTCAAGACCCTCTACTTAAGGTGGTCGAGAAGCATAGAGTCATTGGGAAGAGTTGAATTCTTACACAACATGAGCAAGGGCAGTCATGCCTAGAAGGACAAGTCAGAGACCAGAAGTATATTTGGGTCACAGGACCAAGTTGCATTTGGGACAGGAAACTAGTCGAATGACTAGTTGAGTCAATCAAGAAGTTGATGGAAGTAAGTAAATTGAAGGAGTGGAGGACAACTAGAGTCACATGAGGGCCCATTCGAGGATGAAACCATAAACTAGTCAGAGGGTTAGTGGAGTCGAAAGGAAGGTTGACGAGAAGGAAAGGGTGAATCATCAGAGTCCATTGAGGAACGAGAAATTAAAGAAGGCATATGATTGAGTTGTTGAGCCAACAAACTAGAGATTTTTTATAAGTAGACCGACTTATAAAAGGGAGTAGAAGTTGATATTCAAACTGGCAAGAGGTAGAAGTCCAGTCTGAGGGATGATCGAGTAGCAAAGAATTCAATGTAAAATAATTCGATGTCGGTAGGAAGTGGTCAGTCAAGGAGCAACATATTCAGAGGGATCAACGATGAGTTGAGACGACAAAGATGGGAAGCAATCGAGATGAGATTGACTGGTAGAAGGAAAGAAGTCGGGATTGAGGCTAACTCTAAAATAGAAGAAAGTTATAAGGAGGAACGATGGAAGAAGGTTTCTGAAAAGGAGATGGTCGAGGCGTAATGGAGTCAAAAGGACGAAAGAATTTGGGAAGTTTCCAAAGGTGGAGTAGACATTTGAATTGTCGAAGTAGGCAACCGATGAAGTTGAGATGACAACCGATTGGAGGATCAAAAGCGCAGGAATCTGACGTCGCAGAAGTAGTTACAACATTGAATGTGATGTCCCCACCCTTCTACCAGAGAGGGAACGCGACTATGATGCTATCTAATCCAAGAAATATAAGCCCCATGAACATAAGATAAAATGCGATGAAATAAAAACATACACAGATGCATAAATTATTATCATACAACAAAAGCAAAACACATTCCATTCAAGCATTTAACATGTTCATATTAATTCATAAACACATACAGACATTTAAACACAATAGTACTTATCTTAGAAGAAGCTTGTCCCGTAACCAGCTATGTCGCAGCAACGTTCCACCCAACCTAGGCCAGTGTGCTCATCAATCTCTCAGCAGCACTGCCACCCTCGAGCTGGGCATGATTCCCACAAGGAATAAGGGAACACTAGCAGACTCGCACATAGCCAAGGGTACAACAAAAACTCAGCCAAGCCAACACAGTTGGCTTTATCAAGGTGCAAGGGAGATGGAGAGGCTAACTGCTAAGCTAGTGAGCTCAACCATAGAGCTATGGACACCTGCACCAGATTTAGCCTAGCTTCTAGAACATCTACATACCCAACACAAGGAAGCATCCCCTTCTCTGGTACACAGTCCCTCAGGCTATGCCTTCCCTTCCAGTGCTATTCAAGGTGTACAAAGAAGAAAACCAACCCCCTAGATCTGTCTATGAAGTTCCTTCTCACACTAGATTAATCAAGCTAGTTCAGAACCCATTGCACTCCAAACTAGTTCAGACCAAAACAAAACGTCAACACACGACAAGAGAAAAAATTCGAGGTGGAGGAAAAACGACTTGGGAGCCAAAATCAAATTTGCAGATGGGGGAAAATGACCCTGGAAGAGCAATTCGATTTCCAGAAACTCTCTATGGCTTCACATGGGCAAAAACAACTCCCTTAGTCCCTAAATTCGTGGATTTGTCCCCCATTGGTTGTGCAACATAAAAAACATGGAATTCCCAACCGTGGGAATGTAGAAACAACACAAAAATGACCAGTAGAGATCCCAGCCACTCAATGTCAACAAAACCATTTCTCAACCATGGGAAAAATGAAGAACATTGCAAAAACGTCCATGGAGAATGCCCAGAGCTCCAAAAACGCGGGGAAGACAACAACGTGAATGCATGAGGGAATGGGTGGAAAAAACGGGTATTTACTTGGCTCATAAGTCAAAACACGTTTTTCCAAAAATTGTTGTTATGCCCAATTCGAATTGTGACCTCCATACCTTGCCCATCCCATGCAATAATAAACTCAACCAATTTATGGCAGAATTAAATGATTGGGCACAAGAGACAAAATGGGTAGTTGACAATTTGATGGGTTCTCCCTTTGACATTTGGCTTTTCCCCATTGTCCCAAAGGTTTGAATATTTCCCCCCCTTATCCTTAGGAAATCATGCCCCCATCTCTTTTAACGTTGCATTGATATAGCTGGTTGTGGGTATTTTAATTAAATTGCTTATTTACATGATGTCCAAAATTATAACGTGCCTAGCTAGCACGAAAATACCATCGGCACTGATTTTTAATCGTCGAAACATGAAACGCTAAATCGATGGTGGGGCTTTTGCCTTTAGCTCCACACCATGATTAATTACAATATATACATCATATACATTTTTAATGCAAACGGGGTCAAAATAGGGGTGTTACATTGAATGTAGGAGTAATGGTGGTAGGTGGAAATGCCAGATGGCACAGTGCGCCATGATTTCAAGGAGTGCCCACAAACATTTAGAAGAAGCTACATCGAGGAAAGGAGGCAATGGATGAAAGGTATAAATACATATTGAGGAAGATGAGAAAGTGGTTTGCTTTTCCTGATATTCAATAATATTTTGTTTTATCCTTTGAGCCGATCTTTCACTTGTAATAGGAAAGAGCCAACTAAGGCACAAGGAATTCACCCTGGTTGTAATCAAGCTCATGTAAATTGAATTATGATAATAATAACATAAACATTAATGGTGTCCATTGTGCAGTGTTTTTTTGTGTGATTGTATGCTTTGGTTTGTGCACTTTTATTAGCAGGACGAGCCAGATTCTCGTCTACATTACATGGTATCAGAGAAGGAATATCCTGCGTGAAGGAAGAATAGGCTATTAATTTATTAATATAGAAAAAATGGGTGATCATTAATTGGTATCAGAGAAGGAATATTTTGCGTCAAGAAAGAATAGGTGATCATAATTTCCAAATGTTTTGAGGTAAAAAATTGGCCTCCAAACAAAAAATGTACTATTAAAATCAATTTTTTAAGAACCAATCACAATCTAGAGAATGACCTCATCTATAATAGTTGATTTGGCATTACTTGAGTTAAGGTTGCTTATTTGTCGTATTCTGAAAGGTTGATCAAAATATATGGTTAACCATGGTAGTCTACAAGTACTTTTACACCTAGGATAAAGTACTAATGTATTTTCACACTTTTTCAATAAAATATATTATTACTTTTACACCTAGAGTAAAGTACTAATGTATTTTCACATTTTTTCAATAAAATATATTATTGTCCCTTCATATATTTTGAAAAAGACAACATATGTCTTTTCACTCAATATGCATGTCTTTACATTGTGTCTGTATTTTCAAATTTCAATTTTCAATGTGTGGTTGAAGAAAATTTGAAATTTTTGATGTTTTTTCATTTTGTATTATTTGATTGTCTTTTCATTGTGTCTATATATTATTATTAAAACATATTTGATCGTATTTTCATTGTGTTTATATTTTATTATTAAAAGTGATCTCCAAGCTCAAGGACATGAATGCATCTAAGTACTACACATTTTTTAGAAAATAAAATTAGTTTTTAGTCACTTCAATATAATATTTTTTACTATTTTTGTTTCTAATATGTAACTCAACCATGGTTATCTAAATTGTAGATTTAATGTAGTGGGAATGTAAGTTGTCAAGTATATCTTTCCTATAAAATGCCTAGTTCATAATATTTTAATATATCCCTTATGAGGCTCATTTTTTACCTCAAAATTCCCCTAATAATGGGTGCATAGTTACAAAAGAAGGTTGTGAGAATGCCATGAAGACTGTAAAAAAGGAAGCATAAAATATGGGTTGGATTCAACATCCATGGAAGAAAGGGGAGGAGAATGAAGAAGAACAAGTCAATGAAAGAGTTGCATAAATATATAAAGAAGGAGATTTAGAGATGGTAGTAGTGGATCTACCAAAGACTGAAAAGGAACTTGCATTTGATATGCAACCAGTCAAGGTTATGTTGACAATAAGAGAAATGGAGAAGTGGGTGGAGAAGCCCTAGAGGAATCCTTGGAGAAGTGGGTGGAGAAGCCCTGGAGGAAGCCATGATAGCTAAAGAGATCTATATGGGATGCTTAAGCATATCCCATCAGATCAACTTGATTTTATGTTCGAGTCTTCCAAACAAGTCACTGCATAGGACAACATCAATTGAGGAAGTCGAGTAAAACCGATAAGTCTAAGGGTTGATGGACATGGGGATGATTAGAGGAAGTCTGAGCCCATATGCAATACCAGTTGCACTAGCACCAAAGAGAGCTAGTGGATATGAGATAAAGGAGGACCTCACCTGTGTCCTTGATAATGTATTGGGATATGAGTATGCAGGCGTAATTGAAGCCGTGAAGAAGGTAAAAAGGACTAGAGTGAATATTAAATGACTAGTCTATACCTGGTACTGAGTATGGAAAAGGAAGTGATGGAAGAAGAAAAGTTAAACACAAGGATGCAATTCAGTTCTGCATAATATCTGCAGAACTAACGATTCAGTTGAAGTTTAGGATTGAATGATGGGACTGAGTCCATTACAAATCAAGTAAGGGGTAAGCTCGCAAAAAGTTGTCGAGTGGAACAAGTATGAAAAGGGATCAACTGGGGAGAAGAGTAGACCATCAAATGGCAAGGTCAGTTACCAAAGTGATCAACAAGAGAAATCATTGAAGTGTTTGATGAGCGAGAAGTTAGATGAATGAGGAGCCGAGGACTGAAGAAGAATTTAGTCCATTGGGAGGACAGAAGCCTGGATACAACTAGGTGGGTTCCATAAGAATGTCGAAGATTGAAATACTTATCAGAAGATAGGAACTAAGAGTGTAGTTCTTTTGTACCTTGGGAGTCTGATATAGGTGCATCATGCCCAAGACCGAGTCTAATGCAGGGGCATTCGACCCAATACTACTAGTCGAAGGAATTGATGGGAAGTCACTTGAAGGGAGCTGACAATCTCCAATAAATAGCAGGGACATCAGGACCCTCTACCTAGGGTGGTTGAGAAGCAAATATTTGGTCGGAAGAGTTGAAGTCTTGCACAACATGATCATGGGTAGTCATGCCCAGAAGGTCAAGTCAGAGATCAGAGGTATATTTGGTTCAGAGGACCAAGTCGCAGTCAGGTTGGGAAACTAGTTAGATGACTAGCTAAGTTGACAGATAAGTCAACAAGACGAGGTCGACGAAAATAAGACAGTTGGAGGAGTGGAGGATGATTGGAGTCACATGAGGGCCCAACCAAGGAGGAAACCATAAATTGGTCGGAGGGTTAATAGAATCCAAAAGGAAGGTTGACAAGAAGGTACATATGAAGTAATAGAGTCTGTTGAGGACCGTGAAGTCAAAGAAAGACGATGATTAAGTTGTTGAGCTAATAGACTATAAAGCAGTTAAAAGCAGACCTACTGATGAAAGGGAATAAAATTCGAGATTGAAGCCAATGAAGGGTTGAAGTCTAATCTAAGGGATGATTGAGTAGCATATAAATCGATGCCGATGGGAAGTGTTCAGTAATGGATCAATAGAGTCAGATTGATCAACGATGAGTTGAGTTGAAGAGATGGGAAACAGTCAATAGCATACATACTAGTAGAAGGAGATAAGTTAGGGTTGAGGTTGACTTTGAAACAAAATAAAGTTATAAGGAGGACCGATGGATGAAGGTCACCAATAAGGACATGGTTGAGGTGCAAAACAATCAAAAGAAAGAAAGAATTCAGGAAGTGTCCAAAGTCAGGATGCATAATTAAAATTTTGTAGCAAGCGACCGATGAAGTCGATGCCTTAACCGACTAGAGGAGTCGAAGCATAGGAATCCAGTGTCGCAGAAGTAGTTGCAACATTGAATGCAGGATTAATGGTCATGGGTGGAAATGCCAAATGGAAGAACGCCCCATGGAGATTTCAGGGAGCGCCCATAAACTTATAGAAGAAGCCAGAGCGAGAAAATGAGGCAATGGATGAATGGTATAAGAGGAAGAGGAGAAAGGTTTTTTTTCCTAATCTTTGATGATCTTTTGTTTTAGCCTTTGAGTTGAGATTTCACTTGTAATAGAATAGAACCAACTAAGGCACAAGGACTTCAAACTGGTTGTAATCAAACTCATGCAAATTGAATTATGATATCAATAACAAAGACATTATTGGTGTCCTTTGTGTAGTGATTTTCTATGTGATTGTATGCTTTTGTTTATGCACTTTGATTAGAAAAAAAACCAGATTCTTGTATGCATCAATGGGCCACGGTAACCCCCTTTGTCTTGTTCTCGACCCTCCCATGCATCAATAACTCCAACTATCTATTGAAGGGTCATTTGTGGAGCCTTCCTTTGCCATGCATGCCTCACACCTTATGCAAATTGATGCATATATAAATGTGTTAACAACAATCAAAATTCCATTTTTACATATCCATATATGCATAAGTTGTGAGTTCTACAGAGTTGAGAGATTATGACTAAACTAAATCTATTTTAAAAAATAAAAAAAATGACACATCAAAAGACTTGATTCCACTTGGTGTTTGATAAATTTAGAGCTAAGATAGATCTATGTTAATTACTATAATCCTCTTAAAAATTACAAATTAAACTTATAATTCATAATTTGTAGTCCCTGCTAAGGCAGATATATACTTTTCGATGGGAAGTCAAATCTTTTGGACTTCGTATTAATGCTTAACTTTTCAATCTTTTTTATAGTGTTTTCTAATGTTTACACAAAATAGCTTATTAAACTGAATATGGAACGGAACCAATATTCGGCAGGAGGAGGAACCGTCAACGGAGGGTTCAACACCACCATTATAGAGCAAAACATCGCTATCATGTTAAACAATTTTGCAAGGCATGCAAACCTCGTCCCCATCATAGGGCAACTCAACCATGAATGATCCTTAAACCACCCATGCAATTGTTGCGGCAACCGTTATAGCCATTGGAGTGGTTAGTTTGTCAAAACTATAACGATTATATTAGATCAATATAGGTTGTTTTAGTTGCACCTTTGTATATAATCCCTTCCATGGTTTAGGTATGTATAAATGAGAGTGCTCCTAGAAAACGTAGGTCCATATTGACATTTTTTTTCCAAAATATGTTACCTATTTTGAAACTTCATATCTTATGCCTTGGAACTTTGTACTATTGTAGGCATAAGATTAAATGTTTTATTTAAAGGTCGTTGTTGGCATATCTAGCAGTCTCCCTCTCTCTCTTGTGCTTTGGTTGACTAAGATATGGTTGTAGTTTTTGTTTCAATGCCTTTGGTAGCTTATTTAGCTTGTTTGATTTTTTTTACGATGTTTGTATTTGGCAAAGATTATGTTGTATTCCTTTTTTTTATGTTTTTTCCATTGCAAATATATCTAGGCATTTGATGTTTATTTGTACTACGTTTCCATGCAGTGTAATAAAAAACATACATGCGTGTGTACAATATGCATAAAATGGGTATTGCTCAGAAAGATCAACCCGCAAGCTTCAACACCCAAAGAAGAAAATCACATCTAAACTTCCATTGAATGCACATAAGAAGGGTGGTGAAATCCAGAATCACTACTTTGTGTCTATAGGGGATTTGGATCATTTCCAATCTCCATGTACATCTACAAATTTGAATGGTAGAGTGAAACATGGAATGAAACTAATCTCAAGGGAAGATGAAAATGTTGACTTCATCAATCTTAACACTTCAAAAAATGATTATGAGTTTGACATATATGGAGACAATATGGTTTTCTACAAAGAGTGTTCTCATTAGTTTTTGGTAATCTGCAGTTGCCAACTAATGCCTATGATATGTTCATCCAACCCAACCTTTTGTTACAAAGTCGGGTCTAAGAATATTCCAAGGAGTGTCAATAACAGAGTTGGAAGAATTTGATATATGCATGGTCAATATATGGGGATGTTTTCATGTTTTGTTGTGAAAAATCAAAGTTAAGATCAATACACTTCACGATTTTGATAATCTACAGAGTGTTTATAATCCATGTGTATAAGGGTTTTCTTTAGTAGAAGCATTTCCGTCATGGATCTATAAAAGTACATGCATGTAATTGGAAGCCATAACTCAAACTCAAATCACAAGAGAATGAAGGAAGGTAGAGTACTTTGAAGTTAGCAGCCTAAGGATAGGAGAAATAGGAAGCCAAAACTTGAAGAGCAAGTAAACTCACCTACATGTGTAAGAGGATAAATAGAGACTCACTTGAGCAACCTTTATCATTGGAAGGGCATCCCTAATAGCTTAACATGATCAAAACACGGACCAACAAGTATAACAATAAAAAAGATATGCGCTAAGATACCAGTAACTACTAAGATTCAACAATAAAACATTGTCAAAATGCTTCAAACATGAAAGGATTCAACAAACTCTACCTCCATTTCAAAAGTTTGAGCGAAAAATCATCATCCAAACATCAAGGAAAAGGTGAAAACTCACATGCTCCCGCCACTACATTTATGAAATAAAAACATTCATTCATTAACAAAATACATCGCTTCAAAATCTAATAGTAATATTCGATTCTTGAAATTGTTAAATCTTAACAGGTTGCCGAGGAATTCTGCAAGGAAGAAGAACATCTTGAAAATGGAGATGATTGTCAAAGAAAGTGAAGAAGATGAGAAGTTGATTGAAAGGAAGATAAAGATTTGGTGGCATGACATAATTAAGGAAACAAAAGTTCCTTTTTTTTTCTAGACAATGGAGCTTTAAAACTTATGTTAGCGAGGAATTTGAGACATGTGGTGGCCACTTAAGTTGTATGGTAGCGATGTGTCGGGGGTTTAAATTATAATGTGATGATACAAAAGATACTTAGAGACTACCGCGTCGACACTATGGAGGTGTTAACAATAAGAAGTCCAATGTTATTTTAGATTTTAGTGCTAAGGAATGCAACACATCAGAGGTTTTAATCCGAAGAAGTATGATCCCACCCTTTCACATATCAAAGGTTTTAATGTGAAGGAGTTTGATACATCAGAGGTTTAAATGCTTAGGTGTGCAAGTTTACTAAGTTTAAGTAAAATTCAAATAGTGTTCACTAACCAACCTTAGGGTACCCAATTAAAGCAAATTTAAACAATGTTATTAAAAATCTCATATTCTTTGGAACAAAACAATTATGATAGATGGAACAATAACATTTTCATAGAACTTGCAATGAATAGACCACTAAGATTACCACCTTCCTTGGACTTGGATGATAACAATTTGATCGGTCTTAGATAAGGAGGAGATAGGAACAAACAAATCATCTAGTTCAATCTAGTTATATCGTTGATGGAGACAAAGACAACATTAACTTCAAGTTAAGTAGAGTTCAATCATCATTTATCAAGTAATGGTCTTGGATATTGGGGATCGCACTGGGATAATCATAATATTTTCACGTCTATCAATCCCAATAAAAAATCATCTTTATAAATTAAGAATGTTGAGTATAATGACATTTATTCATTTTATCTCTGTGAAACATATAGTTTATGTACTAATGTTGTGACGTTGATGCACAAACAACTCAAATATATTATGTGGGACTCAGAATTCTTCTTATTTCATGGATTGGGTAAATCATTCTGTCATGATATATTAATCCTCTATTTGTTATAGGAAGATCATAGCTTTGTGATTGTAATACGATGCTTGGTTATGAATTACTTGCCACTGACTTTTATTATAATTTGTTATGACTGGATTTTCAAGTCGCTATGATACTTAAACTATTGGAAATGTAAAACATAGTTAATCCATCATGTTCTCTTAAGTCTCATTTATTGCATGCTTTTGGATTCTTCTGGTACATGGTTAATCAAATTCCCAATATGGCTTAAGGGTAGCATTTGTTAGGGTTAAGTAATAATCCTCCCTTGACCACCATAGTCTAAATGTTATTTCTTAGCTTAGGAGTATGTTGCCACCTCACTAGTGCCATGTGGAACTCATTTGGGGCCCACCTACCACTTGATGTGCCAACTTGCATGAGTTTAGGAGCTCCAAAGGCCAATCCATATAATTTAGGAACCCACACTAAGTCATGAGAATCTGAACATCAGTTCACCCTAGTCTGTATTGAGTTATCCTCAAATGGGCATCAGTCAATTCATCTCTAGTTAGCCTAGCACCACTTTTGCTTGATTTAAGGAGGTCAGGTGCATTTTCCTATCTACCTTATTTAGTTAATTGATTGTGAACTGATCTAGTTGTCCTAAGTTAGATTGGTGAGCTCTCAGTGGTGATTTCTCACATTGAGTTAGCACTGGAGTTAGTCCAAGTTGGTGAATTCAAATCATACCTAGTGGATTCAAATTCTTCCTATTGTATCATCATTGTATTACACACATGTTAATGATATCAGATGTAATGTTATGCTGACCAATTTTTTATCTTGGTTGTTCAATTTTGCCATGAATATTGATTAGTGTATATTGAATTCTTCTTTCCTCCTTCAAACTTCTTTCACAAGTGAATTCATTCAGGCCTAAGTATCCTAAGCTTTGCTAAATTAAACATGGTATCAGAGCAGGTTATTAAGCCAACTTCAATCCTCGAAAACTTCCATTGATGCACTAAAAGCAATTGGGTTCCACATAATTCTTGGTATATGTACCCTGCTCCCTCTCAATTTTGTCCAGAGAAGTCTAGCCATGTGTGATGCACCCAAAGAAAGTGCACATGTCAAGGTAGAGAGTGATTGAATTGGTTTGACTTCAAATTGAAGTGTTTTTGTAGGGAAATTAAAGGATTCTGAAGATTTGTGTTGTTCCTTGAAGCTGTAAGATGGAGAATTCAATAGCCTTTACACCCAGGATCTTCACACCCTTCAACTATCTTTATTGGAGGGCTAATATCCAGATAGTGTTGTGAAACAAAGGTATGTACGGGGTTACCATGGGTAAGGAGGTTGAACCCCAACAACCTCTTGAGAAGTTGAAGTATTTGAACAAGCTGGAGGAAGCATTTGGCTTCAAGTGAAATCATTGTCATGGAGAAAAGTTCAAATGGCTTGGGGTGGACCACAACAGATAGGATGACACTAGAAATAAACCCATTTCAAAGCATGCTAAATATATAAATGAAACTAACACTAAGGGATAAGAAGCGTACCTTATTCCAGACATTTGAAGTAGATCCCCGTTGAGATTTCAATCAAACTTGTACCTACACAGTATCCTCAACAACAACAAGATATACAAGCATGATATATGTAAAGTGTTAAAGTCTAATCTAGCATGTTAAATTCCATCATATCAACAAAGTAATTACATCCATGGATAAGAATATTCATAATTACACATGTAATGGATGAGAAATGGATATTTCTATTAATTTGAACAGAGATACAAATGACAAACTCTGTCAGCACCTTGTCAAAATTGAGAAATTGAGTCCCTCCACCTGGGTTTCCACCACTTTAATCCTCCATACAAAGGAAAGCTCACAAAGATAAAAACAAGCTTGGGAAATAACACTAATGGTTGCTTCAAGGACAAAGGAATGCAGACTCAAGCATATACGAATGGGGCACAATTTCACTATAATAGCCTTGCTCTCCAAAGTTCTCCTCCTCTAATGCTTCATAGTAGCTCAATATATAGCCCCTCAATGGGAAGTGAAGGGTTGAATCAAAGTGATTCACGGCATATGGAAGGCCAAGGATCAAGTCATTTGTTACTTGATGGAGAAAACTCCAAATTTTTATTTTATTTTTTTAGCATAATTCCCGATGTACGTGGGTGACAGTGATGCAAGCTGCGTATACACAGGTTTTAGACTTGTGACCCGTGTATATATTTAAAAATCTCTTTTTAAGGGTTCCAATGGAGCATCATGGTAACGATGAGTTGTAACAATAAAATAATAAACCAATATCAATATTAATTTGTTATTAATTAAAGACTATCTGACTCAATAGTCATGCCCTTTTACGAAAAGGTGCATGGCGAGCTTATATAAACCCCAAACCTATGTAACTATTAATGATCTATCATAAATTACATTTTTACATTACTATTGATCCATTTATGGACCACTTACGTTACTTACATTAAGTTTTCTCGTAAAAATAGTATTTCACTATTTCATTGGTATTAGAGCTAGCCTTCCTTGGGCCTCACTAATCCTGGTTTTTAACCAATACTATCAGAGTTTCTCTAAAACAAGGGCAGTGGACATCAAAATCAGACTTTCTGAAAGATCTCCCCAAGCTCAAGATTCCTCTCTTTCCCCCCTCCACCGTACTTCCATTCTGACCCCTCCACCGTACCTCCATTCCGCTGTACTCTCGGTCTCTCACTGCTCCACACAATTCTTCCTTCACCCTAACCTACTCCTTCTCCCCACTGCCCTCTGCGCCACCTGCGCGCTCTCCATCCACGCATTGTTCGTCCTCCATGCTCCCATGATCTCCATTCATCTCGAAGCCCTGGTCTTCCCTCTTCCTTCCGCATCACATTTCCCTTCTGTGCTGCCTACCTCGCACTCATCCACACTCCAAACTACCGCCTGCTCCAACTCCCGTTGCTTCCATCATCTGCATGTTCCACCTCCCGCTTGTTCTCGCCTCCCACGTGATTTTGTATTCTACTATCTTCACCAGCAATCACTCATTGCTCCCGTGTCTTCTCTGTTTTCCCTCCCATTGCTTCCCATCCCCACGCTCTCCCACCAACTCCTCCATCCCTGTGCCCTCCACCACCAGCGTCAACCTCCCACACTCGCCTCCTTCCAACCCCACGCTCCTTCCAGCTTTTACCTCTGCCACTCCCACTTACTCGCTCCCCCTCCCACACATCCCTCCTCTCCTTCACGCGTTCCCCTCCGACACAGCCTCCACGCAGCCAACCTCCATGCAACCCCCTCACAGCCAGCCCCCTCACAGCCTCTTCGCAGCTCTGACCTGCCCATCGCAACCTCCAACCTGCTCACCACCTACCGGCACTATCTGCTGCTCCCGCACCTGTCTTGCACCACCTACTCCGCCGCATTGTTTCCACCGCCTCTGCTGCGCCTCTCTCCTCTCCACCATGTGACTTGAGCGTGCTCCTCCAAGCTGCCCTCCCTGCTCCACGTCATCCCTACAACCAAAAAACAAAACAAAAGTTAATGAAATATATTATGTAATAATAATATATAATATATATAACTTTTTAGTAATTTTAACCCTAAAATTCCATTACTTCAAAAAAATTATAATAATAATATTTATTATACTATATTATATAAACTTTTACTTTTCAAAAAATAATAATAATAATATTATTATTATTAAATTTTTGAATTTGTTTTTATTAATATCGTAATATTAATAATTAATACCTATTAATTGTAATAAATACAATTATTATATAAAGAAAAAGGGAACAAATCAAAATCACAAAAGAAGACAAGCAAAAATAGAAGAGACAGATTTTAATAAAGCAGAGAAAAGATTTCTCAGCGTTCCGACAAAAGTGTCGATGACGATGCTGAAAGTTAATGGGATATTTGATGAAAGTCCAATTTCCATCGTTATTTTTCCATCCAACAAGGAAAAATGTATAAACATTGATGTCGCAAATTAAGTACAAGTTTAAGAATCAATGAAGAATGAGTCAAACAAAGATCAAATAGAAGTACCATTAGCTATAGACGACCATTTCATCGACATAATGTTGGGTTATAACTGGTTGGAAACACTAGGAACATTCTCCATCAATGCAAAAAAGAAGTGCATCACTTTCTTCCATGAGAAGAAGAAAATAACGCTACAGGATTTCTTAGTGATAGCCCCCTTATCGCAAACTAAAGACGAAGAATCAACTGATGGACGATATGAAGAGTTAGAAGAGGAAATAAAGCTTTTAAAGAAACTCATCATGGACAACGATAATGAGTTGGGGCACGTCCAGAGAAAGCAAGAAAATCAAGAATTCGAGTTATGTCAACATCAGCAACAGAAGGAAAAACTCCAGCAACAACGTGACGACATTAAGAAGACACATAAGTTGGAAATTACAAAAATCAACAAGGTTTTATCAAGCAATACCTTATAACTTTTTCGACCACGAAATCATAACAAAACACTAATTATGAAGATTAAAAAACTGAAACATAGTCGCAAGAAGGAACAATCCAATGAAGACGTCGAAGGAAGAGTTTTAGAAAATCAAGAAGAAAACCAGGACCTAAAGAATCTTAATCAAGAACTAGAGAAACAAATCGAGAAGTTAAAAGAGAACAAAAAGCCGCAAGACAAAAGGTTCGAGAAGATTTAGAGTAAAAATAATCTACTAAAGAACAAAATAGCGCAACTCAAGAAAGAAGCATCCAGAGTCTCCGAAAAACAAAGTCAAGTCAAGGAAGTAAATTTAGTCATCATCACATATAAAAAAGAAGTCAATACAACTAAAGAACATACAACAAGAACTCATTATCGACACCCCAATTATAAACTTAATTTTGACCAACGACAGGGTCAAAATGAACACACACAGATGAGAGATGATGTCAGACGAGCAAGAGCAACAAATCAAAATACAAAACAACAAACAAGAAGACCTATCCCACAAAGAAATCAAGTCGAGGAAGTGAAGGCAGTCTTCACCACAGTTCAAAAGGAGGAAAAACAAACAACACATGCACCTTACATACATCTCAATTATAATCGTCATTTTGACCAACGACAGTGTCAAAAAGAGCATTGACAAAAGAGTTATGTTAACAGGAAAACAATTCAATATACCAAGCAACAATTGAGATGACCCATTCCCCAAAACGAGCTCAGAGGTTCGATCAAAATAGATATGGGATGGACCACAACGGATACGATGTGACAATTCTCCTGGGGAATCCGTAACTCGTATCGTCTTATTTCATCAAGTGTCGCAAAGTTTTCAAAGATGACAATTCAAGCAAAATCAGAAATTGCTTTCAATGAAGCTTTGAGGAGAAAGCTTACCTTAAGGGGAAGACAATGTAACAATAAATTAATAAATTAATATTAATATTAATTTATTATCAATTAAAGACTACCTAAGTCAATAATCATGCCCTTTTATGAAAAGGTGCATAACGAGCTTATAAAAATCCCACACCTATGTAACTATTAATGATCTATCATACATTACTATTGATCCATTTATGGACCACTTACATTACTTACATTGGGTTTTCCCGTAAAAACAATATTTTATTATTCCATGAGCACATGGGGTAAAAAGAATCTACATACGGACAAGGATATGACATCAAAGCATGATGTATAAGGTGTGGAAAATTACACTATAATAGATACCCCCTAATGTGTGAGGTCAGAGGGATACACGATGGAAAAAATACATTATAATAGTCCCAGGAGTGGAATAATGAAGACCCAAGTGGAAAAAACCAGCCACTCATCAGTATAATACAATGATAGATCTCTACATATGACTGTAGATACGAAGTATACATAGCAGTCCCGGATACATAACAGTATAATGGCCATGAATAAACATAATAGATATATGTCATGAGTGGTCATCGCCATATACAATGTACAGTGAAATAAGGTCTCTCCGGGGGGGGGTTGTCTCCTCCGAGCATGGGATAATCAAGCTGCAAAATATATATGAGAGGCTCTTCTTAGCTAGGATTGAGACAAGCTTGGGCTATATGGCTTATAAAACTGAAGTAGGGAGCCGACATAAAGCTCAATACGACAAGTGGACACATGCAATGCAATTACAACTTGATACAAACAGGAGTCCCTATAGGATACAACCAGCATAAAGTTTAAGAAAGAGTATGGAGTTCTTTCTCAAAGGCATGGCGGGTCTACAAGGGACTCCTAGACCTAAAGGAGGACGCTCAACATGGGTACCAAATGCCAAAACATGATCTAACTAGAGTACCCATGATTAGGAAAGCTCTACCACTTACGTAATGCCACTTCCAGTAGCAGTATGATGGTTTTGTGGCATCACGAAGTGGGTTTGTAGATATGGTTAAGGTGACATGGTCATAGGATAATGCAGAATGCACATGAAAAGTGTTCCTATACTATATGCTAGTTTAGTATTATACCTTCCATGGGCATGAACAAACCAAAGTCTCAGTGACAATGTATAAACAATGGACCCTACAGAATGACACATGTCCAAAACAATTGCACATAGTCAGTAGAGAGTCGAAACTATAAGATATAGGGAGGATCGGTTGTGAGAAAAGCATTCAAATGAAACAATGTAGTGGACAATGGGACATAAGAAGGAATGTAAGTTGTAGACCCAATGTTCATGTATCCACTAACACCTCCATGAGAGTGGACGTTGGTGTTAAGATTGGATGAAGGAAGAGAAAATCCTACCAGAAATGGAGTAGAGGGTGGAATATGACCACTCCCAAATTGATACACAAGGTAAGGGCCTAACATGCCCCCCAGTCCAACACCAGGGTTCGCACTAGAACTTGGGACGGGTGACGAAATACTATTAGTGATGTTTGGCATGCCGAACGAAAGAATTTTAACTGAAGGGAACATAAAGTGACTTCAGTAATCACGATCCCAAAAGTCAACTAGCACAGACATATCGCACCCCTGAGAAAAACTAGGTCAGATGCAAACAAGTAGAGAGGGAGGATAAGTGAGGTCTCGAATGCAACAGGTATGTCTCGCCTAGGAGAGGCCTAAGACTCCCATACACTACAAGTAGAGGTGTGTAACAAATTATAGTGGCCCTCAGCTTCAATGCATATAGTGATTATGCTGTATGACCCCTTCCCGACCAGGAGACTCACAGAATAACCTCTACAAGTACCCCCTTTGATACCTAGGTAAGTCAAATAAGGTCACCCCAATATAACCAATGCTCAGGTGGAAATTCCCAGGTAGGATCTACCATATGGGTAGGGTAACAAAGACTAAAGCTCGAAAGCACCAAAGGTACCTCAAAAGCCCACAGATACGAATAAGATCCTGGAAATATCTATGACGCGCAATAGAAAGTAGAAGGGGGATATCCCCACCACTAATGTGTGCGATGCCTCGTGCTTAATTCCCATGTAAGAGGAGCCTCCTGAGAACACTAATTATACCAAGGATTTCACTTTTCACCTAGACAGACACCTAGTTATTTTGTTTCATAGTCTTGGAAAGATTTACTCATGACACCCTATTCTAAGACTCTATAATTCTAAGCTTGTTGGTGCGCCTCTATCAAATAAAAAAGTGTAATCAATTTTAATTTAAGCGTTAATTTTAATGGTTGTGATTACTCAAGGGTAATAAACGTGCAACTCGTGATGTTACAACTCAACAATGAAGTAAATATGCACACCTAAAAAACAATGCCAAGTGCAACTTTGTTTTTAAAAATATGAAAAAGGGGGTATGCCACTACATATAATGCACAAAATTCCATTTGTTTTCAAATGGCAATGCAATCCTTCCTATATGAAAGTATAAACATTACTTTTAGCCAAGCAACCCAATACAAGTACCTCCTTAAATGCATATGTGAGATGCAAGTAAGTATGCAACTAAAGAATTATTTTCTATTTTCAATATAAAAGAATGAAAACGCTATAACAGTCATTAAAATTCTAAGTCTCTGCAACAAGCAACAAACATAAGCGAAGCAAGACACTGAGACTAACTGATGCACTAATGGAAAAACAAAAAGGAGATAAATTAACTAGAATAATTTTCAAAGAAAGAAAATTAATAAAAAAGAGGTCTTTGGTCATAAAAGGAGCAGTCAACATACATTATTGGTATCCAGGAATACCCAACCAGACTCACAACCTGCCCACCAACTTCCCACATCAAGAACTCAACCAAAAGGGAGGATGTATGTGATTTTTCAAAGAACAGTAGTGTATGCACGCGACTAGGTAGAGGAGAGACTATGTATATACGGGACTGTATATACTTTGACCCACATATATAGAGAATAAAGTGGTAAAAAGCAGGCCAAGTGTCAAACCACTCTAGGGGACTGCCAATGGATGAACATACTACTAAATGCGACATAGAAACAGGGAGAAACAAAGAGCAAATTGAGTGAAAAAAATGCGCCCACAACCCCACCAAAAAGGAAATCTCCAGTGAAGTCGCCAATTCTGTCACAAAGAAAAGTTCTAATGGCTTGGGGTGGACCACAACAGAGAGGATGACACCAGAAATAAACCCATTTTAAAGCATGCTAAATATATAAATGAAATTAACACCAAGGGATAAGGAGCGTACCTTATTTCAGACGTTTGAAGTAGATCCCCATTTAGCTTTCAATCAAACTTGTACCTACACATTGTCCTCAATAACAACAAGATATACAATCATAATATATGTAAAGTGTTAGAGTCTAATCTAGCATGTTAAATTCCATCATATAAACAAAGTAATTACATCCATGGATAAGAATATTCATAACTACACATGTAATGGACAAGAAATGGATATTTCTATTATTATGAATAGAGATACAAATGACAAACTCTATTAGCAACTCGTCGAAAATGAGAAACCGAGTGCCTCCACGTGGGCCTCCACCGCTTCAATCCTCCATACAAAGGAAAACTCACAAAGATAATAGCAAGATTGAGAAATACCACTAATGGCTGCTTCAAGGACAAAGGGATGTAGAGTTAAGCATTTAAGAATGGGGCACAATTTCACTATAATAGCCTTACTCTCCAAAGTTACCCTCCTCTAATTCTTCATAGTAGCTCAATATATAGGCCCTCAATAGGAAGTGAAGGGTCAAATATGAGTGTTTCTCGACATATGGAAGGTCAAGGATCAAGTCATTTGTTACTTGATAGGGAAAACTCCAATTTTTATTTTATTTTTTGGGAATAACTCTCGATGTACACAGGTGACAGTAGTGCAAGCTACGTATACGTGGGTTGTAGACTTGTGACCCTCCCATATATTCAAAAATTGATTTTTTAAGGGTTTCGTCTAAGCATCAAGGTAATGGTGATCAAAATGGGGTGAAAGGAGTCTGCATAGGGACATGGATAGCCCATCAAAGCATGATGTATCAGGTGTGGAAAATCATGTTATAACATTCATATATCCAAGGAGTTACTCTTCCAATTTGACAGATTAAAAAAACCAAGAGAAGTATGGTAGAAGCTCAAATCTCTGTTTGGCAAGCAGGATGAGCTAAGAGGCCATATTCTAGAAAATGAGTTGATTTATCTTCAACCCAATAGCTTCGAAACTATCCATCAATTCTTCTCAAAATTCAAATTCCTTGTCATGCAGTGCAAGCAGTGTGGGATTAACAAGAAAGATGAGTAATTGGTGCTCTCAATTCTGAGCAAACTTGGCCCATAATTCTCAGTTTTCATATCCACCTTTCACTTCGGGAGACTGACAAGTCCTAATTGGAGAATGCCATCACTTGATGCCTTCACAGAATATCTTATCTAGGAACAAGATAAGTTGATACAAATGGGATCCCTCAGATCCTCCACAAATCAAGCTCTCTTGGATGGGGGAACAAAGAATGCACAAGCAAGGAGGAAGTAAAAAGGAAAGAATAAGAGGAACACTACATTCGAACCTAAGGAAGAGTTTGATCCATCAGATGAAGCCTCAAGCTCTATGAAGGACAAACATCATAGCTTTGACAAAAACCATGTAGAGAAAGGTTGTATGAAGAAGACCAAATATCAGATGTTAAGACTCCTTAAACAACACAATATTCCCCTGCCTGAATGTGCAAGGAAGGATAATTATAGAGATAAGTCTAAAGATGAGAGATGTCATGCACATAAGGCTGGATTTTTTCAAAATCAAATGCCTTCCTCATTGATTTAGGAGCCTCCAATCACATGGTTGCATCCAAAGAATCATTCTCTTCATTAAAACTTACTGATGGTCCAAGTATTCAAATGGAAGATGACACTCAAATCCAAGTTGAAGGGAAGGGTTCAATCAAATTAGAGCATGGAGTGTTCAAGAATGTCCTATATGTGCCCTCCTTAGCAATAATTTTGTTGTCCATATATCAGATGGATCATACAAGCTCACCAAAGCGAGTTGTATTTGGTCCTGACTCAATGGAGATTTCAGATATCTCAACTGGGAAGTTGATAGCGAAAGGTGTTGCAAACCATGCCTATAAGGCATATGAATTCTCACACTTTTTGCCATACTCAGATCCAGTGCAATCTTAGCTGCCATTTGAAAGGGAAGGCAAATTCATTCTACCTAAACTTTTTGCATATGATAATGTTTCCATAAATGTCTCAGATTCAGAATCCGAAGCAAAGGACCAAGTTCAACCAGTTTTTGGAATTGAAGATGATTTTCAATTAGATCCAGATCTAGATCTAGTTCCTACTCCCAAGATCCAGATCTAGATCTAGTTCCTACTCCCAATCCTAGGCCTAAATGGGATTAAAAGGTCATTGAGGCTGCTGGGAACATGACTGGAGAGTCATCTAACAAGAGGAGAGCAAGATCTCAATTTCAAAATGAGAGCCTTGCACCATGTCAAGCAAACCCACTTCTCCCAGAGGTGCTACAAACTCTGAGAGAGATGCTTGATGGTGGTAAGGTCTGATCAACCATTATGCTCACTAAAGAACAATGAGACATTGGATAATGTCACTCTTCCTCCATAAAGGAGACAAAAGTAACTTTCTACATGACAATTTGGAAGGAAAAATCTACATGAAAAGGCCTAAGGGGTACACTAATTCTCTCTTGACGTGCAAGTCGAGGAATCCATTGCATGGGCTCAAGCAATGCCCTGGGGGATGGCATCCCAAGTTCAACTCTTCCATACTGTCAAATAGGTTCGAAAGATGCAAGTTTGGCTGCAAAAGCATCAACATTTCTTCTCCTATCTATCATTAGATTGGAAGAAGGTGGAGAGGTTCACATGCATTGTACTAGGGAAATGGTGCACACAAGGACCATCACAATGCATTACTGCTCCACAGAGGTGCAGACTACATAAATTTTAAACAAAGTTTTTTACTCAGAAGAAATTTGTTTCCTGGTGTGAAAGCTTGATCCAGTTCCCTACTGTTCATTTTGAGCGGGGGGGGGGGGGGGGGGGGGGTTCCCATGAGATTTTCCCCATTTTCCTCTGTTCATTGAGCATTTAATTTGTGCCTTAGATTGTATGGGTGACCTTTGGTCTTAGTTGCTAGGGCCCAGGTTGTCCAAGTTAGGATTAAGGGGGGGTGTTAGGATTAATTAATAATCCTCCCTTGAACACTATAGTCAAAACGTTATTTCCTAGCTTAGGAGTATGTTTCCACCTCACTAGTACCATGGGGAACTCATCTGGGGCCCACCTACCACTTGATGTGCTAGTTTGCATGAGTTTAGGAGCTCCATAGGCCAATCCCTATAATTTAGGAACCCACACTAAGTCATGGGAGTCCGACCATCAGTTCACCCTAGTATGCGTTGAGTTATCCTCAGATGGGCATCAATCAGTTCATCTCTAGTTATCCCAATGCCACTTTTGCCAGATTTAAGGAGTTTAGGCGCCTTTTCCTACCTACCTTGTTCAGTTAACTGACTGTGAACTGATTTAGTTGTCCTAAGTTAGATTAGTGAGTTCTCAGCGGTGATTTTCTCACACCGAGTTAGCACTGGAGTCATTCCAAGTTGGTGAATTCGAATCATACCTAGTGGATTCGAATTCTTCCTATTGTATCATCATTGTAGTACACATAGGTTAATGATATTGGATGTAATGTTCTGCTGACTAATTTTTTCTTTGGTTGTTCAAATTTTCCATGAATGTTTGATCATCATATACTGAATTTTTTTCCCTCCTTTAACCTTCTTTCACAAGTGAATTCATTCAGGACTGAAGATCCTATGCTTTGTTAAATTAAACAACATTTCCACTTGAAAAATTAGAGTCAACAAGATCCTCAGTAAGAAAAGAAAAGAAAATCATGGAAATTCAATATTTTTCTACAATATGAAAATCAATAAGCTATATTATAAGCTAAATGAAACTAGCAAACCCAACTCTAATTAGTTCACTCACAAGTGCAGTCCATCAATAAGTAATCAACAATCAACCTAACTAGTTGTTAATGCTAACAAAGATAAGATAAATTAGGCCTTTAATTAATTTTTTATTTTATTTTATAGTTGCATGGAGTCATATTTTGTTCGTTGTTATGAGAAATTTGTAGTGGATAAGAATAAAGATTGCAATTTAGTTTTATGTTCTGGTTTACATACATAGGTTCCTTGTAAACTTAACCTGTCTTTATTTAAAATAGTTCCCTTTAAATGATAATTGTTATGGCGCTAGAAAATGATGATTGTAATATTATTTTAAAGAATTGATTCAGATTAATAAGCATGTAGATAGGACTTATATCATGTTAAGTATTAACTCAATAAAATATAAAATACATATTAAGTACGGTGCGAATAGGAAATGACAAATTCACAAATCCTTCTCCCTTGCTCGTTGCACCATCTTCTGCAAGACATAAGGTGTATACCAAAATGACAAATTTGCAATTCCTGCTCCCTTGCTTGCTGCACTTTCTTATTCACTTATGATAATATAAAAAAGTTTTGGCGCTTTCGCCAATTTGTTAAAAATAACAACTGCTACCGTCACTTATATCTGTTAACTAGCACAACAACCGTGTTGAAAACAAACTTCGTCCCAGAAATAGATAGGCGTTAGCTTTCCACCCAACCATTTGCACCGATCGGACAATCAGCAATGCGTGATGTGAAAGCTCACGCGAGCCAAATCATTCGATCTGTGCAAATGGTCGAGTGGAAAGGTAACTCCAAATAGATATAGCATCCATCAATATTATGTTGAAGAAAAGAGAACCATATTAAGAAAATTGCCCATATTCAAACAAATCACAATATATGCTATGAACCTTTTACGCATAAAGCATTTTCAATCGATACACGACTATTCTACAAAATTGATCAATGTTCAAATCCTTCAGATTTGTGCATTGTCTCTAACCTTTAAGGTGGTTGCACTCTAAACCAGTTGAACTTGTTTTTTTAACTACTTGTAAAGAACAGTGTAAACTCATTTATTTTTTCATACAATGAACATGCACATATCTATCTATAGAATTGGTTGGCATAAAGCATACTTTTAAAGAAACTTGAATTTTCTCCAAATAACACACAAAGTCTGACAAAACTTGCTGGTACTAGTCAGGCTTTAGAGTCAACTGAATTTTTCAATAAGATAAAAAAACTAGCAAATTCCGTACAACACTCACAAAATCCTATCAAGGACCCTACAAATTTACTAGAAGATGGGACAAATAATTGTTGACATAACAATGCAGGTTCTACAAAGCTCAAATTAGTGTGTGATCCTTCGAAGGCTCAATCAAGACAAATACAGATGCATTAAAAAAATCATTGCATACCCATGCTCTCCTGTTCCCTCCAGTTGCTTATCCAAAATGACGCTAACTGTTCTTTGATTATGCTCCAACACGCCTCAATGCCCTCTCATCCGCTGCTTTAGTTGCACTGGTATTCCCTACTGATCTGACGTTTATGATCTGGAGTCACATTGCTTTTCCATGTGTCAAGAGGTCATGGCCTTAACCCATAACTCTATGATGCAAAAGCTCAACATTGTCAATGCTCGCATGCTACATAGTCACATGCCAAGCCAAACAAGGATGAAGAGGTCAGTGGAGCTTATCTTGTCCATGTATCCGGCTGCAATGATTTCAAGCTCTTGAGAATTCTCGAGTGAAGTTCTTGCCATAGGGATAGGTAGGACCATCGGGGAAAAAGTCTTTGAGAGTGCAGTCTAGTATTTTAAAAGGATGTGAGAAAATGAGCAAAAATTTCGGGGTAGTAAATGCAAAGAGGCCGCGGATTATTGGAAAAGCTTCGATAAGCCATATCACACACTTTATTCGAGGACACGTGCAAGATGCTAAACAAAAAACATATGGGCTTTGTTGAAAAATATATGGATAACCATAGCACGATGACATAAAAAACATGGTAGGCAAGCAACATGTGAATAAAATTGATCTATTTGATCCTGACCCACTCCCATGTCCAGCATTTCATCCCGTCTTTCACCATCCATTTGGCAGGGACTTAGCTGCAACACAACTTTCATCCTTGTTTTATAAATAAACATGTAATATTTAATTGACACACAATACACCATACTTTATTGGTAAACCTCTAATTAACAATAACCTTAAAATCAAAAGCCAACTAAAAGCTTACATAAACCCCAATGCTAGCTCACAAGGCAATGGTTAAATAATTAATAAAATTGTCCTACCAAAATGATTAATTTACTACATTTACTTTAAAATTAGCATTTTATTAAAGAAAAACAATAATCTCATTTGCAAATGCCCCCAACCCCCGTTTTTTTCTCTGGTTGGTAGATGCTTAAATGTGAGATATTGTTTAAATGTTTTTTCCCCTTTGTTTTTGCAAAATCATTGTATACATTTTTTTATTTAGAGAATGCTTTAATGTTTTTGATTTTGCAAAATCATTAAATACATCTTCTTATTATTATTATTATTTGCAAAATCATTTTATGTATATTTTTTAAATTAAAATTAAATTAAATAAAAAAAACCAAATCAACATTTCAATAACACAAAATTCTCTCACACACATATATATTTAATTTAAAAAAAAATACCTGTTTCCTTTGAAACTACTTAAAATATAACCAATTAACCTTTGTTTCTTAAAATTATATATTCCTATATAAATGACTAATTAAGCTCAAATCTCAACAACTTGCGTTACACTTCAACACCTAGAGAAAACCTCATTGAAAAATGGGAATCTTTAACCAAACTCCAAATTAAGCTTGTTAGGTATTGGATTTCTTGTTTGACATTGGGAAAGCAACCGGCCATCCACATAAAAATGAACGTGGGCTCAACTACTGATCAAACCTACCATTCTCTTCACTAACGAATATTCTTTTCCATCTTCAATAAATATGGGTTTTATCATATTTTATATTTTAACCTACCATTTTCTAATGAATATTTTTGACTTTTGCTGAAAAAGTGTCATATTTTATATTTTAACCTACCATTCTCTAATGAATATTTTTTACTTTTGCTGAAAAAGTGAAAAAAACGAAAGTTTGATGAGGTTATTTTTTTTTATTGGTATTTTCGAAAGTTGATAAAGTATATGTAAGTTTCGAATATATGTATTTTTTTTAATAAATAAATATTAATTTTTATTTATTTATTTAAGAATTAGTATAGTTATACAGTTTGTGGTTGGATTATGTCGATAAAGATTAAATAGTTAATACATTGTTTCTTGTCATTGCTCAGAATTTCCAGAAAAGATTATGGTTATTATATGGAAATACAACTTACCACTGAAAGTGATTTGTTTTGTGTGGCTATGCTTAGCCAATCGGATCAATACTTGGAACAACCTTTATAAGAAGGGATGGATCGAGCCTAGCTATTGTTGCCTATGTCTTGAGGATTCTGAAATCGATTGACCATCTTTTTGTTGATTGTAAATTTGCTAAGGGTGTTCTAGTGGGTCTCAGTGTTGCCCTTCAACGCAACTTATCATGGAATGAACCAACATTCAGGCAATGTCTGGTAAAATGGATCGGGATGGAGAAAAAATTGAAGTATCTCCCTCTATTAATGAACTGGCAGATTTGGATCACTTGTAATCGAACCATATTCGATAATTGCAGACCCTCTGTGCAGTTGTCTATTCAAACTATTCAAGATCAGCTACATAGATATGAAGTGAAGGTTGTTATTAGTTCTAAGAGGAGATTTAAGGGATTGGAACCGATCTATGAATTCCCTGTCGGCTTCTTTGATGGAGCCTCTGCAAAGAAAATAGGAGGAGTTGGTGTTCACATCATACTGAGCAAAGAACATTTTTTCCATTTGAAACTTGGCCGTGGACAGAGTACCAACACTCGATCCGAACTTCTTGCACTTTGGGTTCTTCTTATCTTCGCCAAACATATTGGACTTCCATATTTGCATATCAGAGGAGACTCATCTACTGTCATCAATTGGTATAATGGCAAGGCTGCCTTAGAGACTCTGGAGGTTGCAGGCTGGTGTCATGAGATCTTGACTCTCCGTTCTTACTTTTCCCATCTTGAAACAACTCATGTCTATAGAGAGTTCAATGTTCAGGCGGACCTCTGGTCTAAGGAGGCACTTCTTTTACCTTCTGGGATTCTATATTATTTGGAATTTATTGAAGAAGTATGCCATTGGCATGGAAATATTCAGCTCATCTGACTATGTTCTCTTCCCTGTACTTTGGGGATTGATTTTTAGATATCATCTTTGATGATTTGGAGGAACTTGCAGCCTATCCCAGCAGTGTCTCCTTAGATCAGTCGACTACTTGGACTTGAATCCTATTGCTGAGTTGTTTCGAGATGGGGAATGGGAAGAATTTTCTTTTTGCTCCTTCCTCTAGCATAGCTCCTTTTTGTTGTCTATGTATTTTGAGTAGAGTTTTGAGCTTATGTTTGGTTGAAGACTGGTTCCATATTATGTATGTATATATGTGCAGTACTAGCTTTCAGCCATTACTGAATATTCTGATGCAAACCTCCTATTATGTATTGGAATGGTGATTGAACACCTACTCCTAGCTGTGGCCTGCCATTGTACTCTTGCTGAAGCACAAAGTTTTATTTGATTCATAATTGAATAACAAGGAAATGCTATTTTTCTCATGGAAAAAATATATAGTTATGAAATAAAAGACAATTTTGGAAACATTTTTTTATTTCTCATATTCTTTTAGTTAAATGTGTTCGAGTGTGAGTTATCTATGTCAACTATCAACTATTTTTAATATATATTTTTTATTTTCTCACACTATTCTAGTTATCTGCCATGAACTGTTGATTATTTTTTATATTCTATTTTTAATAATTATTTATTTCAAATTTTGAACTATTACTATAGAATCAATCAATCTCGACATTACACTTGTCTTATCCTCATCCATAAATGAAAAACATAGATAATAAGCCACCCCAACTTTAAATAAAAACATTTATAAACATAAAAATAAATATTCTTTACCATATATCATATTTTTATATTCATTACAATTAATTTTAACTTTTTAAAAACCAATAATATAGATATGAATCCCAATTCACTTAACATTCACACTTCTCAAAGCCCTAAGGGTTAGCTCAATTGGTAAGACGTGCGCACACTCTCTCGGTTTGGGGGGAGGCCACGGGTTCGAGCCTTGAGTCCTCTGGGGTTAGGCCTTCTGTTAGGATGGCCGACGGTTTACCGCCTCTACCATCCACGAATGTGGGGAAGTATTGCTGAGTTTCCCGTGGATCTTTCCATCTGAAAAAAACATTCACACTTCTCAAATCTACTCCAACGTTTCTGATTGATATTTAAAATGAAAAAAAACACCCAAAAACCAACCCATGACTTTTGGGTATTCCTTCTCATTTTAAATATCAATCACTACTCCTTCTAATTCTACCATTCAATCTCAACTAACTTCAAAATTCCAACTTCTTTTAAAAAAAAATAAAAAATAAAAATATGTCTCACACCAAATTATATCACTAAACTCGATTCTTCACGCAAAAAGCCAACGCATGGCTTTTGCGTTCCATAGACCGAGAAAGCGATGCTCCACGCGAAACACATCGAATATCAGTTTTTGCGGACACGTAGATTAAGACATTGACACAAAGATAAACAAACCAAATCATGGTTAAAGTAACCCAAGTAAATTCACTGCAGTTATGTTTGTTGCATTTTGTTGAAAAGGGGAACCCGGGAATGCTCTGCTCTCTTTGCGGATGCGTTAATTTTGGAGGTAAGATGGACGTTTTCCATGAATTTTTCCGCAGTGCTGATTTTTTTCCTCTTAATTTTCGTTTAAAAAAACTGAATCTTTATTTGAAGGATTTGGTTAAAAATTCGCTGAAGAATTGGCCGTATTTTCTCAAATTCGAACTGTTCTGTGATTTTATTTTCGTTTAAAGACTCTTGTTCTGTGTTTTTGTTCTCGTTTAAAGACTCCATCAACTAATTTGAGGTTTGTTTTGATGAAACATTTGTATGGATTATTTTAAACCAGCAATATTGTATGATTTTATTCCCGTTTAAAGACTCCATTTGAGGTTTATTTTGATGAAGTATTTGTATGAATTCTGTTAAACCAGCAATTTCCGTGAAGAATATGCCAATTTTGTTTAAAGTTATAAGCTTGAAGATGGATTATTAAAAACGCGTGTTAAATTTTCAGTATTGCTTGTCAATGATGATTAATGAGCTTTATTTTTTTTCATTTGAGGAAGATTAGGTTCATTTTGGACAAATCAGGCTCCGATGCTTTTAATCTGTTTAATTTAGAGCTTGAATGATAACTAATGACCTCTATTATGGTGTATTTGATGAACATCAGGGTCATTTTGAGCAAAATAAATTTTAATGCTTTTAATCTATTTTAAATTTATTTTTAGACTTCGAATGATTATTAATGGGCCTGCGTTTGTTTTATTTGATGAAGATTTAGGTTCAAAGTTTCTGATGCCTTTTAATCTATTTTATTTAGGCTTCTGTGCTTGAATTGCTGTAAAATTTCCTTGTTTTGGCGGAGGCACGCAATTTGCAAGTTCAGCTGGATTTCGTTAATTAGCCTGCCGGGAATTTAAACTTTAGGGTCGGGTGAGGGTTTAGTATTGTTTGAGTTCAGTTTCTGCTTTTGAAATGCTCTTTAAAGTGTCCTGCTTTAGCGACTTCGGTAGGAACATGGGCTGGGTTAGAGCTAGGTTTTGGCAACTCTAACTCCAATGGCCAAGGATGTGTGGATAACATTTGGCCGATGCCTATGTTCTTGAGAATTTTTAATCTAAGTATACGTTGTAAAAGATATCTGAGACCTTTGCTCTCTCTGTCCGCAGGAAACTTTACAATTATATCGCATGGCTTTAATCGCTTATATTGGCCTTGCTTTGCTTGTCTTGACATCGGTTGCTGCGGCTAATGATGGCTTTGCAAGAATTGAATTGAAGAAGAAAGGGTTGGATCGGAAAACTCTACAGGCTGCAAGGATTGTTGCAAAGGAAGGGGGGTTTTCTAACGAAGTCAATAGAAGGTATGGTCTGAGAGGGGGTTTTAGCAACTCCGAATCCGCAAGAGAAGAATATGTTCCTCTGAAGAATTATTTGGATGCTCAGTATTATGGAGAAATTGGTCTTGGTACTCCTCCTCAGAAGTTCACTGTGATCTTCGACACAGGAAGCTCTAATCTTTGGGTGCCTTCAACGAAATGTTACTTGTCGGTATGTTTCTTTTTATTTTTTAAGATTTTAATTAGGAATTATTGTTAATCTTTTGAAATCGCCGTTATTTATTGACATTTCAATAGCTTTCAGTCTTTGCATATATAACCAATAACAACACTATGGCCCCTGTGATGTTTGAAATCATAATCAACCTGGGGAGAGTTCACTGTATAAATGCATTTAATGCCATCTCATCCCCTAATATAGGGAGATTAAAGTATGTGGAATGAAAGGGATACCCCGGGATATCCCGCTGTATTAAAATAGCTTGCAACATCACATAGACAACAATTACAATCAACAACAGCCCAGGAATTCCTGGTAGTCGTTTCCTACACAGAGTGATAAAAATCCTTACATCTAGTTCCTTGAATTCAATTTACATGTCTTACAAGCAAATGGAGGTTTCAATTCCTTGTACATGTCTCCAAAATATAATAAATGTCTATATCTGTACTCCTGAATTCAGTGTATGTATGGATGTTACGTTTTGAAATACATTATAAATTTATTACTCTTAAAGCAGATGAACTGGTTATCTTTCTTTCGTGAGTTGTTGATTTGCAAAGAAATGGGATTTCCTTTTCTCTCTTTTTCTTTTATATGTTTGCAGAGGATTTAATTGGTTGCATGTTCGGATTGTGTGCTTCTGTCATACTAGGGCTGATATTGGTAATTAAGAAGAACATGATTGTATAGAACAATTTTTAGGATTACAAGGGATCGATGGAAGGCTCTCATTGTTCTTGCTTATGTTTTGCAGATTGCTTGCTATTTTCATTCAAAGTACAAGGCAAGCCAATCAAGTTCCTATTGTGTCAATGGTAACATGCTTATTCATCCTTTATCTTTAGGTCATAGCTTGCCTATCGTTCTTTGTTTAATAAGACAGATTGTTTGTTTTTACCGACAAATAAAGATGCTTACTTTCATTGAATATCAAAGGTTGTTGCATGTCTACAATGAAAAATTGGTGAAGAGCGTATGTATCATATAATTGAGATTTGAATCCAAAAATATGTCATCTTTATTCTATGGAAGAGTAGATATAGGAAAAATTCAGAATTGACAATTTATACACAAAAAATGGAAATAAAAGAGAAGTTAGATGGCTAATCGAAATATATACACAAAGGAAATAAAAGAGAGTTTGATGGTTAACTATCAATTTTTAATTTCAAAATTCATCAATTCAATATCAATAAATAATGGTCATGGTTACAAGTTCATAATTGCTTTATATTTGGTTTACCCTGAAAGGAATAGGGGGAAGGATATGTTACAGGAATGCGCACTACAAGTTCATAATTGTCTAATATTTTATTTACACTAGCATACCTTGACATGGGCGGAGGCTGATCCTAAAGGGAATGGGGGGAAGCATCTGTTGCAGGGACTCTGTACTATGTAGTGTAGACAACTATTGGACTTTTTTGTTTCTTATTCCGATAGCTATCATTTATTACTTTGAGAGTAGAATAACTGTGTTGCAATTAGAAACGGTTGGGAAGACATTTATAACAACTATCTCTCCTAAGTCGAAACCGGAAATACCCTGCATTCCAAGCATTTCAATATTTTTTTTTTTGTTTTCTGAGAAACAACCATGCGGAAAACCCTCTGAGTACTTCCCCTTGATTCATGGATGGTAAACAGGGGTAAACCGTCGACCTTGATTATGGAGCCTAACCCGAGGGGATTAAGAGAGTTGAATCTGTGACCTCCCCAACATTGTGGGGAGAGATCTTATGACTGGCTCTTGACTGCTTGAGTTTGCCCTTATGTAAGGTAGATATGTATTTATTTTTATTAAGATATGTTTGTCTTTAGTTGTGCTCTCACATTTTTAGTCATGGAATGACATGAGGATGTGTGGGAACCATGCATCCCAATTCGTCATGCAACCCACTACATTTTTGGGACATTCACATAATGAGCGATGAGAAGAGACAAACAGTAATAGCTCCATGGTGGTAGAGAGTCCTGAGGTTTTTTTTATAGTTTTAATTACTAATGTTGCATGCAAAGGTGAGCCTTTGTCCAAAATCTTAATAGTTTACAGAGGAATCCCTTCTCAGAATCTTAATGACGATCTTTTTTTGCACATCGAAATTCATGTTGAGAAACTTCATTAATGTTCTTTTAGGTTGTATGTGTGACACCTTGTACATCGTGCATTTGATGCTTTTGCTATTTACATAAAGCAAAGAGCATAGAAATAGACTTTGGAAGTTCTATCCTTATCTCTTGAGATAGTGTTCTAGTTTTGACTTGACCTTTCCTTATTTTATGAACATGTTTCTTGTGGGTACAATGTACATGATGGTGTACTATATCTAGCGTTGACAAGGATGTTAACACGTCTAATTTCCAACTCATTTTTAGCCTTGGTTGATATGAGCACAATACAAACAATGCAGGACGAGACTAACATACAAGAAAGCACAAGAGAGCCAAGTATGCAAGTATGAGAGGAAATGGCTGTAACTATACAAATATATTACACTTTTCATTGTATTATCTACATATATATTACAAAATTGTTGTGAGAGTGATCATACCAAAGTAGACCAAGTCTCCACTAAATTACATTGAAGTGGCAGACTATTGAAGTTAGACTAAGGTAGTCAACCATCAACCAAAAAGGGATAGATATAATGGGAAAAATTCAATTTAAGCACAAAATAGACAAAATACATTTATGATTCATGTTTACTATACTAACTCTTATCTCTGTTAAGATTCACAAGTGAAAGTAGGAAAATTGGATGGAGCCAAAGACAACCCCGAATTTTGCAATAATACAGTGACAACCCTAGTGTGCTAGAGAGAGATTCTCAAGCCCAAATGCGCTATATAAGAAATGTACAAGTGCTCATAAAAGAAGGAAATGCCAATCACAAGAGAATGCCAAACATACAGGTGGCCTTAGGCATAAGACATTTTGTAAAAGAGATTAAGAAATCACAAGATGATAAAATACAAATGAGAGTTTTGGTGTCTATGAGAGAGTAATGAGCTTGCATGCATTAGTTTGACTAGGTTATGGCTTTAACCACTCGGTATTATGATAAATGATAATAAATGATTGAAGGATCGCTTTAGCCATGATTACAAATACAACAATGATACATGTGTTGTGGCCATGTGAAGATCACACCCATAATTGTAACATCCCCTTTAAGCTTTATAGGGGGGAGAATTGAGATCATTACATCACAAGATTTATCTTCTCCACCTCTTCATGGGAGATCTCCAACAAAAATATGTTGTCGTAAGTTAGTGAAGGCGAACCTTACGAAATTTTTGGTGAAGATATGTACAAGCTGATTTGTGGAGGGTACAAGGATGGGTCCAACTTGTCTTTTAAAATAGAGACGTCGAATGTATTGCATCCATATGTTAATGCGTTTAGTCTTTTGATGATCTACAAATGATGCTTTGATTAGTGCAATATGGATGGGTAGGGATTTGTTGGGAAAGACCCAACTGATCAAGAATCATTCTCATCCATCCTCATCCGAGCAAGATGCTTTCCAATGAGGTCAATGTTGGCATATTCAATTTCTATGGAGGAGAGACCCACAAGCTACTCCTTAGAGGAGAGATCTACAAACTATTCCTCTATAGAACACTAGGAACTTGATCTAGAACAAAGAGTAAATCAATAACCAAAAGTGGAACAATGCCTATCAAGATCACCATCCCAATCAACATTCAAGATTCGTTGAGTTGAATGAGGGCTCTGGTTGAATAGTGGATGCCCATATGAATAGTGCCTTTTATAGTGTAAAATATGTTTGATCATCTACTAGGTGACTCTCATGAGGTTCCTTCATGCAACTTGTACACATGTTAACATCAAAAGCTATATCTAGTCAAGTATGAGTAAGGTAGAGGAGACTACCTTACATGTAGATAGCATGGTAGGAGGTTCAATCTCTAATTTTCACTTCTGTTTAGGAACCATTTGTCTTGTAAGGTAATCTAAAAGGAAACTCTTATTTGGATCAAGAGACATGGAGCACATTAGCAAAGCGGTATTCAAATGGTAGTGCTTTTATCTTTAAATTGCTCAATTATCTTTAAACTTGTTAACTTTTGTAGCTAGTTTCTCATTTTGAATTCTCTACTCCCTTCTAAGACATGGTTCATTGCAAGTAGGTTTTTCGAACTCATTGCCATATTGTGCATCTCTCCTCTATTTTGTTAGGCATGCAAATTGAGCATGGTCCAGTAACATGAGGATCAAGACTAAAGGTGGCCCAAACAAACCTCTCCTCTAGGTCATTAGCTTTAGAGTCCAAAGACCT
>LPNX010720102.1:43393-67540 GCA_001517045.1 Pseudotsuga menziesii | reverse complement strand
CATCATCAGTTTTGGAGAAAAAGGAGAAGTCTACATGCCAGGCCCCAGAATACCTGTGCACAGCACACCATGCATGCTGCTTCACTACCTCACAGAGATAAAGATTTCAGCAACATATTTTCAAGTTTTTCAAACTTGAGACCTGATTCTACCTGCTTAGATAGAAGAAGGGCTTTTTTCCCATGTGGTTTTTGCCCTAGTTACTTGTATTAAGCAGTTACTTTATTTTACTTGATGTATTGGGTGACCTATGGTCTTAGTTACCAGGGCCCATAGTTTGTCCAAGTTAGCATTCAGGGGGGGTGTTAGGATTATTAATCCTCCCTTGTCCAAATTTGGTCATATGTCTAAATCGGGAGTCATGTCTAAATCAGGAGTCCATCTAGTCTATTTATAGTCATTAGCACCATTGGTTAAACTGGACCTAATTGGGGCACATGTTTCAGTTACCTAAGTATGGGGAACACTAATTGAGGCTCACTGCCACTTATTGCACTTGATTGCATAAGTTTAGGAGTCTCCTAGATCAATCCCTATAATTTAGGAAGCAACTGGGAGTGCCGAAACCAACCAAGGTCAGTTCACTTCTATTAATGACTAGTCAAGCCAAGTTAGGAGTCAGTTACATTCAGTTCTGGCCCTCTACATTCAGTTAAATAACGGTTTAATTAATTGCACACATGTGGGGCGCTTTTCTCACCTACCACAGTCAGTTAACCATTATTTAATATTAAATGTAACACTTGGTTGTGTTTTAGAACTCCAGTGATGATTTAGACAAGGACAGTTAACTACTGGGTCCTCCAATTGTGATTTAGACAAGTACAGTTAACTACTGGGTCCTCCAATTATGATTTAGACAAGTCTTTGTTACCTACAGTCAAGTAGAGTCATCAATTCGAACTTCCTCATGTGGTTTCGAATTGCTTGTGGCTATTAAAGCCATTTTACATTATTGTAATTATCATCTGAATTACTTTTTGATTAATGAAAGCATTCACAGCTGCAAGCCTTTTGCACTGTTTCATTCTTCAATTGCTGAGTAAATTGTGAGATCTTCTTTGTGAGCTTTGTTTTTGTCTACAGATCTATATGCTCAAATTTACACTTTGTTAATATATGACAAGTCTCCTCTACCTTTTTTATGGCTCGTAAGTAATTGCTTTCCAAGATAAACAATATTCATGAATTATTATTGACTTTAGCTTTTTTAGCATAAATAAAAAATTGTATTAAAGTTACTAAAGTACAAGCTACCTCAATGATACTGGATACCTATGGGCAAAAATTGCAAGGATAAAATTATAAAATCTCATTTTAGATTAGGGGTTGTCTCTTTGTTCATTGAATACTTTATCCAGATGCTCTATCCTCTCAGTTGTATATAGAAATGTACCCCAACCATATTTGCAGGCTGGGGAAGAAGTAAGGGAATCATTATTGCTCCATGCTCAAGTGTTTCTTCAAAGTTGCATTTTGTGGTTAAGGATTTGATAAGGAAATCTAGATGGCTAATGGATTTTTATCGTACATTTTTCCTTATTTGAGATGAGAAATGAGAAATGTGAAAGGATTTTTATTGTACCTCAAGGGGATTTTTCTTTTGCATCTAAGAATCTATAGGAACTTCTTTCTCTTTAGAGTCATGCTCTCACCATTAGTATTTGTTCTTTCTTGCTGATAGGATTTCCTTTCTTGGTTTGCTTTCTTGTTCACTTCGACTTTTTCCTTCTTTGCTTGATGTTTTCTAATCCATATTGATTTACATTTAGGAAGTAAGCTTGCAATCATTATAAATGTGGAGCCATATGCTAACCTTACTTGTATGTTATTGTTCTCATTTGAGCTAGCGCTACTCAACAAGGGTTATTGCTCCTTTGCCATAGCATTTGTTGGGTAGATGTTTGACGCTATCCCCAAGGAGGAAGACCTGGTCAACCTTAGCCTAAAATAGTGAAAATATACAATATAATGATAGGTTTACACATGTGCAAGCTTATAGCCTCAATTAGAAGTAAGGTTAGCATGTGGCCACAAATGAAGTAAGGCTAGCATCTACTCAAGAAGGGCTATGGCCCCCTTTCCCTTCTTGAGCAATATTACAAGAACCACTTTGAAGATTTATGTTCCCGTTGCACTTCCTACATATTATTATCAAACACATGATCCTCTACAATTTTGAAATCTAGGGGTTGAACTTGCTACAAACAGATTGAGCTAGGGAGTGTCCAAAGTTCAAACCCTCCTCCTTAGGTGCATTATCAAATGCAAGTGCACTAACCCTTGGCATATTATTTAGGTTGAGTTTAGGTCCGAGTAGTTGTGATTGGAAGGCTGCATATCTACTGGTTAGTCTTGTTCCTTCACAGGTTTTGGAATTTTGGGGAGACAGATTCTAGAAGGGCTAGGTACCCCTACCCTGCACTTTGCTCAGCATAAGTTTTTGCCTAAGCCAACTCCCTTGGATGGATTTGTTGTTGATTTTGAGGTCTCCTAGTTGGTTTAATGTGTGGTTATCTCTCCATATTGTCTCCCCCATTTTAGGTACTCCCTTGATGCCCAATGTCACATCTTGTTGCCCAAGCAATTCTTGCACTGGATGCTCAGGGAAAAAAGTTATAAGCTGTACATCTAGGTTACAAGGTGAAGGACCAGACCTCTTGAGGGCTTGGGCCTATAGATGGATTTCTACTATGAGCATTACTTGGATTTGAGGTATGAGCTTATTATTTGACCATAGTGCACACATAGACACTAGATGCATGCTCTTACAATCCCTCTTGGTTAGTTTTGTGCAGGTTCCCACAGAGTCCAAGTTGAGGCAGGTAATCACACCCAATGCACGGATAGGGTTTGCTAGCGTTGCCATATGCATGAGAGAGATAGAGGAGCATTTTGTTTTCTATTGCTGCCTCTATTTTGAGATCAAAGGGTGTTATTATTCTCTATTTCAAGATTCGGGAAACTACTACTCCACATTCTCCTCGATTGGAGGTGCTCTTCTCTAAGAGAAGGGCTCAGTTTCAGATCTTAGACACTAGGTGCCTCACCCAACCAAGAGACTAAGGAGGATCACCTCCTTCCTTCTAGCACAAGTGATAGACAGAGGTGCATACTACTTTAGAGTTCAGAGTAGTGAGACCTCGGGTCTCTTCCCGCACACCCTCCTTTCCACCCCTCCCCAAGTGGTCTTCCTATATCCTTGAGATCTGCGTGGAGCTGCTGCTCCAGCCTGCATGTTGCTTACTAATAGTATAGTAGACAGACCATATCTCGGAGGCCCTAGGATCATATGCCCTCTGCTCTTCATGCTTCCATACAGTGCTGCCTGAGTAGCCAAGACTCTATCCAAAGCTTCTTCATTGTGGCCTTGGATGCTAGGAGATGAGTTCCTCAGGGTTGTGACCCCCTATAGGATCATACAACCTGGACCCATTAGTGCCAGTCACTCCTTGAGGGATATGGTTATTTCACTATGGTTGTTAATGTTGAGGAGGAGGATATCCTTCATTAGAACCCCCTCTCGTACTTAGGCCAGCCAGCTCTAGCCAGCATTGAGATCCTCCCTCGGCTTGTCCATGATGCTTTGATCTCAGTTTCCATTACTTTACTATGCACTTTAGCATTTAGATGTCTTCCTATATTTATAGGTCTTTCTCCTTTTGCTCTAGAAGAACTCACATTGTACTTTTCTTCGCTGGATGTACTTTTCAGTCCCATTGACCTGCTCTTGTGGTCATTAATAAAATGATCATACATCTTATATCTAGCTTTTCACACGTGGATAAAATATTATATGCCAATAATTCTAGGACAATAATAGGTGTTGATAGAATAATAGAATTTTGATATTTTTTAAGATGCAGCATAGTTTTAGTGTTAATTTAACTGAAGAGATTGTACGGGTGGTACTCATTATATTTCTGTTTTCTGTAGGTAAACCTTTTAATATTCAATATGGAAGTGGTGCGGTATCTGGATATTTGGGTCAAGATCATGTGACTGCTGGGGACCTTGTAGTTAAAGATCAGGTTGCTGGCATGTTTATCTTGTTCGCCCTCAAAATTTGTTAGCAATCTTAATCACTTTCCCTTTCACATTTCTCAAAATTTAAGTAATTGACATATTAATTGTGGTGCAGGTTTTTGCTGAAGTCACACAAGAGCCAGGCCTTACCTTCGTAGCTGCAAAATTTGATGGTATTCTTGGGCTTGGCTTTCAGAAAATCTCAGTAGGCAATGTTGTGCCAGTCTGGTAAGCTATTACTATTTATTATTGTGTTTTGGGTTACTGTACTTGGAATTTAGATAACAGCAAGAAATGTCATTTATGCAAGATAAACAGTTTTTCTGTCGTAATATCTTGTCGTTGTCAAGTACAACGACATAGAATACAAATGGTTGGCAAGGCTATCTGATTATCATAATTAATACAACACAGGAGATGAACTAGAGTGCCTCTCACGTAAACCCCAAATGTCCTAGGCCTTTCGGCATACATCTTTTCAAATGTAGAAATGATGTCTATTGATCATTAGACTTTGCAGTGTGATTTCTCCAATTTAAACTGTCGTTTTTTATATCTTCTAGGAGCCTTTTCTTGGCCTCCATTTAACAAATTGATATTCTTTTACATGTGATTCTTTTAACTTTATTCCATGTGTTTATTATAGATTCCGAATGTATTTGGTTTCCTTACATATTCTCCTTATTGATATGGTTCCTGTTATCCATATCTCTTTGGTGTTAGGGAATGCACAATATAGTTCCTTTGCCACTTTTTCTCTGTTGATTCGAATAATATTGTTGTTTGATAGCAAGAACCATATCTTGCCAGTTCTATGGCTTCTTGCATTTCATACCGGTGTTACTGTGTTTATACATTCTCCCTCTTTTATCAAATGAACTAGCTGAAGCAGTTGCAGCACAGGCCATGCTATATCAACTGTGTCATGTTATTTTTGATGGCCAGTTTGACTTACTGTTCCTGATTCCTATGCATTCTATTGTCTAGATATATACAGTATACCAGTCACTATAACCCACTATTTATTATAGATCAAGTTACTATAGCATTAACTAGCAGAAGACTATTACCTATTCCTACTTGCAATTGGCCTGCGTACAGAGTTAGTTGGCCACATTTCTTTTATAGAATGCAATCTGCCTTACTTGGTTTTACAAGTGCATTGTTCCAATATTTGAAAAGTTTTTCCTAAGTTACATGTTATAGAAGTAAGGTTCTAGGTCTTTCATTTGAATGACTTATGCAAAGTGCACTTGGCTCAAATATATAGCTTGTGCTTGGGGGCAGGTATAATATGGTTAACCAGGGCCTAATCAAAGACCCTATTTTCTCTTTCTGGATGAATCGAAAAGTGGGTGATGAAGAGGGCGGAGAGATTGTGTTTGGTGGTGTCGATCCCAATCATTTCCAGGGCAAACACACTTATGTTCCTATTACACGTGAAGGTTACTGGCAGGTATGTCATAATGATCATGGCCTTATATTTAAAGAAGACAATTTCTTTATGGGATATTTGGGTTACTCAATCTCTTTACCATTGTTTTGGGTCACTCACTGTCTCCCTTTTACATTCCTTTTTTTCGTACAGTTTAGCATGGGGGACTTCCTCGTAGGTGGTCAATCAACAGGTGAGGAAATAGGTCCAGGATATTTTTGACTTAATTGGTTCGAGTTGTGCATTATCCAATAAATGATAAAAATAAGTTCCTTGGGTTGGATTCTTTGATAAAAGCAGGATTTATTGTTTACAGGATTTTGTAGTGGAGGCTGTGCTGCCATTGTGGATTCTGGAACCTCTCTGCTGGCTGGTCCCTCGGTATTGTTTGATTTATAGCTTCTAGCATTTATATTCTTTATAGAAGTATTTACTATTTATAGAAGTAGATCCTCCTAAAGGTATGGGATAGAAAATGATTTGGTAGTATTTAATTGAGGATTTGCAAAAATATTCTGACAGATCAGAGAGCTTGAATTTGATGTTTGAATGTGTGAAACATGTGGAATACCCTACTCTTAATTAAAACACTGTCCTGTGTTGGATCTAATTTGAACTCTCAAACACTTCAAATGTGCTTTTTATATGCTGGGTTTATTAAAAAAAAGAGATCATTTGTCAACTGTGAAGGGGAAGAGCACTTAATGACTAAGAGAGTGTGATTGGATAACATTTAATATTTATCATAAGAATGATACCAAATTTTATGCTGGAAGTGCAAACCTTTCCTTGTATTTTTGCACTTTAAAAAAGGTTTGTGCTTCCAGAGATTTGATCCTTCCTTCTCAATGCTTGATGATCTGGGTTAGGATGGATCTAGATTAGTGTGTATGTTCTTAATACAGTCATCACATATTAACTGCTTAACCATTTTGAGGAAATCCTAGTGGGAGATCTTCCTACAAAATTACAAGTATATAATGTGGCCTCAACGTTTCAAGGTGATGTTGAAGCCTATTGAAGGGTCCTTGGGCCATCGCTTAAGTCCACCACATAGGAGTGCACATGTAACTTTGTGATGAATATACGTTTGTCTTTTATGGCACCATTAATGGCTGGATATACTTCATTAAACAGGAATTCTGGGATGGTCACCCACCTGTGCACTTTTCCAGCATGAGCGTGCTTTTAACTACAATGTTTGGAACTGAACTTCATTCTTGGTGGCCCGGTTATGTGGCCTCAACAAATTCGAGGAAAAACATTTTTTAAATTTACTCTTTTGTAAGCCTGTTTGAGGGTTCATTGCAAGTGTCCTATGATATTGCTAAACCTTTGAAAGTTTTGCGTCTAAGTATTTTTTACTTTATTTATCTTTTCCAACTGAGTCTAGTAGCAAACTTAAAACTAAGTATTAATTGAAGTACTCAAATAATTGTTTTTAATAAATAGAAAACCAAAACATCAGATATAGAAAGTTGAATATTGTCAGAAACCACTGTTTACATTTATCATGAAAAATATCATCTCCCTTGAATGAAACTTTGGGATTTGACCAAACTTGAGTTTTGTTACTTTAACTAAATTTGCTCTCATCCAACTCGAGGTTTTCTGTATTTCCAACGTAGCAGAGCTGAAAAGAAAAGTTTATGTTGAAACTGTTACTTAATGATCACAGTCTATTAAATTTTTAGTTGACATAAGGCTTGGGGGCTTACGTTGAATAAATTTTGCAAACCATTCTGAAATGTATAGAGAAATTTATGCTTTTCCTTTTTAATTGTCGGACAAGAATAAAAATAGCATATTTTTATTGCAAAAGAGTAACTATGAAAAGGAAGGTCAAACACAATCATTTGTTCTAAGAAATGAACTATACTCAGGTTTCTATAATATTGTTGAGACCCTTGAATTTTTCCTTCTTTTCTTACTGTTCTTTCTCATACCTTCATTAATTGCTTAAAAAATAGAAAATTTAATATAATTGCGAAGAAATTAGAACTCGCAACTTCTCAAATTTAATTGCTTAAGGCTACTTTTCAATCTCCATTAACACTGTTGCTCCCAAACGTCTTGTTTTACCTATCCTTCTACAAAAGTTTATTTCTTGGAAGTGTTCAAATGTCAAAGCTGGCAAGTTTTTTAATATAATTATTGCCATGTCTTCTTCTTCAACCCATGTTTGGATATGAACACACAAGATCGTAGATAGGAATACACCAAAGAATAAGAGAAAGAAGGGATTCCTTGATTAATGCAATGTCTCATTACATAGTATGTAACTCTTAAATACCTAATATTTATTTATCACATTTAGTAACTCATGATTACATCTCTTAGGTTCCAAGTCTTAATTATGACCATTATAGCTAACATCCTTTCATAACCATATTCCTCAAATGTTTGTATCAATCCTTGTAATAGGAAGATTTTTACAACCCACTCCAAAGTAAAGTATTCAATCAGCAAACATAAGCGATTTGTATTTGGATGAAGTTATGATATCAATCTTGTCTGACCATTGACGATTGAGATATTAAATCACTTATAAGTTATTATAAAGATTCTAACTAGGTCTTTATTAGGTCTTTATTACATGTCTAATTATGATCATTATATCTAATAAGATGAGGATTTTCAAAATAAATCTGTCCAACGTATTCCACCGAGTTCATAAATGCTTTTCTGAGTTTTTCCGCTTGTGATTATTTTACCATTTTGAATTTCCAATTCGAACTAAACATCCTGTTATAGATACCTTTTTGTTGTTTATACTAATTTTATTCTCAAATACAGGGGATTGTGGCGCAAATCAATGAGGCCATTGGTGCCTCGGGGCTTGCTAGCCAGGAATGTAAAAGTGTAGTCTCCCAATATGGAGATATGATAATGGAGCTTTTGATGGCGCAGGTCCGTTTTCCTCTCATTCTGGAAATTTATTTAAATAATGTGTGGCCTATCACATTGATTTCATTAGCCTCTTATGGAATACATTAATTGGATACTTTTATGACACTGACTATTTTAAGGTCCCTCAAATCGTCAAACAAAGAGATTGATTTTCTAGAAACAAGCGCTGGTTTGTCAAGCATCCAGAATTTAAAATTATGTGTTTGTCTTGCAGACAAATCCTCAAAAGGTCTGTTCCCAAATAGGTTTATGCTCATTTGATGGTACCAGAGATGTCGGGTGAGATGCTTTTTCCAACCGATCCTAATTAATGGCATTTTACTTTTTCAAATTGCATTTTGATATCACGATACAGCCTTTAACATACGTGCTGCACATGTACAGTATGCGAATTGCTAGTGTTCTTGAGAAAGGTAATGAGGAAACATCAGCCAGTAGCAGTGGCATGTGTGCTGCTTGTGAGATGGCAGTGGTATGGGCAAAGAATCAGATAGCTAGGAATGCGTCCAAGGACCAAATTATGGCATATCTCGATCAGGTAAAGACAGACTTGTCATTATATGGCCTAGTTTATCTACGATAAAATGAATTTTGCAACAATTGGTACTTGTTATCTACTGATGGTTATGATGTTATAAATTACAATGTCCAGCTTTGTGACCGGTTGCCAAACCCTAATGGACAAGCAGCTGTGGATTGCAATAACCTATCAAGCATGCCCACTGTATCATTTACAATTGGTGATAGAACTTTTGATCTCACTCCTGAGCAGGTTGGACTACTTTTAAACTCAGTGGATTGTGGTCTACTCATTTTTAATTTAGCTTAATACAGGATGGTGTATTTGTTCTTATTCCACTTTTTTGGCTATACTTTGAAAATGTGCATACAGTCATTTAGAATTGCTGATGCCAGTTTGACCATTAGTTCTTATTTTCAAATCGTAGATATAAAAAAAAATGCATGAAACAGGGGACCGGAAAGGAGTTTGGGAGTGGGAACTTGCTAGAGTTGAACAGGGTTATTTTAGGCTTAGCATCGGATGGAATTACTGAAAATGCTCATTTTGGGGGGATAGAATTTCGGGAAACCTAGTTACCTCAACTTGTATGATAATATATCTGAGGTAAACTATGGCGATTATAATTTTGGATAATCGGGTTAAAGAGGAAAAAAACAAGCGGGGATTAGGAAGTAAGGATTACCTTACAAGAAAATTGGAACTTCAAACGTATTTTTAGATCATCGCCCAACCCTGTCAGGGTTGTGTTAGGTGCCCTTGAGGATCAACCAGAATTATCTACATGTTCCTATGCTTCAATTCTCCGATAGCAAACATCACTGACAAAGTTGCTTTCTCTGCTTCATTGTGCTTTTAGTTTTATCTAGGAGTCCTGCTTAACTTACTGCTGATTGCCATGATGAATGATCAACCTTGTTTTACAGTTGTGCACAGCTAGTTATCTGCATGCACCAAGCTCCTATACAGAAACTTGATCAAAATGATATTATTTTTGGCAGGGAAAATACAATATTAGCGTATACCTCTATAGCTTTTAAAAATTCTGGGTCGATTTCCTTATAGGCATTATCCATCTCTTTCTTGTTGGAAGATTATTACGTAAGAGCCTGCTCCTAGTTAACAACAAAGAACAGTAGACAGCGTCTTATTTCGTACAAACATATGGGATGTATAATTTGCATTATCATTCATCATAGTCGTTTTGCTTCTTGAATGAGGAAAAAATATGCATCATCGTAGAATCGTAGAAGGATATTCCAGTGCTCGAAGACTACTTGTTGAGTGAGATAATCTTAAATTCCAGTACTTACAATCTTAGAAGCTCAAACTGATTATTACTCAAGCGTGGATATTACTTTTGAATAGTGTTCTAGTACTAAAAATGTACAATTAGCATGAATACAATACTGTAACAATTCAAGTTGGAAAGCACTCCAGGCATCCTTTCATCTTTAAAATTTCACAGGGTTACAGGAATGCTTATCAACTCCATGAGTATACACTTCTGGTTTCTGCATATTCTTAAATTTCAGTATTTTTTCAGTAATTCTGCAAGATGATATTAGAATTCAAAACAGCGCAACGAAAGTACTGATAACAAAGTATTGGCGCTTTTCCCTCGTCAGTTATGACGACTAATGAGTCAATGATCCCCACAGGTTAGTTGTATCCACTTTATGTGTGACCAACATAAGTTTTCTGACATGAGTTTAGCCCATTTCTGATAAGTGGGCCTGCAAAGCCTGGTCATTGATATCGCAGTGATCAGATGTCTATACTAAAGGTATTAGGGATGTATTTTGTTTCAACAAGCAGTCCGCAGGAACACCCAAGAATCCCTCCTGTCACTTTAGTTTGAAATATTCCCGGATGAACCTATATAATCTAAAATTGATTTGTCAAAGTTTGATGTTGGTTCCTGTAATCTCTCTTAATGGACTCGGCTAATTCCCTACTTCCGTGGGTTCTTGAGGCGATCACTTTACTCAATCAGCAATGAATACCATATTTTTAACCGCATTCCTTTCCTGCGTTGGTCTAGGCGTTGCTTTTCAGCATTCAATGCGAAAGCCTTTTAAAGTAAGTGTAGGGTTTACCACACTTACTCCTGGAAGATTTGTCTACGCCCATGGTGTGTGTGTTCATCTCACAGCTGAGACTTGGCTCTGAATTACTGTGGTGCGAGTTTGCTAAACATAATTGAAAACAAAGCCATAGAGAAAAGAAGCGCCCTTTTGAATTAATCTAGAGAGAGAGAAGATTCTGCCATTTTCTTCACCTTCAAGAGATGTATAGGATCCCTGCAATAGCTGGTCTTTCTTCAAAATAGGATTTATTTTAAACATATACGTGATGGGGTTGCACTTCTGCATGGGGGAAATATCTTATAGTACGCTTTTAGATGAATACATCAGTTCTCATAAATAATTGGTTTTTAACCACAATAAAACATTCAACACAAGACCATTTGACTGTTTGAAGATCATAAATGCTCCAGCTAGTCTCAATTTCCGTGTAGTCTGACATCACGGAACTTGAACCTACGTAGGCCCAATTGTTATAAGAAATAAACTGGGTTAATGGAACCCCAATATAACTCTTGACAAGTTGCGAATGTAATTAACAATTTAATTTTTTCCCTGTTGACAGTATATTCTTAAAGTTGGCGAGGGTTCTGCAGCTCAATGCATTAGTGGTTTCATGGGGTTAGATGTTCCTCCTCCAATGGGACCTATCTGGTATGGCTCCACAATTGTAGAATTGTTGCGTTAGTGTAATTGTGATTCTGTTGATTTTATCAAATTGCGATTTCTTTCATATTCTGAAGTGGTTTCTAATACGCTTTTGTCAATTATTTACAGGATTCTAGGAGATGTATTCATGGGTGTCTACCATACCGTGTTTGATTTTGGTAACATGAGAGTGGGTTTTACAGAAGCAGCTTGAATCATTGAATTCAAAAACCTTTATATAACATCATGGTTCTGATACAAGTCGCTAATTTTAACTCTTATTCCGTTGCATTGGACTGCTGATCTTGCGTGCACAAATGTATAGTATGGCAAGGAATCGTGCCTATGATTTTAAACTATGTATTTTACATTTAAGCTGTTTGTATGACTCTCTGTTTGTATGTAATTATGGATTTGTGTTGCTTTTTTCTTTCAAGATTTCAATCTCAAATTCCAAAAGAAGACTACCAAATTTGTAATTGCTTTACTGGTTATTTGGTATACGTATTACTCTGAAATATTTTCTTCCTTTGGCATTTTGTTTATTTGATTGAATGGTGTGGAGATATCATTTTCCCTATTTGTTATTATATTGTAAATTGCCCTTCTGCTTACGATTTTGAAGAAGAAGTGTTATATAGAATAACATATTATATTGTAAATTGTCCTTCTGCCTACGATTTTGAAGATGAAGTGTTATATAGAATAACAATAGAGCCATTGGAATGGTGTGTTACTTTAGTCTTTATGCTACCAGTACCACCTTGGTATTGGTATTTGTACGGTAGTTAAGTGTTGCTGTATTGTTTTCTGCTGTACTTTTACAGGTCCTGGGATAAATGTTGCATTATATCTTCGGTGATCTCTTGTTCCATGATTTTCCATCTATTTAGCACATCTTTTGGCCAGCTCTAACTTAATGCACTTGTTTAGGTTGTTCTCTCCTTTACTAGTACAAAAGTTTTTCTGGCCGCCAACTCCAACATATTGCACTTGTTTAGTGTTGTTTTCTCCTTTACTATTTTGGAATTGGTTGGCACTGAAATTTTGGAATTGGTTGGCACTAATCTTTGGTGTACTATTACGAAATTTTTGGAATTGGTTGGCACTAATCTTTGGTGTTCTTTTGTTCTATGTTTGTCTCTCTCAAGCTGGCCAAAAGAGAGAAAACACAATTAGAGCTGGATATACTGTTCTTTATATATTGTTCTTTTGTTTTATGATTGTGTCTCTCTAAGAGAGAAAAAATGATTAAAAGATCACATGGTCACACAAGATGATGTTACAAATAAAGTTTCAGTTTTGATTACATATCAAATGAAGTTTGAGTTTGGATTACACTTTTGTTTTATGATTGTGTCTTTCTTGGCCAAAATACAGTAAAAATGAAAATGATTAAAAGATCACATGGTCACACAAGATGATGTTACAAATAAAGTTTCAGTTTGGATTACATATCAAATAAAGTTTGAGTTTGGATTACATGTTGCTTACTAGGTTGACCTTAACCATAACTATGATATTTACTAAGTTGACCTTAACCATAACTATGATTGCACCGAGAGGTGCTCTACAACCCAGTATGGGGGAGATGATGTAACGTTTGTAACATGTCGCTCTATAACCCAGTATGGGGGAGATGATGTAACGTTTGTAACATGTCGGCAAAAAATAATAGTGATAGTGAATATTATGGGAGAGATCTTGTAATGTAATGTAACGTTAGTAACGTTTGTAGCATGTCGGCAAAAAATAGTAGTGATAGTGAATAGAGATCTTGTAACGTGATGTAACATTTGTAACATGTTGGCAAAAAATAATAGTAATAGTGAATATTATGGGAGAGATTTTGTAACACACAATAAAAAATAATATCACTTTGTTATATTTTTATTAATAAAAAATAAATTTTCTAATAGGCCAAAATAAATGTTGCCACAAAAACAATCTAATATGGGGGAGATGTAATCTTCTAACTTAACAAAACAATAAAAAAGTAAAAAATTAATTATTCTTAAAAAATATTTGGGTCAAGGAAAAACACAATTTAATTATCCACAAAAAAATGTTGGCCTTGCACATGGTTTTAAAACCATGGGGAATTGATGCAATGTTCGTTTCTAACAAAATAAAAAATAATAAAAAAATATTATGTCGGCCATAAATAATATTAAATATTATTAATAATAAAATTATGTGAACTTAAATAAAAATATGTGTCTTTTGGTTTGAATTAAATCAATGGATACCTAAGAAAAAGTTTGCACCTCGAGAGATTCCATCTCGGCGCTTGATAGAGCCTAGAGCCTAGGATTTGGATCTACGCTCGTTATATATCATAGCAACTTACTAAGTTGACTTTAATCATAACTTGAATTATATATCATTTTATGATGACATATCATAATAGTTTATTAAGTTAACCTTAACCATAACTTGGATTACATACATTTTTTACTAGATTGGCCTTAAACATAGCTTGAATACATATTAGTTTACTAAGTTGACCTTAACCATAACTTGGATTACATATATATTTTTTACTAGATTAACCTTAAACATAACTTGAATACATATAATTGTTGACTAGGGTGATCTTAACCATAACTTGGATTACATATATTTTTTACTAGATTGACCTTAAACATAACTTGAATACATATAATTGTTGACTAGGGTGACCTTAACTTAGATTATAATAATCAATAATCTCATAATGTCTTTAACTTTTGTTTTATGCTTGCATTTCATTTAGCCAAAATACAGAAAAAAATGAAAAGGATTAAAAAATCACATGGTCACACAAGATGATGTTACAAACATGGTCACACTACACAAAATGATGTTACAAATAAAGTTCGAGTTTGGATTACATATCATTGCTTAGTAGCTTACTAGGTTGACCTTAAAAATATGCTACGTTGACCTTAACCATAACTATGATTATATATCATAGCAACTTACTAAGTTGATCTTAATCATAACTTGGATTACATATCATTTTATGATTATATATGATATTAGCTTACTAAATTGACCTTAACCATAATTTGGATTACATATCATTTTATGATTATGATTATATATCGAAATAGCTTACTAAGTTGATGTCATTTTATGATTATGATTTATATCGTAATAGCTTACCAAGTTGACCTTAACCATAACTTAGATTACATATCATTTTTTACTAGGTTGACCTTAAACATAACTTGAATAGATATGATTGTTGACTAGGACGCCCTTAACCTAGCTTAGATTATAATCAACAATAATCTCATAATGTCTTAACATATTCTAATATTTTCTTAACAAAATCTATTGTATCATTAATTATATATCATAGTAGCTTACTACATATCATTGTTTACTAGGGTGACCTTAATTTAACTTAGACTATAGTTTACTAAGGTGATCTTAACCTAGCTTAGATTAGGTTGACCTTAACCTTGCTTAGATTATAATAAGCAATAATCTAATAATGGCTTAACAAAACCTACTCTATCATGTATTATATATCATAGTAGCGTACTAGGTTGACTTTAACCATAATTTGGATTACATTTCATTGTTTACTAAAGTAACCTTAACCCAGCTTAAATTATAATAAGTAATAATCTAATAATTAGCTTAAATTATCATAAGCAATAATCAAATAATGTTTTAACAAAATCTAGACAATCTACTATATGATATCATAGTAGCATACTAGTTTGACCTTAACCATAATTTGGATTACATACCAATCTTTATTGGGTTGACCTTAACCTCCTATTACGTCTTAACAAAATCTATTACGAAACAATATGAGAGGGGCATTGGCATTTGTAAAGATTATACCATTGTATTTTGTAATGTGGAGCAAAAATATGATTGGATTTATAAATACTCTACTTAATACAAAGTCGATTGAGGTTGAAACAAAAATGAAAGTGGTGTTACACATCTTTAATACAATGGATGTATTTATGGAGTTGGTTGAGGTTGAAACACAAATGAAAGTGGTGATACACATCTTTAATACAACATTGGATTCGAAAAAGTTGGATTTATGGACAACATTGGATTCAAACAACCATTGTTTATGAATTTATTGATAATATTGGATTCAAACAAGTTGGATTTATGGACAACATTGGATTCAAATAGGTTGGTTGTAGTTAAGATATATTTAATGGGTTTTATGGTTGTAGTCAAAATATATTTATTGGATTTGTGGATATCCAGAGTTGGTTATAATAATAATAATATATATTTTTAGTTCACAACCTAATTAGACACTAATTTGGTGTATAAGAAGATATATTGTTACACCTAGATCTCGTTAACATCATGTTCATGAGGTTGGTACTTCAGTGTTTGCTTCAATCCCTCAAAGTGTGAATGACCAAAAGTGAATGAAAGAAGATTTTCCCTTGTGTTTTTTTTTCATATATTAAGCCACCACCGCACCTTGGTCATTGACAAGAGGCGTTATCAACCCCCAACACACCTTGCACACTAGCAAAGTGTAGTGCTGCCACTATTTCACTTGATGCAGTAAGTGTTGCCCCTTACCAACGCTCCTTGCCCTCTTGCAAAGTGCGGTGCCCTTCACAAAAATGCAAAAAAGAGAAGATCTCGAGAAGTTTCTAGAAGAAACCCTAATGGAACCTCATCCTAATTGACTTGCATAGGTGGAACTTGATTCCCTCCATCCTAGGTATGATCCTTTAACCTTCTTCCTAAAATATTCAACCTATCTTATCCTCTTTGGCCTTTAAATCTACCCTCACCCCTCATGATCAAGGGAGGAAGAAAGGAGTGAGAGCACCCAAATGTTGGCCAAGTAGTGGTGAACTCTTGATACATTGAAGCTAGGTGAGGCTTAGAGGCAAAGTGTCCATTGGAAGGTCTTCTCAACATGAAGGCTTGGTTGTAATCCTTTCCTATTCAATTTAATACAAATACGTTCTCTCTTTCCCATAGATGATGTATGCATCATGCTATGTTATCTATTGTTTTTCTCCTTACAATTAACATATGATTATTTTATCATCTAGTTGCTTTCATCTTGTTTGCTTGTTCTTGTGTGTTTGTTGCAGGTATCCTCTTCTACACAAATTGGATCGCGAAGAGCGTTTGAGAGACATGGCCAACCTTTGAATAAGGTATGAAAGATTAATATATAAGTGATCTAATATACTAGGGAAAGATTGCATAGTTGTTCTTATTTGTTCTAGATCTATATTACTTAGACTAGGGAAATAGACTGTGCCTGCATAGATTGAAGAATTTTTGTCAAATAAATTTGGCAACCATACCGGAAAGGAATTCTTAGTCTTCGGTAAGTTCAAATTGTCATTTTCCTTTTGATTTGATTTGATAAATTTGCCTCATCTCATCTTTAAATCTGTGTTTTGGCTCACTAGGTATTCTAGTGGATGTTTGGGATTCATATTTTATGCCTTAATTGACGACTTCTTTCACATTTTCTTGTTTTTCTTCTCTTCAAATCTCAAACTACGCCATCACGCCTGGGATGTGTATTAAGTGTGGCCACCGCGCCTTGCTTCCTTACAACTTGCGGTTCCAACACTCTTTTCCAATTAACAAGGAGCGATGTCGCCGCTCTGTCCCTGCCTGCAAAGTGTGGTGTTGCAGTGTTAACGCTTTGGTGTCAACTAGCAACCTGCGATGCCAAGTAAGTATCTTGAGTGCTGGCTTGCAATTTTATTTTAGATGCATATTTTAGTTTTCAAGGTTATGATCTAATATTTACAGTAGTCATTCAAGCTTAGAAAGTGATTTCATTTTTGATGTGGTTTTCTTTTCAAAAATTTTGATTGATTTTGGTTCTCAAAGCTTCATGGTAGTTTTTGGTTGAAATATTGGTGTAGTAAAAGAATTTGATTTTAGTAGGTCTGAAATCTGTCATCTCTGACATGAACAAGAAAATATATTTTTCATTTTTCTTCATTGGTTATAAAAATACTTTTGCGTGCTTTTTCTTATATATATATATATATATATATATATATATATATTTGAAAAAACTCATAAAAAATATTATAGGGAAGGACCCTTGATTAGTTTCATACACTTTCGAGCATTCATTTTGTCATTTTCATTCTTTCCATAACGGAAAAAGAACAATTTATTTTTGCGGTTTATTCATTTTTGCTTTAGCGGAAAAATTTGAAAGTTTTTTGTAAAAAAGTCATAGTGGTCTTTTCTAGTTCATCATTAGAGATCTCATTTATTTTCAATTGAAGAAGAAAACTTTGTTTGTTTGCATCAAGAATAGAACAAGTAACATTTTGATTTCGGTTTGGTTGAGATGTATTTTGTATTTTAGAGGAAAATTGAACCTATCTCCCTCTCTTAAGTAGGGCATCCCTCAAATGATAAAGTGAACGATTTGCATTTTCATACTTGCATGGTTTATTAGTTAGATCTTCACCTCATGCATTCACATAATCGCTCAGATAAAATTAAAGCACTAGTCTAGGGTAAAATTCTTAGCGAGATGTGATAGGTTATAGGCGTGTTTCAACATCTTTAAGCGTAGGAGTTGTAGTTACCTGCCTACACTGCATCTCAGGGACTGTGCAGTTCTTCCACATACACATTGATATATCGAACGAACTTTCACGTACCCTTGTGGTATATAGAAAGGTACTTCACGTACTCAATGGTATATCGAAAGATCATTTCGTATGGTTGTGCATTAGAGAACACTACTACATATTTGAGCTCCCACGTACCTTGTGTATATCGGGAGACACCATTAGGGATCTTGTGACCATTCGAGAAAATCCTTTTTGTTGTCTTATTGTCGCAATACATCGAGAACAACAATCAAAGAGCTACTACACACATACCATCTACGATAGTCGGGTATTCAACCAAGATCCCAATCCTCCTTGTCACGCTTTACTGTTGGACCCTATGGTATATCGCGAGTTGTGATGGTTTGACAAATCTCGTGAGAATACAAACCTTTAATCCACTCTCACATGTTTTGATTGCTGCCTTAGTTTGAGTAGTGCTTATTTTGTTTAATTTAGTAGAGGTTTTCTAGAAACAGTTTGACCTATCACGTCGACTGGACACCCCTTGAGACGATCCCGTCCGATACAAGGATTATCACCAGAACATCATTCACGATCTCTTATGGAACATGAGATAGATGTTAATTTAGATGCAAGTGGCTCTATTCTAGAAATGGAAGGAGTTCACGTGATGGAAGAACAAGGAGAGTTTTCTCTTCCCGCAAATTTTCCTATCACTGATTATTCATTGCCACCGATAATGGATCGAACCTCTACCCATAATGCATCTTTCGTAATACTTCGACACGGTTAGCCTTCAACAAACCTAACCCAGATGACCCACTTGCTACTATGTTTGGTCCAACTGCTTCATATTGGGAAACCACGTCAGACCAAGCTATTTCTAAGTTTGGTTCTATCAATGTCACTAGTGTCTCTTCAATGGAGTAAACCCCTACCACTAAAGGAATTTCCTTATCTTCTACCGAGTGACTTCCTAAGTAGATCCTTAAACATGCCTTCTACTCAAGTTGTTAATAATACTCCTCCTACTCGTACAATCACTAGATTCAGTGCACGCTCTATTACACACACCATTTCGACAACAGTCTCATAGTTTGCCTCGAATCCAACTTCGAATGTGCCATCAAGAAATGCTCTCATGCCTTCCATGAATTTTCCTAGTGTAGGTAGGAGTCAGTCTCTCCCTCCTACCTCCCTTGCAACTGGAAATCCATATGTTCCTACTCTTCATAATATCTCGAGAGCCATGTCTTTAGTTGTAGGATCTAGTGGGACCAATGGTTATGTTCCTATTTCACAGCATCTTGCGTCTACATGGGTTCAACATCAACAATATAATGTTGGTAACCAATACTACACTGGGGTACAACACAACAAACCTTTGTATCTACCTTACCCAAGTGGTGTAACAAATCAATTGGCATAACCTGTTTATGGACCTCAAGCCGGACCTAACCCTGGTCAACCTATAGTAGGGCAGAATATCCCCAACTACCAACAATATGTGGGTTGCCATGGATAAGCTCAATCGACCTATGGACCTACTGGGATTCGTATGTTGTATCAGTATTACAATTAATCGCAACCAAACGGACAACTTCCCTTTTTGGGAAATTTGGATGTGTCAGGTTTGTCGAAATTCATAAATGATCCCATCTTACATGACCCTTTGTGGCCAGCTATTCCAGTTAAGTTGTCGTCATACATTCCAAAGTTTGACGAAAAATAAGGAGAAGATCCTAAGAATCATTTCATGGCCTTCCATCTACGACGTTCACCCAACTCCTTGATGGATGACTCTATTCGTCTATGGTTCTTCTAGAGAACTTTAATTGGTACGACCACAAAGTGGTATATCGAACTTCCACAACATTCATTTGTAGATTTTAACTCTTTGACGATGTCATTTCTTACGCACTTTCAACTACCTATTCGATATGAAACTTGTATTAACTTTTTGACTTCTCTCCTCCAATCCACTTCTACCACATATCTAATCATATTCATGAGTGGAGGAGGCAACGCAGATTAATCAAAGCTCCTATTTCATATCAGTTATTAACTGACTGGTTCACTAAGTCACTGTTACCCCCCATCGCTAGAGATGTGGCCATGGGAGGCAATGTCATTGAATAACAGGCCATTAGTCATGCACAATACTTGGACTTTGTCTACTCCTAGTCCGAAACTTTGTATGAATTAATCCCTCATGCTCTTCATCCCAACACTGATCCTTCCAAACCACCTTTTGAACCTCCTGTGGATGGTATTGTAGGCTCTATTGAACCTCCATCTGCAACAAAATCCATTAAGCAACATAGTTGTTCTTCTCTTGAAACCACTTCAAATCCTATTGTTTCCACCGAGGTGAATGCGGTTCAATCCTCGCAATCACCTGGGAACAAGAAGAAGGGTAAAGGTAAATCCAAGAAACCCATAAATCAACAAGAGAATCCAAAAACCTGGACTTCAGAGAATGAATCCAAACCAAAACGAAAATACAAGTATCCCTACCTCTTGTGTGGTGATGATCCCTTCACTAAAGATTGCCCCAGACATGAGTTAATAAATTTTTAAAAAATAATTTTGCGCCGGTAGTATTGAATGAACCTTTTCCGTCACAACAACAATTGGTAGACCATGAGTCTTTACATGGTGCCTCTTCTTCTATTGAATAAGTCAAGATGATGTCCACTGAGACAATTAGGTTAACTACAAGAGCACATACTTATGAAAAGTCTCCATAGAAAAAGGATGAAGGTGCTTCTTTCGATAAGACTCCTTCCTCTTCTCCTCCTACTCCTATCACTATTGAAAAACTGTTTCCTAACACAATTTTACATCCTCCAAAGAGTACAATTCATAAATCAGTGTTTAATCCTAACGCTTGAGCTGCCCAGTGCTATAATATTGTCGAAGATCTAGCTCAGGTACCATGCGCTATGTCCACTTTGGAAGTACTCCAGACCTGTCGTACTCAATGTAAAAACTTCTTGGGAATTTAGATATGGAGAATTTGAATACTATTACCTTTAATTTGGAATAATTTAAACCGAGGTTATCTCACCAACTCGCTTTCCAAATTGCAACTTAAGTAATTGGTAGGAAGGTCCATCGTACTCTATTAGATGAAGGAGCCTCTACCTCAGTGATATCTATGTTTTGTTGGAGAGCCATTGGTTTCCCTGAAATTAATCATTCATCTACCACATTAAAATCTTTAAACGGACGAGGTTTTCAACCTTACGATTTGTTATCAGCATTATCTATTGAACTGGGGGCAAAATCGTCCCTATTCAGTTAGGGTGGTGGAGGTGCCTTTAGATTACAACCTTTTGTTGGGAAGGGACTGATTCTATGCCATGACTACAGTTTCCTCATTGGTATTTCACTTACTCCAGTTTCCCCACCAAGGAAAGATTGTAACTATTGAGCTCGACTTTTGTTCCCCGGATACTACTTCCACCACGACGAATAACATTCCTTTATTGGGGCATTCAACCCCTCACTATCAAGATGTAGGGGTTGGTCTTCTCAAAGACTCTGCCCTTAATGGAGTCTCTCTTTCTAATACTTCCCCCCTACATCAGAAGTTTCCTCGGTGAATATGATATCCTCTACTGTTGATGACAAATCCAACGGTAAAACAATTGTTGACGTACCTTCTTTGAGCCCCCCTGAAGCACTTTATGATGCCATCCAGTCCACTACTTATGCTTATATTGATGAACACCATTTAGTAGGATCAAACCCATAATGTCTTCCTTATTGGTTAGATTCTCCTCCCCCTGCTCTCGATTATCTATTGCAGACTTTTCCTTCGAATGAGTCTATCATGGAAATTATGAGTTTGGATGGATATCTGTGGGAAGATCATCATCATAGATCCTCTTTCCTTCCCAATTCCAATCTGGTAGAATCTGATTTTGCATCATTCGTTTCTTCTGATATTGTAAAAAATTCTTAATCACCTGTATATATACAAGGTACCAATTCTGAAGGAAACATGTGTAATGTTGCTTAGACTATCCCTATAGACATATCGATGAAACCTGGAATTGTCAAACACGTTCATATAGGTTGAAACTATTCAATGGTTGAAATTGAAATGTATACGAAACCTTTTAAAGAGTTTCAAGATGTTTTTACTTGGAGTTATGAGGAAATGCCTGGTATTGATCCATCGATAGTTGTTCATGAGATCAAAGCCTATCCAACAATGAAACCTGTTAGGAAAAAACTTCGTCAAATCCACCCTCTAAAAGATGCAACTATCATAACCAAAGTTGAAAAACTTTTAAAGGTTGGTTTTATTTACCCCGTGCCATTGACTGAATGCATTGTATCCTACCCCTGACATCGATCAAAGTATTGAAAACTATGCTGGAAGCGTTATTTTTTCCTTCATGGATGGCTTTTTTGGATACAATCAGATTGAGATCCTACCCACTGACCAACATAAGACGGCTTTCATTTTCCCATGGGGAACATTTGCGTATCTCAAACTATCTTTTACTTTGAAAAATGTTGGGGACACCTTTCAACAAGCCATGTCATATGCTTTCCACGATATTAAACATATAGTGGAGCCTTATTTGGATGACATACCAGCTCACTCACGACTGCGAGAAGATCATTCCGAGCATCTCAGGGCCATCTTCCTTCAATGTCGCCACTATAACATCCGCCTTAATTCGCATAAATGTGTTTTTTGTGTGGAGATTGGACTTTTGCTTGGATTTGTTGTTTCTAAGAATGGTATTTGTATCGACCCTTTAAAAATTGTAGATATTTTGGTCTTACCTGCTCTGACCAACATATATGAACTTCAAATTTTGCAAGGGAAGGCACACTTTTTGCGTCGGTTTGTATGAATTTCGTAGAGAAAACACATGGATATATGCGACTGTTGAAAAAGAACACTCCATTCATTTGGGGTGACCTATCTCAACAAGATTTTGATAACTTGAAACATGTAATTACACATTCACTTGTATTGCATCCCCCTAACTATTCGAAAGACTATATGCTATATCTTGCAGCTTCCAGTACTACCATTGGCATGGTTTTAGTGTAGGAAGGTCAAAATGGCCAGGAGCATGTGATTACTATCTAAGCAAGATTCTGTTGGACGATGATGATATGTGCCTGATGAACATTGATGGAAATGATGATTATGTGAGGACATGATTCATCCTTGAGTCCTGAAACCATTCCATGTCATCAAGGCACACACCCAGTCTAACCATGTCAAATTCCAACACATACATGCACAATTAAAAGAAATTTCAACATTGGCCTCATTCACTGCTCACTATCGGGGGTCGATGAAGATGATGTTGACGACAAAGGCAATGAATATTAGAAGGCCAATGCACCACTAGTGAGTATGATGAATATTTTGTATTTCCATAAGTTGATAAAAATGCCATGATGTAACTCAAAAGATAGTATAATTCAAAAAAGTGGAAATGGTTTCTATTGGAGCGCGAGAAGAGTGATGACGATAATGAGGAGGAGGCAGAGGAGGATGAGGAGGATGCTCATGAAGATGATGATGATGATGATGGTGATGAGGATGATGGTGATGACGATGAGGTTGATGCTAACGAAGATGATGATGATGATGATGACGATGACGACGACGATGATTATGATGATAATCAAGATGGCTACGATGAGACGTGCATGATGAACATTAATGGAAATGAGGATTATGTGAGGACATGAGTCATCCTTGAGTCTTGAAACCCTACCATATTGTCAAGGCATGCACTTAGTCTAACCTTGTTAAATTCCAACACATGCAAGCACAATTTGAAGAAATTTCAACATTGGCCCAATTCACCGCTCACCATATAGGGTTGATGAAGATGATGTTGACGAAGAAGGCGATAAAGATGATCCTTAATACGATGATGAGGAATATGATCATGAATATCATGATGATGAAAATGAAGATGA
>LPNX010720102.1:540-43374 GCA_001517045.1 Pseudotsuga menziesii | reverse complement strand
TAACAACAAATGACCAGCCCGCTTTACCTGGAACCTCTGAGAAAAAGACCTATTCACATTGGCTTTGAAGAACATAGGGCTCTGTTCCTCGCTCAACCATCACTCTCATTTCCAAAAAACCTAATTTGACATAATAAGCAATATTTAACATACAACATAGAAAATTGCATAAACTTGAACAACACTTAATTAACCCATATAAGTAAATTATTTAAAGATAAAAAAATGAAGAAAAAATATAAGTACTACATACCTTGTATATTTAATCAGTTTGATATCCTTAATCACCTTCTTCATCCAACTCAACATATTACGTAACATCTACTTCAAAATTAATGATTAAAGGATTAACCATATAAATATCATCATCAATGTTGCTTTCGATTGTATCAGTTGGTTCAACTTCTTTAGGTTCTTCGTCTAATACATATGCTTCATCTTGCTCAACCTCTACATCATCTTCTTCTTCAATATCAAGTACTTGTTATTGTAGATGATACTTTACAGGACTTCCTCTTGGATTGAATCTAACAACAAATGACCAGCCCGCTTTACCTGGAACCTCTGAGAAAAAGACCTATTCACATTGGCTTTGAAGAACATAGGGCTCTGTTCCTCGCTCAACCATCACTCTCATTTCCAAAAAACCTAATTTGACATAATAAGCAATATTTAACATACAACATAGAAAATTGCATAAACTTGAACAACACTTAATTAACCCATATAAGTAAATTATTTAAAGATAAAAAAATGAAGAAAAAATATAAGTACTACATACCTTGTATATTTAATCAGTTTGATATCCTTAATCACCTTCTTCATCCAACTCAACATATTACGTAACATCTACTTCAAAATTAATGATTAAAGGATTAACCATATAAATATCATCATCAATGTTGCTTTCGATTGTATCAGTTGGTTCAACTTCTTTAGGTTCTTCGTCTAATACATATGCTTCATCTTGCTCAACCTCTACATCATCTTCTTCTTCAATATCAAGTACTTGTTATTGTAGATGATACTTTACAGGACTTCCTCTTGGATTGAATCTAACAACAAATGACCAGCCCGCTTTACCTGGAACCTCTGAGAAAAAGACCTATTCACATTGGCTTTGAAGAACATAGGGCTCTGTTCCTCGCTCAACCATCCTTGTATTAACCATGGTAAATCCATTATTATGTTCAACAACAATTCTCTCATGATCACGTTCATTCATTCATAACTTGTACTATTTGACATCAAACAAAACTAATTTGAAGTATCCAAAGTCATATTCATCTATATCATCCAAATACCCATAGTATTTATTTTGAGATTCTTCTGGATATTGATCACTCCTAGAGGAAACATTAATGACCCAAAACACTATAGTTATCCCATAATCAGAGTATTTCCTATGTTCACCCAACTTTTTAATCCAAAATTTACGACCATTGCACCACATAGCCTTGTGGTGTTTCAACTACAATATGCCAGACATGTAAAAAATTCATTGTCAATTAATAAGCATATTAATATAACTTGGACAGAGTCCTGTGCAGAAAAGAAACACACTTAACACATTAATATCATTAACAAAACTTAATATTCTTGCATGTTTATCTTTCAAACCATATGCTAAATCAAATTTCCTTTGTGTAAGATTAGTATATTTATCAAGATGAGTTGTTATAACCAATGTAGACACCCCTTCTCAAGATAACCTTCAATAATGTTTTTAACATCTTTCAATCCTTACATTCATCCAATCAAGAATGTTTGAGTATCCCACTCTTCACCACGTTTTTTTTTGTAAGTTAGAAATCATATTAAAATATAGAGAAATGTACACAGAAATACAGAGTCATAAATCCTCCCTAAGTGAGAAAATAGCCCAAAACAAAGTTATGCGTACCTCTCCATAGGAGTAAACAGTCCATAAACAGAGTCATGCCATCATTTTTTGGTAATGTGCATTACATATCAAAACTGAACACAAGGAGGCTAAAAAAAATCTATCATTCCTCTAACAGTAACCTAACCAAACAAAAAACCCAAAGAAGAACAGTAAAAAAACTACTTAACATTTTTTCTTGTCGAGGACTGTGACATGGGCGCATTTTGGCTTGGCCTCATCCTTGACTTCATTTAGCGGTCCCCACATTGCTTCACTGGTGCTGGCTACATGACCAATGGTGTCTTCACGGCCCCTATCTTTCTCCACATTTTGTTCTTTCATCTTAACTCTGATATCCGATACTCCTTCATTGTCAGCAATGATTCCCTCGACAGGGAGGGTTATGCTTGAAAATTTCCTGGCACATCTGAATAGCCTCTCTGAGGATATCAAATTTACAATGGAAATGGAAGAGGATGGGAAGCTTTCTTTTCTTGATGTGTTGCTCACGAAGAAGGTAGATGGGAGACTTGGGTATCAACTGTACAGAAAGAAGACCCAAACAGATAGATACCTCCATTCAAATTCTCACCACCACCCAACTCAAAAAGCTGGTGTGATCCAAACTCTTGCTTGCAGAGCTAAAACAATCTTAGATGCAGACCACCTAGAGCAAGAATTTGAGCACCTTGAAAAGGTATTCATGAATAACAGAATCCAGAAAGGACTGGTTAAGAACACAGTCATAAAATCTCAAGCTACGCATCAAAGAAAAGAATTAATATCCCGAAGGTCACTCTCCCATATATTAAGGGAACGACGGATTGGATCGCCAAAATCTTAAAAAAGAAAAACATTGTTTTCATGTTCGCTCCTCCAAACACTATCCGGGGGTTTGTGGCAAAAGACAAGATTGATTCGAGACAAATGAAAGGGGTGTATGAAATACCTTGTTCTTGTGGAATGGTCTATATCGGTGAAATCAAACGATCATTACAATTTCGACTAAAGGAACATAGTGCAGACATAATTCACAATCGAAGAGATAAATCTGTTTTAGCAGAACACTCGCACACCACTACTCATCAAATCTGCATGGAAAAAGCTTCGTTAATTACCAGAGAAGGAGAATATAATAGAAGGAGAATGAGGGAGCTTTGGAAATTGAGAAGAGAAACAACACGCTAAACATAGATGAAGGAATGAAGCTTAGTGACACGTGGAAGCCAATTATTAACCTAATTAAAAAGCATTGAAATGGAGAAGTTGGCTTAATTATAGTCGACCTCATGAGGGAATTCAAGTATTTATATGCTCTTGGATGATTATTCTCCCTCATCCTAATCACATGATTGAGTGATAGCCCTGATGATGGACTCAGTTTTACGTAGTTCGAAACATTGGCTGTAAAAATCCTATGCAGGTTTCCCTTTTATTTTTAAATTGTTTACTTGTGATGAATTTATTGTCTATAATTTTCAAAGATTCCATGGATGGTGCCATATGCAGCCATGGTTGTGACATAGGCGAGGGGAGACGATAAATCACCGTGAACTCTACACACCAATCTAGAATAGCCTGAATCTTGTCTTCCAGTTCGAAGAGACACACTTGGCACTCCTCATTCACCTTATTGGGATCATTATGTAGAAAGAGAGATTTCGTCATCCTCACCAATTGTCGAGGGAGGCCTATTTTTTATTCTCCCTGAGCTAGATTGTTTCTCCTTCCACCACGCCTTCCTCGATTGTCACCTCGCACACCGCCAAGTTTCTAGTTCTCTAACGTAAACAGTCTTCACAACTTCCAAGGAATCCAAACACCAAAAGAAAAGTTTGAATAGTTTTGTGGGCATGCATCTTGGCCGATAAATGGCATGTTTCACGATTGATGGGGGAAAGAAGCGTCCTTTTCACATATGCTCTCAGGAGGAGTAGGTGCATTGAAATCGTGAGTTGGAGGCACTTGCATGTTTGAAACCACCATTGTCATCACTTGCTACCCTATCCCCTCCCTCCTATCACCATAAATGCAACATGTGTGTCCAGCTAACACCCCATCCGGGACTCCAACGCCCTTAAGAAAAAATAATAATTTGTCGATAATTAGATATCATGCTAAAAAAGTACGATATAGACAAAAAGTACAATATATTAATAATATGTACGATAACAAAAAAAACTTGAAGTCAAATTTATTATAAATATCCACCATCTAATTATCTTTCACTTTACACATTCTACCTTTCCCCAACAAGTGCTCCCCTTTGAAATTTCTTGATGAATTTTACATCCCAAATGCGCTCCACTTGCATATTTGATGCTAATAATGGAATATATTGAGCAATATACACCATGGATTAATATATCATATATCCCTCCACCATAGAACCTTCGGGACATGCTCTTTTCCTTACCAAAGCTTTCAATGATTTCAGGTGCCTCTCCACTATACACATTGACCTTGTGTGTACCGGTTCGCACATTTCAATCTCCTCAAATTTGTGTAGGAGGTAGTGTCCTTGTGCATTGAAGAATGACAAAGATAGATACTTTTTCATTTCACACATTAGCCAAGGCATTTGTCTCCTCCAACATTTTATATATTTTTATGAATTTATTTTGACGACAACCATCTACAAATGATGCAATAAAATCACATGTTTCAACAGAAAATTTATATACATTACAAGCAAAACACATGTCATTCAGTGAAACAACAAATTGAACACATATTTTGCATATAAATCACTACTTACCTCATGTATTTGCCAAGATCACGTAAAACTTGTTTGATGTTGTTGTCAAAGTTGTTCGGAAGAGATAAAGGTAGGACATATTATAACTATGAAAATGAATCATTATTTGTTTCCAAAGCAGAGAAAAAATACAAAATGAATATATTCTAAGATATATATATATATAATATACCCAAATAATTACCTTAATGAAGGTATGTTAATCATGAGTTTTTACTCCACTGTATTTGTCTTTCTTTGTTAAGATATTAGTTATGTTTGAAGCAAATCCTGTGGAAAACATGATTTTTCGAATGACCTCTTTAACATCATTGCTTTGTTTCTCTGTCAGTAACCAAGGAAGATTATTTCAATCTTCATCGCTATTTGAATGAATCACACTTTGCAATGCATATTTGGATTCCTAAATGTCACTACAAATTCTGGCAATCTTTTCTGTGTCATGCCTACCACCTAAGATTCGCCACAATGCCATATGTTGCATTCTTCTCGATATGCATTGTATCAAACAAATTAACTCTTTGTAGGTCCTCATAGTAGGGAAACCTACTAAATTGTATGGGATAACTTTTCATTCCTTGTGGAATCTCATTAATGCCTTGACGACCTCCATGAAGGATAAAATATATTACAACAATAATTGTCAATTACGGTAAACAAAATGCAATAAAAACAAATATTACAAACAATAAAACATATATGACACATAGACAATTTGTGTACCTCGACGATTTCTATTATATTCCACCTTCCATATGTGAGGAGTCATTCTTTGTGGTTTTAATCTAGTCTCTTCTTTCCCATTGAACACATTTTTTTAGTGGTTCAACACCTATGGTTCTTAGAGAGGAAGTGTCTATACCATCAAACACTCCATTTCTTAAAAATTTTGAAGGAGGAGATTTCATCTGAGGACCACAAACTGGACATGCATATTTATCCTTTGTTTGAATATTTGCAAGAGATAAATTATTGCAATTATATATATATATATATATATATATCAAGGGAACATTTGAATTAAACATGCACGATATCTTGTTAAAATTATATACTATTAAAGTCCACTAGAACATCACATACCACAAAAATGTGTCAGCCCTAGGGCATCATGAAATGTCCATAAAAGTATTCAACTGAATTGAAATTAATTTTGCCCTATTGTCCTAGACACGTCATACATACTGATGCCAGCCCATAATTGAAGCATCTCGTCAATAAGAAACTGGATATATACATTCATATCTTTAACTTGGTGCTTACCAATTTTTTTGAAAATACCCATAATTACTTCCAATTGTACATACAAGTAGATAAATAAATAGAAGAAATTATGCAACAAACAAGAGAAATGAAATGTTAGGTTTAAAAAAAAAATGTAAACAAATACCTAGAATAATTATTGTGCTCCCTCTTTATTGACATCCAAGGAGGAATGTTATCGTTGATAACAAAAATTGGTCACACTGAGAAAACAAACATGAGACCGCCAAATGGATTGACACTTTCAACGACCAATGAAATCCTAACATTACGAGGTTCTTCTTTGAAAACTAGTCATTTTTCCTCGATGTTCCTAAATGCTTTACCATCTGTAGGCATTCGAAGAACACCATCTCCACTTTTTTTGTGCATGGTAATCCATAAACGGTGCTATTCTTTTGCACCTGAACAGTCACTTCAAATGTGGTATTATGGGAATGTGACGAAGAACCTTGCGAGACACCTCTTTTGTTAGTTGATCGGTTCAATACTTACTGATATGACATTGCGGGAATTATGTTTCCAACCCAATTTTCCCATAATATATAATATGATCATTGGGACATGCTTCAATATCTTGATACTCCATTCCAATATCTTTCATAATGGCAGATAAATCTATGTATTTGATAGGCAATATATTTTATTATAGTAAGAAAAATTCACCTAACAATCTACAACATAAAAAATAACTAGTTAATGTAAAGAACATTAATGTACTAAATATTGCAAAATAGAGAAAAAAATGTATATACACTTATCACAATGTGATGAAACATACCTTAGGATTTGTGTCATACGATTGTTTTGAAAACCATTTAAGTTCATCAACAATAATGTAGCGGAGAGAAAATTTTCTCTTGAGCCTTGGTCAAGTGGTTATTTTGTCTTATCAAGTAGAGGTATATCATGAATGCCATGAAAGTTGTAAAGATCTGTTTGAGCGAATGTGTCTTGAGTCAATCTATTTGTCTCATCATCTTCAACTATGTTATATTATATTCTTCCATAGAATCATTAACTTAAGCTTGAATATTCATTCCATATTGTTCAACTTATGCAACATCATATCTACTAGTACTTGGCGCATTCTTTGATGTCAAGAAATTAGGGGGCAATGTCTTTATAATTCAAAACAATCAAGCAAAATTAGTGTGTCAAATATGATCAATATAAATACATATAATGAATAAATATAACTTACTAAGGGATGGTATTCATTCCCCCCTTCGATATGTCCATTGTTGCTACAATATATTTTAGCTCTTTTTATTGAAATTATTCTGAGATTGAAGCCCCTGCATTTAGCACAAGGGCAATAACATTTGTCCTCACCCCTTTCCTTGAAATCCGCCCACAACCTATCAAGAATCCTTTTGTTTTCTTATTCACCAGTGTTATCTGATGCCCATCCCTACCAAAATAGAGTGATGACTATCTTATAGAATGAAGTGGTCGACGTGAAAGATAAAATAAAACTACTTTGTGTTCGAAAAAAGGTCCTTATAACCTTTTTGAACTGCCGTAATTATAGCAAAATTATCGAAACGTCTATTAAATGTATTATATTTATAAATATCGCAATCGTTGGTATTCCGACGTCGGTTAACTTAGTCAATGTTGGCTTTCAACATTCAATAGTCAAAAGTGGCAGTTGCAAAAGTTTAATGATTATCCATTTTCCGTCATGGTCGGATGGTAAGTCGTCGAAATACCAACTACTACTTCTTAGACCTCGGAGTTTTGGTGGTTCATGAACAAATGTCAGTGGACCGACATTTAGACATGGTAAGACCTATGGATTAATAGTAACCATCAGTCAACCAATGAATGCGGGCTAAATTTAAAAACAAAAACAAACAAAAAACAAGATTTTTAATAGGGATTTTCGATGGTCTTTTTGTATCGTTGGATTTTTTCGAGGAATTTTGAGTCCAAATGTTATAGTGCTAGCAAGAGCTAGGTCAAACAAGGTTGAAATTGGCCTCCAAAAATAGATGTGCCCTCCTAGGGAGGGTTTAAGGATGCTAATATCGAACCTAATATGTGGTTAGAAATAATCAAAACTAGAAGCCCTAGTTCTTGACCCCGGTAGAGATTAGGTCAAAATTGAAAATTCACCAAATTAAAATATGTTTCCATAGATAGGTGCACCCTCCTAGGGTGATTTCTATAGTTCTCCTTTCAAATCTAATCTATGGAAATAAATGTCGAAACTTGAAATTCTTGGTTCCCAAATTATGGCACAAATAGTCTCTAGCAATGACATCTATTCAGAACTATTCTAATACCATGTTAGTGTTTTAGAACTTAGTCATATATTTTTCATCTTTTTCAACTTTATTTCATTATTCACTTCATCCCACAATTATAGTATTATTCATTTGCAATATAAATAAAAGCAAAGATCACTGAAAGATAACCATGCACAAGAGACACAAATATTTATCTTTGGAAACCCAAACGGGAGAAAACCCAACAAATTTTTCTCAGATGAAATCAATCCAAATTTCAAGTATAATACCAATATTCATGAAGATTAAGCCCTATCACAAGAATGTGCTCTTCTTCCACTAGAAACCCTAGCGAACTTTGAGAGAAATAGAGATAATAAAATAACCCCAAAAATTGCTTCTAGTGATATTCACTCGTCCTCCTTGAGAAGTGTGCACCAATGGAGAGAGATGAGCTTGATTGAATGTGACAAATGAAGTGTGAGAACACTTATATTTATATTATTCAGTTGACTTGATTTTCACTCTTGAGGCCAACTTGCACTTTTGTCTTCTTGTCCAATTTCCCCATTTTGCTGGGGTATTTTGCCCTTTCTCGTCTTTCACTTTCTTTGGTACTTCTTCAATGGATTGTCTTAACTTATTTGGATATTTCTTCATCATAGAAAAATTATCTTCGTTGATGTCTCATCACATGTGGTCGTGTTCTTCTCCAAGATTTCTAACGTTGATTTAACCATACTCTAAGAAGTCTCGGTCACTTCTTAGAGCCAATTGTCAACTTCAACATTAGTTTAAACTTTGTCTAATATACAAGGAAATAAGATATCCTTGTAACATAGACAAGTCATCTCACTCTATATGAACAAATCACTCCCGCTATGAAGCACTCCCACACAGTGAATACACAATGTGACCTCTCGCCTACTACCATTCCAGTCAAAACACATCATTAGACTACGCTAAGCATCCAATCCCTCTATACAAATATTCAGCACATGAACAATCAGGGCTACAACGCGGCTATTCTCTCCATGGGTTGTGAACCTCTAAGAGAATGATCTGCAGAATGTTTGCCCGATGTTGGAACCATGAGAATATCAACATCTAGGACATTTTTGGAATACCTTGTGGAAGAAGTTGGGATCTAGATTGCAATTTAGTTCGAACCCTTAGATAGATGGACAAACATAGAATGTGAATAGAAGTTTTGGTAATTTGCTAAGATGTCCAATAGGAGATAAACCAAAGCAATGGGATTTGATCTTAGAGTAGGTTGAATTTGCCTATAACAATTCAATCAACAAGTCAATGAAAACACCTTTTGAGACTATGTATGGAATATCACTAAAGGGGGTGACATATTTGGTGAGTTTGCTATTCATAGAGCATGTGAAGAGTGCAGATGTAGAAGTATTTGCCAAAAGGACATGAAAGATGTACATGATTAAGTTAGGAAACAATTGCAACAAAGTAATGGGAAGTACAAGGAGAAGATAAATCAGAAAATAAGAATGAAGGTATTTGCATAAGGAGATTTGGTAATGGCTCTTCTGAGAAAAGAAGGGTTTTCTAGGGTAACATATAACAAACTGAAATATAAGAAGTGTTGAGATGAATAACTCCCAGTTTATTTATTCCATTTCCAAAAACATTTATTTATACATTGTTGTGGTGGTTGAGTTTCACCTTCCAACCAACCCTTTCGGTTTCCTACATCACTCTACATGTTCATATTCTATATACAATATTTAGATTAACTATGGAATCATAATCTGAGGATTAGGTTTCCAACATCCCCCCTCTTAATTTGAAGTTGTCTTTGCAAGTCCGAGCATGGTTCTAAAGATTTCAAACTTTTATCCTCCAAGTGCTTTGGTGAAGATGTCGACAATTTGCTCATTTGTGGAGCAATGTCATAGATGAATTGGCTTTGCCTCTACATGATGTTGAATCAAATGGTACTTTGTGTTGATGTGCTTGGTTCGATCATGGAATCTGGGATTCTTAGCGAACTTGACTGCATAAGTGTTTTCAATCAATAAGGGAGTGAAATTTTATTGCTCTCCTGCAAATCTTCAAGTATCTTCCTGAGCCACACAATCTCTTTTGTTGCTTCTGCAACTCCAACATATTCTGCTTCTGTTGTCGAATTTGTTGGAACTGACTGTTTGTGTGATCTCCAGGAAATAGTTTTTGATCCAAGACTCGTTGTGTATCCAAAAGTGGACACCCCTATCTCCTTGTCGCCGTCGAAGTCTAAATCAGTGTACCCAATGAGTTTGAAGTCTCCACCTTAGTGTACTTGATTCCAAAGTTTTGAGTTTCCTTCAAGTACCTTAGAACTCTTTTTGTTGCAGATCAATGTCCTTCACAAGGTTTTTGCATATATCTGAAAAGAATGCCAACAACATAAGAAATATTTGTTCTGGTAGTGAAAAGGTAGATAATGATTCCTACAAGTTGTCAGTACTTTGTTGAATCCTCAAATTATTTTCCTTCATTTGATGTGAGCTTCAACTTTTGTTCCATTGGAGTTGAGAAAGGGTTGCATTCTCTCATGCAAAATTTGTTCAATAATTCTCCAACCTAGTTCTTCTGAGATATGGATATGTGTTGAGGGGGGAACTTGACCTCCTAAATTTCATCATATTTATGTAATTATATAGTTTAAAGGGATAAATGTAACCATAACAAATGAGTAGTTGGAGCGAGTATCACTACTCCAACCTCTCTCACGATGTATAAATAGTTATCAAAGATGAATACTATGTCGGATTGAACGTCCTTTCCCACATATTTGTGTTGATAGTTGTGTACGTTATAATGAGATATTTTGCTTGAATGCATGTTGGAAGCTTGACCCTTCGAACATCTGGTGTCGTTGCTCCTTCACTTGGTTGGGTAACAACAACAACGAGTGGGGGTGACTCGAACCTGAAGGAAATTGTAAGATGCAAAGGAGACCTACAAGGAGAAGCTTAAAGACTGCTCGTGTGTTCGTGAATCTAAGAAATCTACTGCTAACAAAAAAAAAGTGTTAATACACTACCTACTCTCTTTCTACTATGCGGTCTGGGTGACAGTAGCAGTGCTTGGGGGATGGATCAGACCAAGAAGAGAACATGAGGATGCTCCTGCAAAATAGTCTGCAAGAAAATATGAAAGTATTAATTTGTCACAGTGGTCTAGGAACTGAAAACACAGTCTCACAAAGAATACAAACAAATATGCATAAAATTGGCAAAATGGTGCTGCAATGGAAGTAGCAGCTCTGTATAATCAAATGAATAATGAATAATACAATACAATGATCATGCAAGATGCATGAATGCCAAGACAATTCAAATTCCCAAGGAGGTCATTTGAATTGAATGAATGGGTGTAGCTTAACTAACTGTAAGCCACAATAAACACACTAGTTAACCAACTGATCAAGTCCTGATTGACTCAACTGAGTCCTAACTGAAGTCGGAGTGCAATAAATCACTGAGTCTAACTGAAAGTAGCTCAGACACATGTCACTGCATGCCAACCAACAAGTGGTAGCGCATCAATAACTCCAATGAACCCCGATGAGGTTAACTGAAGTCAAACTGGCCATCAGAGGTGGTTGGAGGCGTCTCTGTTGACTCCAGTTCATTAAATATTAATAAAATAATCAATATAATTAATGGAGGTGCCTTTACCACTCAGCTTAACTGATTGTAACCATCAGTTAGCAATTAGGTGCATTTATAACACTCGGATCACCCTCGGAGTGCTCTAGTTAGCCTCCCCAAATGAAGGAGAAGGCTTAGTTGGCCTCCTTGACTGAAGGTAGGCGTGTGTGTGCTCATGTTGATGTCATACAATGCTCCTCCGATGCCAATTAAGTCAATAAAACTTAGGATAGTGGTTTAACAAGGTCAAATTGACCAAATTAAGTGTGCATGGTGGGTAAATGTCTCCAATAGAAAGATCGCATGCGTGTTGTTGTTCGTAAAGATATCGAAATGCTTGCTAATCATCATAAAGAATGTTGTAGAAAGTAGAGAGTCATCACCGTTATGGGGAGAATTCTTCACATTGAATTCGACTACAAACAAACCAATGTCTACTCAATTGATGCGCTCTTTCAGCTATCAAATTAATATTTGTTTTTATGTCCACCTATGTAAATTGACCAAGGACACATTGGTGAGATCAGTATGCCATGAGATCAAAGATATTTTTTGATAGTACATGCTCCAAAAATTTATTGACAAGTCGAAGGATGACTATCATCCTAAGATTCAGAGTCGACCGCCTACGGATCAAAGCAATGTAATGACACATAGGATAACATCGAACTTGCCTTCAGATTAGCTATGACGCAAATGTTGAACAATCAACCACGAACTTACTCAACCGCAGAAATTACAAATTATGTTTGAGGAGCCTCTGTATTTTTAATGAATGGTGAAGAGTGCATGAGTTGACTGCCACAGTCGACCCCTACTATCCTCGGTCGCCTATTCGACTGTCGAATTCGACCACTGACAACCACCATCCACACATTTAATTAGTTGAGTTCAAATGTATGCCAATCGGTTAGAGACCAAAAGTGTGGGTGGCAGCAACAACAAATGGGAATCGGTTTGAACCTGCATATAGTTATAACATGAAGAAACTCGCGAGGAATACTGGAGGTGTTGGTTCAAGACAGAAGGCCATCGACTACACAAAATCCATGAAAAGAATTATAGGTGCTTTGATTCATCGTCGGCCTAATTGTTAACGCGGAGCATTTGCATATTAAAAATTGGTTAGTACCTATATTATTTTTAATTGTTCATGACTTGATTCAGTGTAAAAAGTTTAATGAGACCTGTTGGTCGATGGTGAGTATCGATGGCATTGGTTAATATGATGTCATGAAGATGTTAGTGGATTCGACGCCTTGTTTCTTTTGTTGTTCCATAGCCTGTTTGTATCATCCATCGATCAAAAGTGTTGCTAGTTGCTGGTGGTATGAGCAAGCAAGGTTCATACCAAAGTCTAACCTGGAGTAAAGCATTGATTATTATTAGAAGTTGGAAATCACAAGTTGTGAACTCCATCATGACTGGGTATTCACCGCCAACGAGTTATTCTAGTCGACCATATGACAACAATTACCAAGATCACTGATAAACGACGATGGTCGAATGTCTTGAATGAACCAATGATTGACCATTGGAAGCTAATGCAACTGACTAGTATAGTCGAACGACTTGCATATGTTGTCGTGGAACATATGACTGATTTTTTATTTATTTTGGTCGATGTCAAAATGCTCTCGTTTTTGTGTTAAATTCGGTTGATTTTAAGAAAATGAAAATTGATCGATATACTTTGTATGTTTGGTCAATGGCTTATATGGTCGATTGTTATTTGGGCCCACTCTCACTTTGGTCGGTATTTCAAATGGTCCGATGGTTGGTGACAAACATGGTCGAGGCTATAAAAAAGATTTAAGTCAGCCTTACATGTTATTAAGTAGATATGGTCAATATCAAAGTCGGTTGACATTGGTAGTCGGTTAGGTCGATATGTCATTTGCAGAGTCTGCTCGAAATCTTAAAATTGTAAGAAGAGTTATTTTTGCATTGAGTCTATTGAGCGTGAATCTATTTAAATTTTTGAAGTCAATAGGGGTTAAACGTGAGTCTTTTTTGAGGCAGGTGATCCTCTCCATTTTATGTAAATCTAGTTGGTCTATATCCAACCATTGTCAGTCGAGTCGAGTCAGTCGAATTATAAGCAGTCGGTTTCAACTATGAACAACACAATCGAGCGTATACAAACTTCCAGGAATCCTCGCGATAGAAGAACTTGACAAAGACCAAACTCAAGCAAAAGCCATCCTGCATCACACAAAACATATATTAATGCCCGATGATGACACAAAGAACATTTGAATTGCTCGAATCTCCTCGATGTACAAAGAAAGAAGCACTTCCTAGATGGTGATTGCAGAAGATGAAGGCAGAGATATTGTGCAGAGAGAAAGCCAAAAGACCTTCGTTTGAGCCGTTGAAGTTGACCCTGGATAGCTGAGAAAAGGGTGCGGCTTCACCGCCTATTTCTTGATTGACAACAAATACTGAAAAATCACATCCTAGTTGTTTACTTCATACTTGTTCGCTTCAGGGACTAAGCAAAGATTTATTGGTGGGGGAGATGTTGAGGGGGTCACTTGACCTCCTAAATGTCATCATATCTATGTAATTATATAGTTTAAAGGGGTAAATGTAACCATAACAAATGAGTAGTTGGAGCGGGTATAACCGCTCCAGCCTCTCTCACGATGTATAAATAGTTATCAAAGATGAATACTAAGTCGGATTGGACGTTCTTTCCCACATATTTGTGTTGATGGTTGTGTACGTTATAATGTTTTGCTTGAATGCATGTTGGAAGCTTGCCCCTTCCAACAATATGTACTTTGGATGTTGAGTCACTTCAATTCCTAAATAATAATGAAGATGTTCCAAATCAGTCATTTCAAAAAAATTCTTCAAATCGTTCTTTATGGATGATATGTAATCTTCATTGTTCCCTGTCATCAAGAGGTCATCTACATATACTACAATAAATACAATATATCTTCCAACTTTCTTCACAAACAATGGTGCATCATCAAGGTTATAATGCTTGAAATTTAGCTTTAAAAGATGTTCTATTAAATTTTAATACCATGCTCGTGGTGCTTGTTTTAGGCCATACAAGGATTTGACAAGCTTGCATACCTTGTTTTCTTGTCCCTTCACAACAAAGCCTTATGGTTGAGACATGAAAACATTTTTTTTCAAATCTCCTTTCAAGAAAGCAGTTTTTACATCCATTTGATGGACTTTCCACCCATTTTGTGCTACCATGGAGAACAAAGTGCGGATGGTACCCCATTTTGTTGTGGGAGAGAATGTTTCTTCATAGTTAATTCCTTCTTTTTGTGCATAGCTTTTCGCCACAAGCCGTGTTTTGTGTTGTCAATTGAACCATATGATTTGTATTTGTTCTTGTATACCCACTTGCAACCAATTGGTTTGGTTCCAACTAGAGGGTTAACCAGCTTCCAGGTTCCATTCTTAGTGCATCATATTCATTTTGCATAGCTTCTTTCCCTTCATCACATTTAGCATCTTCTATAAAAGAAGTTGGTTCAAAGTTAGCAAATAAATTCAATTCACAATCAAATTAGACATCTATGTCATCACCTAAGTTATATGCTTCTCCTCCATCATCTTGTCTTGCTAAATTTCTCATTCATGTATTTCCAACTTCTTCTTGATGGACACTTTCAAGTGTCTTGATGGCCCCTTTTGGAATCTTCCTTAATGGTCCAAGTTGATCAGTTGGAGGTGGTGCTACATTCTCTTCAAGGTTCACTCTTCCAATCCTCTCAATAACATCATCCAGTGCATGTGAAGTGGTGGGAACTTCTTCTTCATGATTTTCTTCATGGGGGGGTGTTGATGCTTCAAAAGGAAATTCCAAAGATTGATCCTGATCCAAGATTAGGATTCCCCCTTCAAGGTTTGGAATTTCAATATAAAATTCATAATGTTTTTAGATGGGAAAACTTCTCCAAACGATCAAGTTGTCTTTCAATAGATTTGTCATTTTTATTAGTTTTAAGAAAAATGGCATCTCTACAAACAACAAATTTCTTGTTTACCTCATCAAAAAGATGATATGCTTTGGAAGTATTTGAATACCCCAAGAAAATGCATCTTCTACTTCTAGCACCAAGTTTGTTTCTTTGCTCCTTTGGTATCAAGGCATAACAGGTGGAACAAAAAACCCTAAGATTCCTAACCGAAGGAAGGTGGTCAAACCACTTTTCATGTGGAGTCTTGTCTTCAATAGCATTAGATGGACTTCTATTTCTCGAATATGTTGTGCATACTACTGCATCACCCCAAAACATCAGTTTCACATTCTTGAAAAACATCATCGATCTTGCCATATTCATTAGTGTTCTATTCATCCTTTCTGCTACACATTTTGTTGAGGATTGCAAAGAATTGAAGTTTGATGTGTAATTCAATGTTTGGAAATATAATCTTGAAATTCTTTAGAGGTATATTGTCTACCATTATCACATCAAAATATACCAATACGTGCTTGTGCTTGATTCTCTATACATGCAGGAAAGTTCTTGAATGTTTGAAAAGCTTCTTGCTTTGTCTTCAATAAATGTAGCCAACACATTCTTGAATAGTGATCAACAAAGGTCGTGAGGTACTTATTACCATTTGCAAAAGGAATTGGCATGGGGCCACATAAGTCAGAATGAATCGGTTCTAACTTTCTACATGCTCTGAATTTAGACTCCTAAAAAGGTTGCTTACTATGTTTGCCTAAGACACATGCATCACATTTGTTACTTTGCTTAGGAATAGTAGGCAAAACATATGCACCATTCTTTCTTAACAAATGAAGATTGTTATAATTCAAGTGACCAAATCTTGCATGTCACAAGAAACTGGATGACAAATTATTTTCTTCAAGCTTAAGACATATAGGCAAAGTTTTGAATTATTGCATAATAGCCCTTCCACTTTAGCAGCTTTCCATCTTCATACTCGATCATGATGACCCTGTTGTCAGAGGACTTCTTTATCTCTACAATTCCATCAAACATGTGGATGGAATGGCCTTGTTTCCTAATATGCACTAAGGATGGCAAGCTTTTCTGCAACTCTGGAAGATAGAGAACATTCTTTAACACAAAATTACGGAAACCAAGCAACTTTATCCTAATTGAACCAATCCCCCTTGGTCTGAGGCTAGATTTATCTGCAAAATACACTGTCATTTGGTTCTTCAAAACAGTATTTTCTTAAGGTCATATGAGAAGTCGCACCAGTATCAAGCAACCAACAATCTTTGTAAGATGAAAGAGAAGTTATTTCATTAATACCAAGATCACAGTGTGCAACTATACAATGAGTTGAATCAGGGGCTTTACCAGCCTCTTGATTATTAATCTTATATTCTTTATTTTGATTATCTTCCTTTGATAGACTCCCAAGAAGCCCAACATTGATCTGCTTCATGTCCATTCTTTCCACAGTGCTTCACTTCAGATCTAATATTTTGCTTGAGTTGTTTCTGCCCCCTTTGCCTATGAATTTCTTCTTCCTCATCTTCTTCTACTACTATCTCGCTTAAAAGGGTCTTTACACTGATTCTTTGCTTTATGAGCAAAGCAAAGGGAGTCTCCAGCAAGCTCGCTTGATTTCTTTCCAAAGGCTTTCTCTCTGTCTGCAATCTTTTATACCAAGTTGTCAAAGGTCAGGTTTTTGAACTTGTCACGTGCTTGCAGAGATTCAAGGTAGTTGGAGTGAGTTGGATATAGTGACTTTACAAATGCTACAAGTGGAAGGTCAAGTTTCATACCAGATGCTTGGATCTTATGCATGATTGATCCGATTTCATATGCAACCAGCATAGGATCATTATCTTTTACATCCAAATTGAACAATTTTAACATTAACTGAATTATTTCCATCTTAGAGTGTGAGTCATACAAGTCTTTTAATGTCTTTAATGCTTCAAAACATGATTTTGCAGGCAAAACAGTTGGCTTGCCTCTTCATTGACAGTGGAAGTGACCATGGCTAAGGCTTTCTTGTCTATGGAATGCCATATTGATATAGCAAGCTCTTTCTCTGATGTAGGAGGTTTTCGATCAGAATTTATGACATCATCTGATTATGGTATAATAGTCTTTCCTTCACAAATCCCGTCCCAAAGGTCATTGTAGATGAAGGTCGATTTGATCTTTCTATACCATTATGTATATGTGTCCTTGCTAGTGAGAACACAACCAACAATAGATTTCAAAGAGTGCATCTCTACTCTAAAACCCACAACTTATAGAATGCTTATTGACAAAATATAGGATACAGGTTTGAGTCTATGTTCCTTTACAATTTACCAAATGATTATGCAGTTTATTACACGATTCTGCAGCTTATTACAAGTAATTATGCAGCTACTTTACAATCAAATTATGCAGTTGATTATTGTTTATTCTAGAGTGATATTACATATGAACTACATTTTAATTACATCAATAACTTGCAGCATATCTCGATTCTTGTATGAAGTCGCGGCACTCTACAGAAAAGAAATAACTCTGATGGGACAAAAGTTCACAGCAATTCTTAGAGAAGGTCAAGCCTCAGCCTTCAACTCCAATACTTCAGTCTTCAACACATACCACACCAACACTTCAGCAATCTTCTCAGCTTCCACGGTCCTCAAAGATCTGATATGCAGCTTCAATCTTCAGGGGAATGCAAGCAGTTTTAAGCACTCAGCTATTTTTAAGAAAAAATCGCTTTAGAGAAGTGAAACATTACATGCAACATATACTTTCTTCAAGCATCAGCAGTTATATCAGTCTCGGCATCAAATGCATATCTCCTATGACAACCGCTTATCATCCTATGTCTTATACAACGAGTACACTCAACATTATTCATACATATGAATATATTTGTAAGATTTCAATACAACATTCGCAACATACATTGATCATAACTCATACTCATGCTTCACGAATTCATACGTAAGCCACGAGCTAATCAAATGCACACCATAATCTCGGGCTCATACAACTACCTTATGAACGCACTCCATGTACAAGAATTAAGTCAAAAATTAGGGGTTTTGCATTTTCAACAAGCAATATAACAAATTACCTCTATGCATTGAGTCTTCACAATGCCTTCAGACTTCAAGGTAAGGTTATATCACACAGCATCATCTCACAACTTCCATCTTCAACATGAAGGTTATATGACACAACCTGAATGCTTCTTTTCTAGAAGTCGCAGCCACAGTCTCTTCAATCTTCACGAGTTCAGTCAAGAGATTGGCTCTCGGCACTCCAAGATTGGACCCAAATCTCACGCAATTCAAAATTGTGGGTGGAGGAACCCTCCACACCTCGAATGCAGAAGATTATGGACTGAGAGAAATCGAAATATAGACTATGCATGAATATAGGGAGATGGAGGATTGTAGGTAGCTCTTGGGTAAGAGAAGGGAGAGGCTCATGCTCCACAAGAAAATGAACTGATTATGGTGAGGACTTCTCCCAGTCACAAATACAAATGAATACAAACCAACAACGAGATGAAACTAGAGCGTGGAATGAATTAGGGTTAATATACTATCGTTCTATACCTCAACGCACATCATGGTAATGAATGCAGTCAACAAGACACTCGAAACATTCCTTAACGCTGGCTGAATTACTCATGTGAATAACGCATATGGCAGACTGGAGATGAGCAGTAGAATAAATCAGAGTGCGTGCAGCAGGAATGCAAGAGATACACCAAGAACAAAACATTCAATTCTGAGCAAAAGGCAGACACCATTAATGAGACAGAAGTCTGCCAATGGACTGGCAAGCAAATAGGCTGCCAAGGCTGAAATGCAACAACAGGAGTTATGGCAAGTGGTGCTATGATACCACTATTGAGATGAATAGCTCTTGGTTCATTTATTGCATTGCCCAAACATTTATTTATATATTGATGTGGTCGTTGAGTTTCATCTTCCAACCAACCCTTTCGGTTTCCTACATGACTCTTCATGTCCATATTCTATATACAATATTTACATTAATTATGGAACCATAATCCGAGGATTAGGTTTCCAACAAGAAGATGGGACTATATGGAATCCATGGGAAGATTTATGATAATACATACAAGTTGGATCTATCAGATGACACGGATATGTCACCAATATTTAATGTAGCAGGTCTTTATAAGTATCGTGAAGACCCTACAGAAGCAGAAGCACTTGAGAAAGAGAAAGTGGCAAAATAGCAGAAGCGGGTTCTAGAAAAGAAGAAAGAAGAGGTTGAAGAGGGGTTGGCTAAAAGAGTTGGTCGCAAGAAAAGAAACAAAGAGTACACGGAATATCTAGTTAAGTGGAAAAACAGAGATTCAAAGGATGCACCATGGATACCAAAAGAAGAAGTTGGTCAACTTGTGGGACCATCTTCTTTTCACAAGTTTGATAACCGATCCTTCATGAGCAAGAGCACACAACAACTTTCAACCAGGGCAGTTTTATGCACGATCATCCATTGGGTTATAGAAATCCTGCATCACCCAAAATAAAAATTTCAGTTCAGTTTCAAGTTTTTCAGATTTCCAACACGTAAGATAGTGTTCTAGTATTTTCATTCACACACCCAAACCTTGGAATCAAAAGCTAAATTTTGCATGTTATAGAAGAGACATTATTCTACCTTCACGACAAATTTTAGAAGACATGGAGTTTAGATCCCATGCACAAACCCAGAACCAGCATGGTAGTGAAATTTATGTGCAGATAATGACTTCGTATTTTGATTAGCTCGTGCTCGATTTTTGGAATCAAAATCTAAGTTTTTTACAAAATGTCAAGGAAACGTATTTCTATGTCCCCACGAATTTTCATCAAATTTTGATACTGCACAACCTTCCAAAACCTTCACGGTGTGCTCTAGAGTCTAGACTGTGTTTCTGCACATAAATGTGACTAGTATTTTGATTGGTGTGCTCTTGTCGTTTGGAGTTAAAGTCTGAAATTTGGATATGTTGCAGAGGACACAATTATCTATCTGCTCACCAAATTTCATCAGAAGTTACTGAGTTGAAGTACTGTACACAAGCCACATAATGTTGAAAAACCGCATCCAGAATTTTCCAAAAACAAGGATTCAATGTTTTTCCTTGCACACGGCCAATATTTGGAATCAGAGTTTGAAATTTTTACAGAATGTAGAAGACATATTCCTCTACCTTTTATCAAAATTTCATAAAAAAATAGTTAAGTGGATCAAATATTTTAAACACAAGCATGACATGATCAGTCCAGAATTTATGTGCATACATATTTTTCTAATTTCGACTTTGACTATTGAAGCTTCAAATTGTGGATTGTATTTAGAAGGTCAAGAGACCATAATTGGCTTGTAATATCTGAATTATATAATGTTTGAGTTTACCCAATCAAATGAAAAGTCTTGAGAGTTGAACAGTCAATTACCCTAGCATAAGCATCTGATGCCTTGATGTGATTGGGGTCTTTGGTCTCTCATACATTAGGCAATAGAGTGTATCTCTGTAGAATCCAGAAACCTTGATGGTTCTGTGATTGTATGAAGTTGAAAATTGATGTCTTTTCATCGAATGAATGAGGACTGAGTTCCGTGTTGTCGATACATGTGTAAGCTCTTTGTAAATTTGTGTTGTTTATATTGTAAGCTTCCATTATGTGATTTGGATCACAGTCCAGCGCTGCATCAGTGAACCTGTAAAATTATTTGAAATTTACCAAAAATCCATACTAGTTCAAAAACCCGTACCAATTTCCCTATTCCAAGCGACATGGCTTTATAAACGAAAATTGTAATTTTGACAAAATTACTAGATTCAATTATGTTGCTAAATTTAGATTCAATTTTGTCATATTTGTTAGATTATTACTCTTTCTTTGTATTCACAGCATCCTTGAAGGCTGCAGGACATGAACTAATGAGGCGGGCAACTTATTAAGGCCTGGCTCGCAATCACACTAATCATTTTCCACCCAAATTTTTTAAGTTGGAGTCAAAGAGAGACCATACCTCCTTCCTTAAAGAAGAATGAACGTTACATGGGAATCACCCTCCAACTGTCTTGCACTATTCCAATCACCCTCCAATTGTTTTGCATTATTCTAATCACCCTTCAACTGTTTTTTTTTAAGAAAAGGAATGAAAATACTTGAACATTTACATTTAGAGGCATAATGAATGCAATCAATGCAGTCCAATCAAATAAATGGCAGGTGTTTTTGTCCAAGGATCAAGATCAATGATCAAATCTGTGAAGCTGACCCCTGATATCTTTGTTTATATGACAACTGATTTCGTAGGATGGGATGAATAGGTATGCTCTACTACCATGTTCAGAGTTTGTCAATAATAACAGGGGCTGCAGACAGCATTAGTATGAAATTGAGTGCAACCTAAAGATTATCAAACCACTAAAACTTTGTTGAAAAAAATGTGATCTTTTATTAAAGATCCAAGGTGGTGGTTATGTCAATTGCCCAAATGGTAGCATGTACCATGAAAAACTTTGCAGGCAACGAATATTATCTAATTTTTTTAGTTCTTTCCTCCAGGAAAATTACTCAATAATGTTTGATTACTGTGAACCTCAGTTCCTAAATACATTGAAAGAATCATAAGGAATATGACTAGTGCCTCATATGAACAGAATAAACATAAAATAGGAATAAGAATAAGATGACTGAAAGAATATCTGTGAATCCATCCAACATCCTTCCTCGACTGATATGCAAAGGCTAGTTAACTTCAAAAACTCCAGTGTCTGTGCAAGTTGTCACTCTTCTGGCTTTTCAGGTTCTTTATCAGGATCCTCCTCCTCCTCTTTCTGCTCCTCATCTTCCTCATCTTCCTCAAAAGGAGGGTCAGCAGGTAATGGAGGAGGAAGAGGTGTCTTCATAGGACTAAATTGAGGGAATATATCAGGCCGACGACCAGGCCCTGGCCTTTCCCATTCCTGCAAAGCATTAAAAGAAACATTACTGAAAAATTAAAATTTAAAATCCAAAGAAATTGAAATGTGTAGCTAATTATTGCCAATATTTGGTATACTAGAGAACCCACAAACAAATATTAAGATCTGATCACTATGGACCAAGTAATGCTTGAAAACACCAATGGCATCTTTCCTAGGATATATGTGACAAGTAAGAACTGCATTGCACATATTCAGAATTGGGCAGTGTGTAACTGAAAGGATTACAAAGTAGAACTTATAGTTTTGGCATAGCCCTCTCTTGATCACAAACCACTAAAGAGGCATTGTTTAATTAAAATGAGATACCATTGTTATTTAGAGAAAGCATTTTTACTTGAGTAGAAAAAGTTGTTAACTTAAAGATCTGTTCTCCATCACATGAAGCAATGGACAGTCAAAAGAAAATATCAGAACTCCAAGAAATTGTCTATATTCATCTCCCAATGACAAAACAAATGGTTCAAGCTGAAAACCATCCAGTAGTTGGTCCCCGGGGGATTGTGCTCAAGTTGCACAACATTTCACAAGTTCCATTTTTGAAGGTTGCGACTGTGAATTAGATCCTGTTGTTTTGCCTAGTAAAAAGGAATGAATCCTTTGTGAAGCTCACCTGAGCCCACCCTGAAAAACAGTACACTAGATACCCTGATAAACTGGTGCTTGGGCTTATTGCTCATAGGATAGGAAACCTGACCTGCAGCGTGACATTCCTGGAAACTTTTCACCGAGACTTCCTGACCGGTCTGTGCTGGAGCACCAGAAGGAGAAGGGGATAGCATGAGAGACTGCGGTGCAGAGAAAGGAGTACCTTCCCTGGCATTGTGCAAGCTTATGGGGAATGAGTGAAAGGTTGGGTTCAGTTGTTGAGGGGATTTTATGCACCACATGGGTAGAGATTAGGTGATCTCAGGTGAGTTAGTGCCCTGGGCTGAGAGTGGTTGAGTTGTTCACCTTAATAAAAGGCATAGGTGCCCTTGGGTGAGCAAGAGAAAGAGGTGGAATGTGGAAGTTCACCCCTTGTGGAATGATAGCCCCAACTCAGGGGTGGCCTCTGTGGAAGAAAGATAAGGCTTGATAGAGTGCCTACGGCTGGGTGAACATCCTTCATCCACAACTGGTTTGGAGGACATTTTAAAGATAAGTTTATATCTGTGTGTTTGAATGTCACAGTTTGTATTCTGTTATCTGATTTAAAGGAATGTATGGTTGTGCATGGCTGTTGAATGCATGTTTGCTTGTTGATGGCATAATTGCATTGCATTATTTAGTATAGAATATATATGTTTATATGCCTGTGATGAATGCATTGTTTCCGCTGTAAAATGTTAAATTTCGCAGACATATGGTATTTTTAATAAGTTTGGTATCAGAACAGGAATATAATAGTCTAGGCCAGGTAATAAGAGCTCCCCGCCTCCTCGAAGGGTCACAAAGGGTGGTCAGGGGTGTGACAGCTTGGTATCAGTGCAGTCTGATATGCCAAAAGTTTGGTCAAAGAGCCCTATTTACAGTTAATGGCGGTAATTCAAGTACCCCATCACCTCGAGAGTGTTAAAGGGGAGACTGCATATGTGACGTGCTTAGCATGAAAGAACCTTTTTCAAAATTGCATAATTGCTTCCAAGTTTCTGTAGAACATGCTCCAAAAAGTTACAGTTAAGCTTCCCTCGGAGTATGCTCGGAATATAATCCAGACAACAAATTTAACTTGCAACCTGTGGGTGGAATGTCCTTTACACTTAGAGCATACTGGATTGGCTTGACTGAACTGTTTAGAACTTACAAGTTAACCAGCATCAACAAAGTAACAATTTACATCCCTTCAGCTTCCCTTCAAGCAAGTCATTGATAAGTCCACTTTTAAATCCCAAGGCTAGGAGCATTTCATGCACCAGGAATTCAAAATATATTTGCAGCCACGCAGGTCAATACTGTCATCTCATTGCAACAAAGTAAACTTTGAAGTCAACCTGATCTCAAAGCAGAAACAGAATGAAATAAGAAGTATTTTGTCTTAGTAAACTAACCTTGACACATAATGAGATAGCTAGCTCAAAACATTGACACGAAATAAAAATTGTGGATTATCCTGAAGATAACATGGAGAAGGGTGAAATAACCTTATTCTCTCTGTCAAAAACTTAAATGATTATCTTTATCGGCTTCCACAAATATAACAATTTTTCACACTAACTTTGGCTGCTGTTTCCTTTAGAAACCAGAGGAACAGAAAATGGCAGTTTTCATCTGCTACCAAAGTCCATAGAATGTTAGCCAATAACACAAAGGCAGTAATACTGATAGCCTAATACAGATAGAACTTTCTTGTTAATTTCCCAGATAAAGGATCTTGCAGAGTGTCTGACTCTGAAGCGTTCCTTCCAGATATGCCAGAGTGAAGGGTTTTTTTTCTTTTGTAAAGACCAAGTTTTGGGGGCTATATTATGTAGAGTGTTGATTTTGGGGCTAAATACCCCCGATCAAGTCATGGTAGGTCCTCTCCGTTTTAATGCCATGAAGCGTTGGCTTAATGACATTGTTGACTGCCCCTTGATGGGCGGAACTTGGAAGTCCCCCATCTTGTTGGGCAATTTGGGCCCTGGATTGGTGTCCGGTGCTTCTTGGAATGGGTCCATTAGGACACATGACCACACTCATATTTTGCTTTGTAGAGGTAATTGTGTGTGTAAGGGTTGTCATACCCGGTTTAGCACACCTCGTTTTGCCCACTTGGACCTATTGTTTTTGTAGAAAACCCCTCCGCCTGGGCTCCAGACCCATGACGTCATTCCTTAAAAAAGAAGTCTACATAGTTAAAGAAGGAGAGCATTGAGGGACAAGCATCTGGTGGGGTCAGTTGGGGCATGACGTCCTCCTTTTTGGCTCACCTTGTACTTGGTAGAGTCTAATTGCACATTTTTATTCTTATTTTATGTCATTGTATGGTTTAGTCCCAAGTTTGTCAACTTAAAATTTTATATTTTGTCATTAACTTGTAGGACAAGTGTTCAAATTATGTATTATTTTAGTTTCCTACTGGTTTATGAATGCATTTAAAGCTAGGCACACTTCTCTTGGGATGTCTTTTTCTCTTGCATGAAGGGTGAATGGGAGGATTTTTAGGGTTTGATAGTCACATGCTAAGTAGATGCTAAGAATAGTAGTGATAACTAGTGCTCAAGGGTGACGTAAGGTGCATCTCCTTGCTCATTCCTCGATTAATGTTGGTAAGTTTATCTCCTAACCCTAGTTTAGCGTCATTCTTGAAGTGCTTTGGACTAAGGTAGGGTTTGTTTGCTAGCATTTAGTCTACTTCCTTGAGGAGAGCTTCCTATCAAGGAGCTCTCCAGAGTCCATAGTTCTATTGGGCCATGGAATTCTCTATTTGCCCTAATTAGGGTTTCGCCACCTAACTCTAGAGGTTGCTAGCTTTGCCCTAGTTGCAAGTAGTGGAAACCATCTTAAGAGGAGGGACATTAGCCTCGATCTCTCATAGCCCTACAGATTGTGACAAGAATCTAACACCCAATCCTTCAACTCGCTTCGTTTTCATCAAATTTTACATATTTTATTTTATTTTATGCATATAAATATATTTACAACGGGCAGCCCTAATAATCTAAATAAATTCAAAAATCCAAAAAGTAGGTGTGAAATTGTTTTTATGATCCACCATAAAATTTCTTCCTAGGATTTTAGCCACAAACCCTAGAGGGCATCCTCATTTGAGGAAGTGCGTTGGGATCCATGAGACCCTCGTAAATCATGAATCAGAAGGTGTTTGGTATTCTTGTTTTATCCTCCAAGTTCGCCTTAGTCCAATTGTCCTCTCCCTTGAGGGTGCACTTTTTGGAGTGCTTGCCTTGGGAAGTGTGGCATTGCCTTGGGAAATGTGAAATTGTCTCAAAAGGCGTGATTTATTTGATCAAGTGAATAACTCCATTTATATATGATTCTTGTGTCTAGATTTGATATTGTTCGACTTCAATAAGGCATTGATCATAGCTATTAAGGCTTCGTGGAAGGTATTTGTGTCTTGTTGGTGGTCATAGGTATCTTTCACTAATTAGGGTCTCCCCCTAGGTTTTGGAGTTACCCGAAGTGTTGAGAGGTTAAACTGTGGTGACATTGGGTTTTACTCTCTCTCGAGCTTACCTTCACTAGCACTAGATATACATTGCCTTGATTTGCAAAGGGCTGCTAGTTTAAGCGGTAACAGAAGGAAAAGAAGACAAGATGGCTATGCTGTAGGCAAGAGCTAAAAGGAGGAACATGGACAGCAGAAAGCTTGGGGAAGAACATGAAATTGACATGATGGAGGTCATCGTTCATCTCAATCAAAGACAGGCTGATAGAGGTCTTCTCTTCAAACTGTGGAAGATCTCAAAACCAACTTGGAGAACAGTTTAGTGACTGTTTTTCTTCTCTGTAATTTTTGACACTTCACCCTCTTCATTCACTTAATGAGTTAGGTCATACCTTTCTTCAAAGCTGCTGCTGCAAAAATCATCATGGAGATTAATGTACTGCTGCCTTCACAATTCATGTCATCTGTAGAAGGTCTTTAGGACTGTATATGCTGTAGCATACTTCAAGTTCTGGCTATTTTGTGACTTTACCCCAAGAAGAAGGTGTAGGTCTGTGTACTTTTCCAAAACTCAGACCTCAAGTTTGCAACAACTCTTCTAAAACTTGGGTCTGCTGCTAAACTCTGCCAAATTTCAGGTCTGCTACTAAACTCTATCAAAACTTCGGGTCTGTTGTCTGCTCCTTCGTTTTCACAGTGGACTGCTCCTGCGTTTTTACAGTGGACTGCTCCTGCTCATCCAAAATTCCTCAGTAGCTAAACACCCGAAAATCAGAGAGAAACTAAACTCCTTACAGATCTCCACCATCTTACTGCGGCTGCCTCTGTTGTATCCCCGAAAATCAGAGTTGCAATCACAAATTTTTCACCCCAAGTAACAAGATCGTGACCTGCTATTTATACACATTTCTCACCATGTTTTACTGAGCCGACCTGCTCCTTTTTTTTAATTTTTTTAATTTTCTTTTTGGAGCCGACTTTGCAATATAAATATATTTTTATTTTTAATTTTAATTCTTACTGGGTCGTCCTTCTAGGAGAATTGAGGAATGGACTTTTTATTTAATTTAAGTTTTATTATTATTTTATTACCCAATCACTTCTTCAATAGTCAACCTTATCACTCTTGTCCACAAGTCATTTGAAAGGTTCCACATAAGCTTCTCATTATTATCATAACGAATTAGGGCTTGTTCACAAGACATCAATTAGTCCACAAACAACTTAGGTCACCACAAGCAAGGGTGTGATCCACATCACCAAGATGCCATCATCCCATATGCAAGAGAATGACCAAGGGCTATCAATGCTTCCTCATCTTCAAGGTGGGCTTCTTCAAGTGCTTCTTCAACAAGCAAGGGCATGTTTATGGGTTCCATAACATGTCAAAGACTATACAAGGTCATCTTCAACATACAAGAGTTCCATGACCTCAACAAGGGTTCCAAGGTCATCACCAACACAAAAGGGGCCCCATCATGCATTCCTTCAGGTGACAGGGGTACAAGGACATTGTGATCAAGACAAGAGGGCTTCAAAGGACATTCCATGTGCAAGAGCATGCATGACCAAGGTCCCCATCATCCACAAGCAACTAAGTGTCCAAGTGCCATCATACCATCATATAAGTGGGTTCAAGATCTTCCTTAAGCCCTAGGACCATCTCCAAGGGTTCCAAGACTCCATATGACCACTTCATCTTCATCAAGAGTACAAGGACCTTTAAACCATCAATTGTGGGTCCAAGGACCTCTTCAAGGTTTCTTCATCAAGTAAGAAGCTTCATAGGCTTCTTCAACCATCTTAACCACGCAAGGGGACCTCCAAGGGTCAGGATCCATCATGACATCACTTGTGGGGTTGCCAGTCCTTCTCTTAGGGTACCATGACACCATCAGAGCATGAATGACCACAGAATGGGTCATTAATGCTTCTCCAACCCATCTAGGGTTTCTCCAACGTCCATCAAGGCTTCAGGACCATCTCCAGGGTCTTTAGCATCATCAGCAGGGTCTTCAACATCTTCAGCAAAGTGGTGGCTTCAAGATCCAGGCTTGTGGGTACATGGACCCTATCAACCAGGTACAAGGTGCTTCAAGGCACAAACCCACTCTGTTTGGGATCCAAGGCACTGCAAAGGTGCAAACCACTTTGCAAGGGGTCAAGGCACTTCAAGGCACTGCAGGTGGAACTTGGTGGCATCAATGACATCCCGTGGGGCCACTGTAAGTCCATGTTGGCATCAATGACAATTTTATCAACACAAGTCAACTCAGTCCATCGAGGAGTACGATCAACTCAACTCACTCTCCACACAGGAGAATGTTCCCACCGAAACCATCCCTCACAAAGATACACTCCTCAAAGGAGTCATCTCCACACTGGAGATTTGTTCCCACTGGAACCATCCCTCACCGGGATACACTCCTCAAAGGAGTTAGGCACATAAAGTCAAGTTCAATCAATTAGTTAGCAACGTTGAATTATCATGAATTTCAATCAAATGAACATTTCAATGCAAATGATAATCCAAATACAAATACTTATCTTTTATTGTTTTGTGGGCTCCCTCTTGATCTCTACCTCCTTGCAAGGATCACTGGAGTCCTCAGATCTTCATCTTCTTTCTTGTTGGAAGCCCATTGAAGGAACAACAACCTGGATCTTCATACATCACCAATAACAATCTCTTCATCTAAAGATCATGCAATCATTGGTGCACACATAGAGTGTACTAGAGGAAGTACTCCTTTCGACAATCTTTTGTACTTTCCTCAGGATCGTCATTTCTTGACTTTTTTTGTAGAGTATCTTCATCAGCATCAGCAGTTGAGGCATGGTGTTTGACTTTTCCTTTCTTCCTGCATTCTACGGCAAAGTGACATAGCTTGCCACAGTTGAAATATTTGAGCTTGGATATATCTTTCTTGATCTTTGGATTTTTTACTGACTTGATGCCTTCCTTGCCCTTGTTCCACTTTCCTCTCCTCTTTCCAATTCTCGCTACAAGAACTAGTTCTTCTTCCTTTTCCTTGGAGGTAGAGGCAAGCTCCCTTATTTCCTCTTAAATACATTTTGACCAAAACTGATCAAAACTAGGTAATTAGCCACGACCACATATCCCTTTCACAAATGCCTTCCATTTTGAAGAAAGTCCAATCATAGATGTCAACACAAGATCTCTGTAAAGGGCACTTATATCAGCAGCTGCTAGCCAATCTTTGATCTGAGCTATCTTCAAGAAATAAGAAGAAACTGAATCATCCTTTGTGAACTTCACTTGACGAAGTTTATCTTTTAGTGCCAAAATTTTACTAAGATTCTCATTCTCATATAGTTTCTTCAAGGCATCATACATCTTCTTAGCAATGTTCTAGCTTGCAATAAGAGGTACAAAATGACCATTTACTGTCCATCAAAATCCTCATGGTTGTGGCTTCATTCTTCTTAAATATTGATTTTTCTCGAACTCCCTTTGGCTCTAAAATATCTCTGAGTATATGATCCTTGAGATCATGTTCATTTAAGAGCATGAGCATCCTACTCTTCCAAGATCAAAAGTTTGAAACCCTCTCCAATCTGTCTTGTACTCTATGTCCAAAAACTATCTTGACTAGTGATTGAAAACTTAGATCTAAAATTTGAAATCTGCTGCAGAAAATTCAAACTTCATCAAAAAAAATTTGAAATTTCAAATCTGGAATTTCTCGACCCCTGATTTTTGGACCCTAATTTTTTTTCCCTAATTTTCGGCCCCTGATTTTTCGACCCTAGATTTTTGGCCCCCTATTTTTGAAACCTAGATTTTCAGGTCCTGATTTTCGATCCCTAGATTTTCGGCTCTTGATTTTCTATCCTACTTTTTTGGGCCCTAAATTTTCGGGCCTATTTTTCCAGGCTACTTTTTCGGACTGTGTAATGGTCTCTTTCAGAACAGGTTTGATACCATGTTAGATTTTCATAACTTCAGCAGTATAATTTCATTGTTTATATTCATCCCACTGTCATAGCATTATTTCATTTGCAGCATAAACAAAATAGGATCACTGAAAGATAGCCATGCATAAGAGACACAAAGATATACTCTGAAAACCACAAGGGAGAAAACCCAGCTACCTTTTCTTACTCAAAGATTATATTTCAAAATACAATACATCCAAATACAAGCTAAGTAGCGATTTTTCGCCTTCAAAATTGAAAATCGCCAAATTTTGGAGCAACCCGAATTTGTTTTAAAAAGATCGTCGATTTTAAAGTGGGTAAACCCTTCTGCCGCCTGTGACTTTGTTACCCGATAAATTTTCTGGAGTATTGGCTCGTGGCCGCCTTGAAGTTTGGTGAGTCGTATTTCATGCCCTATTTCTGGTCGGTTCCAGCAGGTCATGGATCACTTTCTGTCAGTTTCGGCAACTCATAGTTCTGACAAGTCGTGGTTCCAGCAAGTCGTCGTGAGTCGGGTTTCTAGCTTCTTTCTTCTCAATTCTGGTAGCCTGCAAGCCGTGGTCGAGGTGTAGTTTTGTTCGATCATGTTCCAGGCCAATCATAATAAATTTTATTAAAGTTTTTATTCAAATAAATCAATATGTATTTTAATATTTAATATTTATCTATAAAATATATTATCTACTATTCAAATAAAGTAATGTATTATTATATTTTAATATTTATATATAAAATAAATTTTATACTATATAAATATTTTAATATATATTATTATATTTAATATTTATATATAAAATAAAATATTTTTAATTTCCAAAATTTATAGACACTAGAGGTTTCCACTTTATTTTTATTCGTCTATTCACTAGAGGTTTCCACAATTAGGTCGATTTTTACTTTTATTTATTTATTTATCTTTTACGTCGACTTGTCTTTTTATCTTCTAGGGTTATTTTACCCATTTCATTGGGGTAATTGTGCTCTTCATTTCTTTTCACTTTCTCTAGGAAATCTTAAGAATATATTCCGATGCTACATAAACATCAACACCTTGCACAAAGTAGACACAATGCTATTAGGGCATTCACTTCAGTGTGGTTTCCAAACAACACAAGTCTCGTTCCTCTCATCCCTTCTTTTCGAATGGATATTCATTGGAAAGTTGTTGTCATCATGACATATTACAAATGGGTTGATAGTGGGTTATTGACTTCAGGATAAGCCAACATACTTCTTTGAGGAGTGATTTCTTTATGGATTTCTGTTAAAGATAATGCAGCTGTGAAACCCATTCTCTGAGAGGAGGGTACCCTAATCAATTAACTAGGGTTCTTGGTCAGTGAACCAGGCAAAGTAAGTCCCTAGAAGGTACCCTAGGACCTCCAGCAATCTCCTAGGGTTCTTGGTCTGGGACCAAGCAGGTTGATGCCATGGCAAAGTCCCTAGCATGTGGCTAGGGCCCCTATATGTATCTAGGGTATTTTGGTCTAGGACTAGACAGTTTCTTGGTCACGAGGACTAAGCAGATCCTACAAGTTGAGACAGAGACTTCCCAGTCTTGGACCAGGCAGATTCTTGGTCTGGGACAAAGTGGTTCATGTAGGTACATACCTGGTCAGTTAACCAGGTGGATCTTGGTCTGTTGACCAAGATGATGATATGTGATGTCGTCTTCTCTTAAATGGTTATTGCTAGGTTGTTTCTCAAGGGATTGGCCACCCCTTGATGATGTCACTAGCACTTGACCTTTAGGAGTAGTGTAGAGGATCAGAGGATCACATCATCCAATTTGGACCTTCTTTATATGGTGATGATAAAACTCACAGTTACTGTATGGAACACATGTGGACAATATACCTTGAGAGAGAAAGATTAAAATCATTGGTCTTGTGGGTAAAGGGGTTGTTTCCCCACCTTGATGGTACACCTTGGTCTTGTGGGTAAAGGGGTTGTTTCCACACCTTGATGGTACACCTTGGTCTTGTGGGTGAAGGGTTGTCTTCCCACCTTGATGTGACCCCTCTTGTTGACTTGTGGTCTAATGTTTTCCTCTTGGTCCTAGCGGCCATCTTGGTTGTGGGACCTTGAGCCCTTTTGCTATGATGACTTAACTTTATTATTTTTATTGTTTTTATTTTTGTAGACCACTTGACCATTGTTACCCTACTAAGTCAACATAATATTATTTTTATGTTATGTTTGGCATCTTTCCTAAAAGCTAGAAGACATGTTAAGATTATAAATTCAAGTCTTAAACTTCATTTAGTGGGTGTGTCTTGACAAGAGAAAATCAGAGATCTGATCCAGGGTTCGCTGCTGCTCCATTAACTTGACGTCTAGGGTTTTTACTGTTGTTTTGAGCTGCTGCCACCATCTCCCACAACCTGCTAGGGCTGCTACCTTTTTGTCCTATCTGCTGCTGCTGGTTAAGCTGTCATCATCTCTTTCTCAACCATCTAAGGCTGCAGCCCTCTTGTTCAAGCTGCTACCACTGTTCATTAGCAGGTCATGACACTTGTAGGTTGACTGGGGCTGGATTGTGACTTTTCTATGGACTGCTAAACCTGGGCGTGACCTCATGGTTGACTTCTAAGCTAAGCCGTGACCTCCGGTTGACTGTTTGAGGGCTACTAAGGTGACTGTTAGCTGGGAGGTGACTTTTTGGTTGACTTCTAAGCTAGGGCAGTGACCCTTGTTGACTGCTCAGACTTGAACTGTGACCTTTTCCTAGCTGGTAGACTAGGGCCATGACCCTTGTTGGCTGCTCAGACTTGAACCGTGACCTTTTCCTAGCTGATAGACTAGGGTCGTGACCCTGGTTGGCTGCTGAGACTTGAACTGTGAACTTGCTGCTGCTCATTGGAGTAGACCGTGACCTGTTAGGGATGCCTTGGGCTAGGTCGTGACCTGTTAGGGCTGCCTGGATTGAACCGTGACCTGTCTGAGCTTGCTTGAAAAGGTTGTGAGTTGTTTGGGGCTGCTAGAAGGCACCATGACCCTGTTTGACGACCTCTGCTGCACTATTTGAGTGCTAGGTTGTGGTTGAGGTCCATGAAATCTATGTGCTTTGTATGGGCTGCTAACTGAGGTCTGGTTGTTTGTTGACTGTCATCATTCCTGGTCTGCTGCTATTTAACTGCGGTTTCCATACTTTTTAACTGGATTACGTTGACTGCTACTGTACTTGACTAAACCTACAGTACTTTATTCTCTCTCTCAGGTATGTCCTTTGTTCCTCTGGTGACTTGTCTTCAAAAGACAAGGTCTGTTCTAAAAAGATATCAGAGTATAAGGAAGGCCTAAACCAGTACTGTTCTTCTCGTTTACTAATGTTGTTTGATAGTTTTATTTAACGTGTTCATAAACCTATCTTTAAGTTACTACTGTTGTTGTTTATTGTTCTTATGTGCTTTCAACTTTAACACAGGGACCTTTGGGAGTGTTAAAGTTGAAAGAGATGAAAATTATGTTTTAATTTTTATTACAGCTGTATTGTTCTGTATTTAATACTGATTTTGATTTTTTATTTTATGCATTGAAGTACAATTTTTGAAATTTTCTATCTCAAACCTAACACAAATTTTAACAATTTCAGCTAGCTTTTAGGAGATAGGATAAAAAGTGACATAACACTTGTCCAAGCTTGTCAAACAATTAACCCCCTTTCTTGTCTAAAAGCATTGGATTCGCTTCAACTTTTTTCACATCAAAATATCGGTCTCTGCTTGAGATGAGGTAGATAACATACTCAAAATAAAAATTTAAAATATGCCATACATCCTCATAATGGGGTCTTTGCCATGAGCTTCCATGTACAAAACTAGGATGCCTCTTTATTGCATGCATAGACCATGTTATTAAACATAACAAAATGTCAAAATTGGGGTATTACATATATCAGGGATCTCCTCATTCAAGTTCTATTTGCAAATATAGCATCCAAAAATATTGTAAAAGAAACAATAGAGAATATTGAATGATCTATTGTTGAGGCTAAAATCCAACAAGAAAAAGATTGATCAAAATAAAGATCAAGAGTCCTTGACTTTCAGAAGAGGACTTTTTAAAGTCGAATGTGGTGTCTGATTTCCTGCCAAATCAAGTTGATCAATTTTTACAAAAGTTTGAAAGGACAAGGTCAGTAAACATTTTTCCAGGCTCTGTCTAGAATTTAAACAAGAACCGATTTGAAGTTTAAGAATACTTTTTTGGGGTTGAGAATGATTTGATAGAACTGATTCAAGTTTAAGGGGAAGTGGCTTCTGCAGATTTTTGGTCAAAAACTGACTTCCTATTGGACAATATGTCATCTCTTTTTCACACATCCTCTGTTTCAAAGAAAACAAGGTTTTCAACTTTTCATTTTATCTCATATTTAATGCAACCTTGGCTTTCAACTTTTCATTTTGTCCCCTCTGCCCATATAAAAAAGAAGAGCTGAGAGGAAAACAACAGTGCTCCACAGAGTCAGGGGTGCGCCCCCCACATTCCCCATGTCCCTGGGATGTGGGGTCTCTGGGTGAAACATTGCCCCTCCCCCCCTCATGAGAAATTTTTTTTTATTTTTTCCATTATTTTTACTTTTAAGTTTTTACAAACACTACTTGGTAAGTTGGTACTATTTAGAAAGTAAATCATATTTAGTATTTACATTGCACAATGATGAATGTGCATCAGATAAATTACTATTTTGGGGATTTTTATTTTATTTTTATAATTTTAGAGACATCCCCCATGAATTTCCCCAAAATTTGGGAGGTGTATCCACACATCCGCAATGTGTGATTCCCCACTCTTGCATCTCGGAAACTTGAGGGAACATCAGGAAACAACAGTCATAGAGATGAAAAAAAATCTACTGTTCATAGGCTAATGTTGATCAACAATTACAAAAATAAATGTTTTTCAAAAAACTCTCAGAGGCAAATTCTGACAATTTTTAGCCAGAACTTTCTCAAACTATCAAATTTTATGACTTCCTTTGACATAGAAATGTTTCAGTTCTCTTGAACGACGCTACCATGATCTAAACAATATACACAATTTGTCAAGAACAATACACTCATTCAAACATACTACAGGCTGTCAGGGAAAACATAGTAAACCTCAATGCTTTGTAAGCAGCCTTAGCTCTAAAATCCTGTAGACATATAGAGCATTTTCCAAGTGCAACTTTATAAAAAAAACTTCTTGCTCTCTATCTGAAAAAACTTAAAAGCCTTATTGTAATGTCAAAAGGCACTAGCTCATAACAAGAAGAATCCTACATTACTATAAAATCTCCACAATGGCTAACCTATATTTTGCATCTACAAACAAATAAGGCATGTATTTCTCGGATTCAAAATTGGTGAAGTAGAAGAAGTTTATGCTTTCTAATTATAGGATACAGGCTACACAAAAAACAAATCACAATTAGAATGTTTAATGCCCCCTTCAAGAGTAACAGTTAGTACATACTGGAATAAGACTCCATGAAAATTCATTACAAAATATTTTGGGGGTTAAATCCACCAGCGGATAAAAAATGCCACCTTGAAAACAAAGTTTGAATGATTAAGACCCTAGTTTGGAACACATGATACCCCATACTTGAAATCAAAGATGTCCTTTCAGGACAGCGTCACAGAGGTGTACGTTCATAACCTCAAATGTGAACTTGAAACGCAAATGGGTTTACCATGCCTGATATCTTCAACTGGCAAAGTACTTCCTCTTGGCGGCATCTAAGACTAATGACTATATGCTACATTTATTGGAACCACCTTGTCCAGTATCAATGAGGACAAAAAAACATGTATTAATAACACCGGCTGCCATTTGACTTTAAAAAGGAACTTACCAACACACTTCATGTAAGCTTATTCACCTATGTTGAGAAGGCATTATACAAACTAACGTTTTATGGTTGTATAGCACAAATTCTTCACGAAGGAGGTTGTACGGTGTTCAAAATACGGCTCCTCTCCCCACAGTGTTACGTGATAATTAGTAGGACCTCAAGATGTTAAGGCAGGGGTCCAAACAAAAAGATCCTTTAAGCACAGTTTGTCCTCCATAAGTCAAACATTACCCAAAGGCTTAGGTCTAATAAAAAAGAGAAACCAGCCTATGTTACCAGAAACAGGAAATGGAACGGGAAGGGAACACGAAATGAGACTAGAGGGCTTTGGGGGAAGAGAAACGTGAACTACCCCCCTCCCAGAATATATTATACATATTAAATTGATTAGTAATGTTCTAATGTAGTACTCTGGAGTCTGCCCTGATGACATGGTTGTTTATGTGTTTATAACTTTATTGCTTTCTACTTTGGGCTTTATGGCACATTATGACCCTTTATTTTGGTGGCCCTGCGTAGACGGCTTCGACTGGAAAGATTTTTTTGCCTTGGGCCTGTAGCTTATGATGGCTGTCTCATGGCCATTTTTTGTAAAATGCATGTATATCTTTTGTCTATTAATGGAAATACGAAACATTCTACCAATAAAAATGCAGAGTCAATACAGGGATAGGAACAAGAATGGGAACAGGAACAGAATGAGATATGGGTTTCCTGGTCAGGTTTCGGTAACATAAGCACCAGCTGAATCTAAACTCTATATTATTTCATTGCAACATTTGTCATTAACACCAGCTGAATGGATGGATGGATGTACCGGATTTAACATAATACTTACTTTTCCAATAATTGTACAGGAAAACATAAGTTCTCAAAAAAAAGAGTTTTAGTATGGGTTCAATTTTAAGTACCAGAGCTCATATGTTCTGCAATTGTCTCAGGAAAACTTTAAGCCCTAGGGGCAAACCATCTGTAATTTAATACTTTTTCAATAAATTTCTTCCAAAAGCCCGTTGGGTTCTGGTTTAGTGGTAAGTGGAGGTGCTTTCCACCGCAATGATCCGAGTTCGAGTCCTGACAAGCGTGCCCCACCCAATAAAGGGATGTGTTTGTGGAAATATGCACTGTGTTTGTGCATTTCTTTTACTGTTTCGACCTTCACTCGTATTAAAGGTTGATGAATATTGAACTATCCTCCATAGTTCTAATCTCTCACTATAGTTTACCCCACTAAAATGGCATGTTATGAAAATAGTATGAAGCCAGGTGCATTTTTGGACAAATTTGCCAGAATAAAAAGCCCTCAGACCTAAGCTAAGCCTGCAAAAGACCTTGTCATTCTGTTCATCCCCATGGTAAAAAATATTTGACGCAAGCTATTGAAGTATAAATTCTTGATGTCTTACTTCTCTCAACTATATCCAACAAAAGGAAGAGACTGCTGTTACAAACACAAAGCAAACAGAAATTAAACCCACGAGACATGTCAAGAAGTACTGCAGAGAATACTTTAATGAACTGGTTACTTATTTAGGAGTTATCTGAATACCTATTTTCAGCTTGGTGGAAGGAAACCCAGTGGAAATCTTGACTTTCTCAACAATATCTAACAAAAAGAAAGACGGTGTTGTTACAGATACAAAGTAAATAGAAAATTAAACAAAGACATCTGAAAAAATATTGCCCCACGAGACCTGTAAAGGAGTACTGCAGTGAACTTTCAGATGAACTGCTTGCAAGGCAATTTAGGACGAATCTGAAATTTTATTTTCAGTGGTAGAAGGAAATCCAATTGAAATATAACTTGTTTTCAGAGAAGCGAAAAATAAAATGGAATAATAGCTGTCTGTGAGCATAACTCGCTTACAAGGGGGAAATCCAGGGGAGAGCGCTTTGTCATTTTTTCTTCGTCAGGCGCCATACGAACTACCAGACTTCTCCTGGAGGTAACACCTCTTCTCTGCTGTAGTCTCTTGAGGGTTGCTGCTGAACAAGTGTGATTGTCATTACGTGAAGGTTTCTGAAGGCATGGGGAAGGGAAGAGAGAGAATACCAGTGAAGAAGCCATAGCTATGGCCTGTAAAAAGAGGTATTCTGCACTAATCTTCTACCCTTGTAACTATATCTCTTCTATTTTGTTTTCATGAACCGTAGTTTTGTTTGTATGCCTTGTTTTGTTTTGGGGTTATTTTTGTGTTTTTGTTTTTTTTTTTTTGTATTTTTTTTTTACGAAAGTATATATATTATGGCCTAGTTTATATTAATACAATCTCACTACGTCGACGGGTATAAAATAATTGGTTGGTAGTCTATAAAGATACATACTTTCACTTTTTTATTTGTATGCAGTATGGTAGTAGTGCTTTGCTTTTAGGAAATTCGTTTTGAAGTTTTCATATTTTGTGGAACTTGGGAATTTGTAGGAAATGTTTTAAATCTAGTAGGAATAATTTTTGATAGTTGAAAACTTAGTGGGAATTTTTACCCTCTAAAATCGGGAATTTTGGAACTTTATCTTGTGCGTTTTCTTCACCGAAAGCTTCCACACATTTCTGATCGCCACGTGGGTTGTTGATATTCCTATTTCCTTGTGACCATACATACACATGGTTGTCATAGAATTTTTTCACTAGAAAACTAAGTTGCAGTAAAAGACTATGTCGTGCTACCTTCTTGAGTTAGTGCATTGATCTTTGTCTACCGCTCGGGCTAGAGTATTCACTCGTCCCTACGTTGAATTACAGTTACCGCTAATCAATAATAAATGTAAATCTCCACTTTAGAACTTTTAAAAATTTCCACTTTAGAAAGAGCCATATAATCAAAGGCCTCGATGGTAATCTTGAATTTATTGTCATTTCTATCTACTAAGAGGTTCTAGTTACAACCATAATACAAGGGATAAGCTAAGTCATCTGGTTTGTGTTAATGTTTTTTTACTTCTCTATGTTTCTTCTCTTCTCATCTGTTTTTAATTATTTTATTTTTATATTTTTTAAATATATATTACTGTCGTTCCTAACTTGTTGTTTCTTGCAAATTTGGAGGAAACTTCTAGACGTGTCCAATACTCGTACCCACCTTCCCTACGTTCATGTGTTCTAAAAACGTGTGCAACATAGTTTTTTCTACAATGTTTTTAGATTTTAGGGCATTGACTTGTTACCTTATTTTTGAACAAGAGTTCTTAGTTAATCAAAAGAAGTTTAAGGGCATACTCCAGGCTCAAAAAGGTAGTTTTTGTTTAGATAGTATTCACAAGAAGTTTGGTGTCCTATATTGTCATCATTGACACTATAATGGTAGGATCATATGCTTTCAAGTACCTCGGGTTGCAATTTAACCTCTTGCTTGGGAGGTTATTTATTTTCTTATTTATGCTCACACACTCTTTGGATCAACTATCTACATCAAGTCCTCAAGTTACCATCCTATCTCACTCGAAAACAAATATTGTTGCTTTGTGCTTTTAGAGTCATGTTTGATGGATTGGTTTTGGCTTGTAGTTGTAGTTTATGTTAAGTTTAGGTTATCTTTGCAGAGTCATATATATGTGTTAAGATTTAGTTATGCATCAATACTCCTCTTTATAACTTTAGACCATTTTTTAGGCACGTTGTGTTATTTCAATATTTTATATTCCTTCACACTTCTAAAAATGAGTGATAATTGTTGTTGGTCTAATTCCGGTCTAGCAATAATGTGTGTTGGAAGTTTCCCATAGTTACCACACATGCAATTTCAATGTACCACGATTGTGCACATGCTACTATTTCATATATAGTTAGAGTGGCATTCTGGAGTGTTCATCCCAAAAAAGTATGCGGCATGTACAGTTTCCATTAGTTAATTATTTAAGAAACTTAGAAACAAAATTGCCTTAACTTATAAATCAAAACTGCCACATGGGCTTGTAAGGCATAGATATAAAGCACAAAGCATCAATGTAACAAACCCTAGGCTATTGTTAGGCACACTCATAAAGTTCCAACAAAAAAAAGCATAATTCATATTGTTGAAGGAATTAGCCACTTCTGAAGTGGAAGTTGCCTTGATATTCGAGTTGTCTTCAAACCATCCTACATAGGTTTAGATAATGTGATAATGGGCTCCCACCCATCATTTGCTTACTCATGCTCGAGTTGCTTCTCAAATTTAGGGATAGTTATACCCAATTGATGGTACTTTTCCTTTAGTTTTTGTGGTAAGGGATACCATATGTGTTGCCTTTCATGTCTCTCTTTAATCTCCCTAACTACTTGGTCAACTAAATGACAAGATCTACCTTCATAGCTTTGGCACTGCCTAGATTTGAATGATGGTGAAGACGAGTTTGCAAGGGGTTACTATCTGATAGTACCCCCATAAAGTTCCAACAGTTGGCACAAGGATGCCAATCTTGACCTTTTTTACTTGAATAATAAGTTGCAAATGAAGATTTCACAAGTCAAAGAACCATTGCACCAAGTAAAACATTTGTTATGTCATGCTAAAAAAACTTTCCTTTTTCTTCCAAATAATAAAAAGGCTTTCTATTTTAAGTCGCCATGTTACATTGAGCTCGATTGCCCAAAGGAACTTATTTCCTAACATAACAACTTTCTATTGAATGACTACATGAACGAACTAATGACAAAACTTAGGTCCATATCCCATATAGACTTAGCATACTCATAATACCAAAATAAGTGAATATTCAAGGTTTCAACTTTTGTACAAATTGATCATTTTGGTTGTGTTGGCCCTAACTAAGCTAGTTGGTGTTCTAGTCCAAGGACCCTAGGGATAAGTGACCAAACAATAAAGGCCTTCTTTATCTATAGAAGTGGCATCCATACCCTTTGAAACCTAAAGAGATAATTTTATATCTAGGTTCATGCTTCTTAAGCTTGTTATCTTGGCCATCAAGTGTTGGACTTTGACACAACCATTTTTATCCATTTGCAAACTTGTAATTCATGGAGGTCTTAGATATGTTCATCTCCAATATTTCTATTGTGTAATAGGTGTCAGGAGACCCAAATTAATCATAACGTAATCATGCATTATCTCTTTAATGCATTCAAACACTATCTTGTCGGGAGACCCAAATTATTATTTTTTGTTTACATGCCTTGGTTTATTTGGGTTATTTTTGTGTTTTTGTTTTAAATTTTTTCAAAGGACTAAAATATGAGTGGGTCTAACAGTTAAGAACATGTGTTCCCTCCTAGAAGGTTATAGGTTCAAATATAGAGAGGGGTAGGGTATGTACACCTCTGTAGACTTTATCAGTTAAATCGTTGCGCAGAGGTGGGTCCCTTGTCCCACAAACTAGGGGGTCTCATACACCAAGGTGGTGTCTCGCTTGGAGGTGACCTTAAAATAGATTGGTGTTGTTATATACATCATAGGCCTAGTTTATACTAAACAATTTCAAGACGTTGAGGTATAGTGGCATTACCACCTAAAATAAATTGTTGGTGGTCCATAAAGGGACAAACTTCCACTTTTTAACTAGATGTTTTTAGATTTTGGAGTGTTTACTTGCTTTTGAATAAGCGAGTTCTTAGTTAATCAAAAGTAGTTTAAGGTCATACTCAAGGGGCAAAAAGGTAGTTTCAGCGTAGATAGTATCCACAAGAAGTCGATGTCCTATATTGTCATTCGTTGACGCTATAGTGGTAGGATCATATGTCTTTAAGTAACATATAGTCTTAGTCTTGTACATGAGACCAATGCTACCTTGGGTTGCAATTTAACCTCTTTACCAGGAGGTTATTTATTTTATTATTTATGCTTACAGACTCTTTGGATCAAGTATTTACATAAAGTCCTCAAGTTACCATCCTATCTCACTCGAGTACAAATATTGTTGCTCTACACTTTTAGAGTCATGTTCAATGAATTGGTTTTGGCTTATAGTTGTAGTCTATGTTAAGTTTAGGTTATATTTACAATGGCATATATATATGTTAAGATTTAGTTATGCATCGATACTCCTCTTTATAACTTCATGTTTGCAACAAAGACCATTTTTTAGGCACCTGTTGTGTTGTTTCAATATTTTATATTCCTTCACAATCCTAAAAATGTGTGATAATTGTTGTTGGTCTAGTTATGGTCTAGCAATGATGTGTGGTGAAAGTTTCCCATATTTACCACACATGCAATTTCAATGTACCACAATCCTTGAAGTGTCATGCTAAAGGAGTGTTCATCCCAAAAAAGT
>LPNX010720061.1:0-105923 GCA_001517045.1 Pseudotsuga menziesii | reverse complement strand
GCTTTTAGTGGGATTTTCAGGGAAATATAGTAGGTAAATGGACGAATGAGCCATGAAATGGGGTAGATGAGGTAGTTAACCATTTTTGGGTGTTAACACCTAGTTAGCGCCTTATTTCCATTTGGTTCCCATGCCAACATTTTGTCTTTTAGGGTGTGGGAGTCCGTTGTATAGTATTGCCATGACATTTCGCAAGAGCCTCATACTCTTGATCTTATGCTGGTCGTTTTCCCTCAGGACTCCCTCATGTCAAGTTGTGAATGCATTATCATGAGCTTTTCCTACCTTATTGAGCTTTATGTTGGCTCCCCTGACATTGCATTTCAGCCATATAGCCCGATCTCGTCTCATGTCTAGCCATGCAGAGCCATTTTTTATATCCTTCGTAGCTTGATTCCCTTTTTTACTGGGAGGGGATTTTCCCCCGAGTGTCGATATCCTACACATGTATCCTTGCATTGAGCATAGGTATGTTCCACTACTTGGAACTAGTTTGTTTGCCCTTGTGACACTCGTCTCCTCCTAGTTTGTAACTATAAAGCTATTTTATTATTTTTTCAAGATTTTTAAATAACTGAAAAAGTCCAAAAAAAATCAAAAAACCAAAAATCCGGACAAGGAAAGATGTTATCTTTGGCAGCTGTCTAGTCGTGTTGCCTTCGAACAGAGCACTATATATCACATCCATTGGTTGGGTTATAGTTTGACTTTAGGAGCTGTACTCATTTATCTGATTTTATCTCCACCAACTGATTAAGCTTCCAGTCCCTATGCAGCCTCTGTCGATGCCTCCTGTGTCATAGAGATGTCACAGTTTGTATATTGAGTCTATGCTGCCTTCATTCAGTCACCATAAGTCGTTATGCTCTTGTTCAAAGGAATTTGAAACTTGAGTCAGCCATTCCTCAATTATCTTGACTTTGCATGTCGATCATTCCCAGTACATTTACTGGTTCGTGCACCTTATGATCGAGTCCTTCCACATTATACAACTTTGCTGAGTACCTCGTGTTGGATGATGGGGGATGCCTTAATGCCCTCCTTCCAGCGGATTTCATCCTATTGACTTCAGATCATTTATTCTGGGATTGGAGTCTAGAGTCATTTTGAGTGCCTTGAGACTTGCAGTCATCAGTGGCAGGTTCTCTCATCATTGACAGTTTCTTGGGAATACATCAATGTCCCCTGATCGATGGATCCTTTCAAGTGTTCGACCTTAACACATTTATTCACACTTGTTAGTTTGCACTCTAGTACCTTGATTCCCAATTTCATTATCGGTGGGTAATCTCACATCTGTTAACGGTATACATTAATGACTGGTAATCAGACGATGGACTACTATGTTCAACCTCGACACCTCTATTCGCATAGTAGGACATGTACTCGTAGCGGTTTGTGTAGAAGACCTTCCAGATTGGTGGCATCTCTTATATGCTACCTCCTTTATCGTGCCAGTGTTCATGAGATTTCATCTCTCGTGACTTGATTCCAATATATGTCAGACATTTCCAGCCACTATGGAGATCTTGATCTATTATATATCTTCAGCCATTTTGGAGATCATGGTCCTTTGTATATCTTCATCATGGAGATTTTGATCTATGTATATTGTACGTGGCGATGACCACATATGTGATATCATGTTTCATGCCTATTCATGGCTATTATACTCTTATGTATCCGGGACTGCTATATGTATTTGCAGTTATATGCAGAGTTGTATTATTGTACTATGTTGATTGGGTGGTTGGTCTTCCATTTGGGATCCTTCATCACTCCACTTCTGGGATGGACTTATAATGTAATTCGGCCATCGTATGACCCCTCTGACCTCACACATTAGGGGTCATCTGTTATAGTGGATTTCACCACTCCAGGTGAATCACACTTTGTATGGCCTTCCCCTGTCCCGCTACAGAGTCCTTAGACCCCATGGACCACTTTTTGTCCTTTGATGTTTCCTTGATCATCCCTAAAAACATATGAAAAATGATACACGTGACTTTTAAACCTATAAGCGCGTATATACGTGGGTTTGACCACTAAAACCGCGTACATCAGGATGTGTGCATAATCTAAATCATGGCCTTCCCTATGCCTTGAGATCACTCGGATTTGACCTTTCATTACCCCTTTGAAAAGCTATATAAGGAACCCCTTAGTACATTGAAGGCATAAGAGAGAATTGAGAGCAAAGAAACTATAGTCCACTGTTTCCGGAACTTATGCTTGAGTCTACATCCCTTTTTCCCTTGGAGCACTTTTGTGTTCTTCCCAAGCTTGCCTTTTGCTTGTGATCTTGCTATCGAGAGATGGAGGATTGAAGTTGTGGAGGCCCAAGTGGGGAATTCAGTTTCTCCAGTTCACAGACGTGTCGTCAAAGGTTGTATCTTGTAATCTCTGATTTATATTAATAGAAATATCTTTTCCTGTCCAATGATGTGTGTTTGAATGTATATTTTATCCATGGGATTATGTCAAATGGTTATACATTATTGATTATATATGCTAGAATAGATCTAACACCGTGATATATAGAATGCTTGTATTGTTTACTTGTTGTTGAGGAAGTAATCTATCAATTCAAGCTGAAGTTGGAGAGCTCAACGGGGATCTACTTCAACCGTTCGGAATAAGGTATGAGGTCTGGTCCTTTAGTGTTAGACATTTAATTTCTATTGCATATTGGAAAGGATTGATTTCTGGAGTCAAGCTATCTATTGTGGTACCCCAAGCCATAGGAATTTCTCTTCGTAACACATGGTGGCCCATTTCACCAAAGGAGAGGTATAACATTCTTTGTTTCTATGTTTTGTTTAGTAGTTTAGTTGTTTTCTGACCCATGTCTCTTTGAAGGTTTGATTTCTAACATGTTTTTGCAGGTTTTTAGTTTCTAATAGTTGTTTGTAGGTTGCTGGAGCTAACCCTAACAGTGTTTGCATAGGGTTTTCCATCCATTCCATATTTTTCTGTTTTTTCTGTTTCTTTTATTTATGTCCGTCCATTTTTACTGCATTTTCTACACGCAGGAACCTACCCTTTTGTCCTATAGACAGAAGGGAGCCATTCCTGCCCCTGTAGCAAGGAGAAATCCTTGCTACAAGAGTGATCTCAGATTCAAGGGCATGTTGTCAAAGGTTGGCTAGGGCCATTTGAAACTTGGACAAGTCCTAGCAATGTTGATAATAGTGTCCATACAATCCACAAAAGGTGCAAGCATGGTTTGTTCTCAACGACTTGTTTCTCACTATTGACCCGCTTGGGATTTCAACCATGGGGATGTTTTCTATTGTATCCATGGCATCTAAATGTGTGCAGATTATGGGAATATTTGGGAATTTTTGAGTTGCATAGCCCTATTATTCATAGATGGCACAAGGTGGGATCTGTCGGGGTTCAGTGGTAGCTTTCACGTTTTTTCCCTTGGCCCTTTTTGGGTGGGGCAGTGTAGGTGCAGGTGCAGTGGTCGGTTTTTGTGGGCCGAGTGGAGGATGAGATTCGACTGCAATGGCTTGCATGGGAATTAAGACAACCTAGGGCATTAGAGGTTGGGCTAGTGGATCGAGGTACCACACAGAAATCCCCAATGTGAAATTGGGTAAGTTTAAGGTAGCCATTACTGGTTTACTCATGACACCATGTGGGGGAAATATGAAGGGAATTTTGTGGACTGGGGAGGAACCCAAATAACTCCCTAATGGTTGCATGTGGGGATGGGGTTATGGTTGCGACTGTGCATAATATTATGGTTGTGGATGATTTTTGTAGCTACTATTGGGGTTTTGGTTGCAGTTGATGTTTAGGTGTAGCAGTGCTGGATGAGAGCATGCACAAATCCACAGTCTCATTTGGTGTTGGTGGTGGTGACACTAAGGGGAAGGAAGCTGTCATGGGGATGTCAGAAACAACCCAGGGCCCACATTCAATGATGGGGAGGGGAGTATGTTGTCAACCATGGTATTGGCCGTAGGGATAACATTAGCTGGTGTAGTTAGCCCTTGCGGATCGATGGTATTGACCGTAGGGATAACATTGGTTGGTGCGGTTAGCCCTTGCGAATCATGATAAGTTAGTTGGCCAACTGTCACGATTTTCCCATCATGAGGGAACATCATGAGATGGAAAATAGTTGATTCTATGGCTGTTATGGCGTACATATAACTTCTTTCGAGGAGAAGGTTGTAGTCCAACTGAGCATTGACAACCTTTATGTCAATCACTATTGTTTTCCCAGCTAATGTGATGGGAACTTGGGGAGGATACCTTGTACTTTATTGGGGTGGCCATCATAAGCCCACAGAGTAGTAGTGGATGATTGTATAATTGGGGACCCAAGCTTCTACCAGACTAAGGTTGACATGACACATGTGGATGCCCCCTCATCGACGATGCACCGGTGCACGACCAAATTCTGAATGGACACTGGGATTTGGAAGGAAATGGTTGATGGCATCTGCAGTTCCCTGTTCTCTATGTCGAATGTGATTAACTTAGAGTCAGAGGGGTCTACAACACTAGGGTGGCTAGTAAGGATTTTTGCTGTGCTGGGAAAGTTTTAATTACCTCAAGAGTGGACATAGCCATAGGTGTTTGGGCCAAGTCATACACAATGTTGTAGCTTACAGTAGCTCTAGCCGTGACATTGTTGGAAACTCATTGTATTGGGGGGTGTGGGGGAAAAGGGGTAAATGAAGAGTGTATTGGTTTTTTTGGATGTGGATGTCACTGATGGGTCAGTGGGTTCGGTGTTAGTTCCGTACTAATTTTGTCTAGTCTGTAAATTGACCTCTTCGGTTACCAAGGCTAGTAGGTGGTGAACACCTGTTTCTGTTGTCAGAGGTGCAGCCAAGGTGGTGGAATTGGGTTGGGGAGCATGTGCAATTGCCTCCAGTCCTTGTACTAGTAATGGGTTTTGGAGCACCATGGGTGGAGGTCCTGGTGGTGCCAGGTTGGGTTGAGATGGGGCTGTCGTATTGGTAGCATGCTAAACTTCATTATGAATGTCCTGCTTAGCGTGACCCATAAAGGGGAATTCATGTGTATAGTGCCCATAGACCTCGCATAGTTTGCACGATTGTTTTTTGTGTAACTGATTATTGCATCTAGGTTGGTTTGGCTACTGAGGGTTTTGAGCTGGTCGGTTCACCCCGGTTTTGTTGGGAGTATTTGGTTGTTGACCACCTCCTTGTGGTTGGTTGTTGACTTGATTCCTTGCTCGATTGTTTTTGGCTTGCCCTTGTTGGTTATTAGGGGCTGATTGGGTGGGACAGTTTTGTTATGCAAACATTTTTCCCAAAGGAGCAGGAGGAACTGGGGTGGGGGTTTGAGCGGCTTGCACAGGTGGTGCATAGTAGACTTGGGGGGCTAGGGGTGCTACAAATGTGGGCATATGCCCTACATATTGTTGTGCCAGCCAAGTAGGTGCATGGGTCTACTACTGTGGTACAAGTTGTGCATAAGAGGTCATATCTCCGGACTGGAACATCATTCTTGCATAGTCAAGAACTTGGTTTGGGTAGGAAACACTAGGGGTGTTGCTTGGTTGTGTTGGCATTGTAGGTGGTGTCGGATGGTGCTATGGTTGGTGGGAGACAGAACCTATGATGCCATCTGTGGCATGGGATACCCTCTACGCATCCTGATAGGAGGTGCATGCATGGGGAGCATCTGGAATAATGGTGTAGAGGTATCCAAACTATGCGTAAATGAGGTCAAACTGTTGGGCCTTCAAGATGGGCTCTTCCTCTGTTTGGGGATGTTCGGAGGCAATGTCCTTGGATATAGGTGGCAGTAATGTTTTCAAGAACTAGTCCAAGAATATCCTGTCATCAAGCTTGATATTGCACAAGCTGCGACGTTGCATCCACTCGTGGATATGGTCGGTGATCTGAGTCACAGTGTTTTGGTGGCAAGATAACAAGATTTTCACTCCTTCATCATATCTGACGGGGAGCTAGAAATACTGTAGGAACATAAATACCAAGGATTTGAAGTCGGGGTACTTAGCTTGTGGTAGCTCAATGTACCACTTGGCTGCAGCACTTGTGAGGGTGCATTGGAACAGTCTGAGTCTCTACGATGTTGTTTGATGAGCACTATAGGTGAAACGTCATGATATGGTTTTGGGGGCACTCCCTTGCCTTCCCTTCAAACTTAGGGATGTCTGAGGGGAGCTTGGTTGGCATGGGAGGCCAAAAGATCTAATGACAGATGGGGTCATTGGTTAACCTGGCCAAGTCAGGAAGGTTGAGGTGTTCCATGAAAGGGAGGTTTGACCCAAGGTTGATGTGTGACAGACCAGCAATGGTGGTGGGGTTTGCAGGAACATGGTGTACCTACACAACTGGGGGTACTTGCGGCACAATTGTGGATGGGCCACTGCCCCTAGGTATAGTAAGTGGGATAGTGTGATCAGAAGGGCCATTGCCCCCAGGTATGACAAGTGGGATAGCTTAACTGGTGGGTGCAGGTGGAGGTAGCTGAGTTAGGACAATCTACATGGTAGTACTAGGACCACCTACAAGGGTGTTGGTGGTGGTGTGCGGTATGGACATGGGTCCACTGCCAATCACCAAGCTAGAAATTGGATCTGGGTTTGCACCATCCATGGGGCTAGATGGTGTAGTGTGTAAATATGGATCAAATTGATATGATTCTGAGTTTGAGTCAAAGGTTGTGTGGCCTTCTGACGATGTAGAGGGTCATTGAGAATGGTCTCGATGGTGTTGGTTCAAGGACCCGAACTGTGGTGGATTGCCTCTTAAGCGTGAAGACGAGTGTGGGGGATCAATTTTGTCTAGTTGGTAGATCAAGTCGTGTAATCTGGTAATGACATTCTGGACCCCGATTTCAGTGGATTCCTATTGGCTTTCAGGTGGTCACTCAGCCACCAAGACTACCAAGAGACAGTGCTTGGCTTTTTCCTCATGGGAGTGCTAGTCAATCGATAGGGGTCATTGCCCATTTCGCTTGGAAATTCCTCTCAGCAGCCAGCTACTTTGGATTTCCCATGGTACTCCTCACAATGAGCTTCAAGGTTGAACCCAAGTAATTCCCACGGTTAAGGCAGTCAGGGACTTATGTCCTCAAATACTGCAAGTGTTTGAATTAGTGTAAATTGATAGATTTTAATGGTTGGCTCAGCATCATGAACTGAGTTTGGTTATCTTACTTGGTGTGGTTGTGTGCATGTCCAATGTATGAAGGATTGTCCATTTTTTATTATTTTTTTTTATTCATTTGGTAGCTACTTTTATGGTTTATGAATATTTCGTAGATATTTTCTAGTTTATTACAGAACTTACAGCATGGGTAACCTATTATGAAACCAGTAAATTTTGGGCAGAAAATTTGAAACATGCCACTAATGAACCTGAACTATGGTACACTTACTAGGTGACTACATTACACCCGTATTCCTCTTCGACCAGGAAAGAGTGTTGGGCTCTCAACACAATGGGACTAAGCCCATCAGTAGATCCTCAGGTCACTGTCTGAGTGCAAGGTCGGTCAACAGGGAGGACATGAACAATGTGAGGTCCCTTGGGCCTACCACCCCCTCTACCTTCCAAGTCACTCGTTTTTAGTGGTATAAAGCAATCACATATGCAAGTGCCTATTACTATACGAGTTTTACCCTTCGTCTTATCCTAGAATACCCCGAAGGGTGATGACTGGGTAGAGGAGGAAGGGCTAGGCAAGGGGTTAATTTCCAATGCTTATTTAAAAACTGAAAATTAACTTACAGTAATTTATCCAAGTCTTAAAACAACTTCATATATCAATAACCAACAAAATCTATCATTAATTTACATAGATTGTATGTAGATGGAAACAGGCTGCTGGATGTGGCGGCTGAGCCACACTGACAGTCCAAACAGCTTAAAAAACTGAATCTGATAGATAGATTGCCCTTTTCAGGGAAAATGTATCAAGGGGGTCGCTAATTTTTCCCTAAATCAGGTGAGGGGGATGCTCAGAAACTGAAAACAAGAGCGATCTGGCTCCTGAGAGGGAATTCGCTCCCTTCGGGGCTAAATGAGTGACCTGGTAGCACCTTTCAGCCTGATAAGAGCGACCTAACCCAAAAACTGAAAAAAAAAAAAATTAAACCCGAGCTGGGAACGACCAACAGTAACTTGTATTGTGGCCGAACGGGCTTGGTTTGGCCTTAAGGAGGCTCGACTGTGAATCTAAATACAGAAAAACAAAGATCCAAACTAGATTTAACAGAAATATAAACTAGGTTAAGAAAACAAAAATGAAAACTGAAAAACTTGAAAAAACAACCCAGGTATCCTATAGGATCGACCTAGTATGGTCGCCAATCTATAGTAGGGCTTTCACCCTAGCTATGAGCAAGAACAGCTACCTTCCATCTATAGGACAGAAGGGTAGGGTTCCTATGGGTGAAAGAAAAACCCTGCAAATAAACGTTAGCTATGAGCCATGAAACCCTGCATAAAACTTATTAGAAAAATGAGAAATGGCTACAGGAAATCAGAGGAGAACCTGCAACAAACTATGAGAACATAAACCTGCACACAAAGTAATCCATAAAAATAAACTATCAACAGAAATAAATGGTTATACCTTCATCCTTTGTGGAAATGGGCCACCATGCCCTAGCTTTGAAAGCACCTCTCTATGGAATGGGGTTTTGGCCTATGGAGCTATGGAGGAGAGGGATGAATGACTTGAGAGGAAAGGGTCTCAAGGCACTCACATGGTCAGCATAACAATAGGGAGAGAAGGAGTGTTTTGAGGGTGACCCCCACCCCTCTATTTATAGTTTTTCTTTGAGATTTTAGGGTTTTAAGCCCTTGGTTAGGCCTTTAGCCCCTTTTTTGGGATTTAAGCCATTTTCGCCCAATTCTTAGCTCCTTTGGGGATTTTAAGCTCATTTTAGTGGTTTTAGCCCCTTTTTGGAGGTTTTATCCCCTATGAGAGCTATTTTGGCTCTTTTTAGGAGTCTTTAATCCCTTTTCATGTTTTTGAGCCCTTGCAAGGGTGTGGGGGTCAAATGAGGGTAGTGAGATAGATGCCTTTGGGTGGTGTAGGTCATGTAGAGCTCATTAAGGAAATTTTTGCTTTAACAACCTCCAGAATCAAGGGGTACATTGGCTCCACCTTGAAAAATGATGATCCAATAGTACATATCATACAGTGACAAAAATTTCCCCTTTTGAAGCCTTATATGGGTATTCTCTTCCTACGGAGAAGGAATATGTTATCAACAGTTTCAAAGTTCCAATAGTGAAAGACTATCTAGCGACATCCGATGAGGTCATCCATATTTTGAAGAGTCATCTTGAACAAGCAAGAAACCGCATGAAGCAAGAGACCGACACCAAAATAATTGATCGAGAATTCAAAGTAGGTGATTGGGTGTTTGTTCAACTCTAACCATCCAAACAAACTCCACTCAGAAAACTCCAAAATCATAAAATTGTGCCAAGTTTTTATGAACCATATCAAGAAAGTGAGTAGGACAAGTGACTTATGCTCTATACATACGTAATAAAGGGAAAATACATGACGTTTTCCATGTGTCCTAAAAAATAGATTGGGTCCAGCTACTCACATACAAATAGAATTGCCTATCATTAGATGATGAAGGAAAACTAGTGCTCGAACCTGAATGCATATTAGAGATTAAAACAAGAACACTTCGTTCCAGATTCGTCAATGAACACCTTGTCAAGTGAAAAAACTTACCTCATGAAGAAGCTACTTGGGAAAATGAAGATTTTCGTTCACGGAACCTATCTTCGTGGACGAAGTATCTCAGAGAGGGATGACTTGTAATAGAACTAGAGAAAATTAGTAAATTAAATTATTTAAATAATATTTGTTATTATTATTATTATTTAAAAGTCGGCATTAGAAAGACAAAATGTTCAAATGTGTATATTCCATAGTATTTAATCTCGTCCATTCTCTTGTAAAAATCATCTTTGAATAAATAAAACATATATTTTTTGGAAGTCCATTCCAAACCTGTGAAAGGACTTGTCAATTTGGGAAACAATTCAATGAACTCTTACATGCTTTTGATCTCCTATCCTTAATAACCACGCGGGTTTGTACTTTCTAATAAATGTGTCCTTGCTTTCGTTGGTAACCAAAGATAAGGAAAAAAAAAATTAAGTTGATAGAATGCTTAGGTGGTTACACTAGATATTTGATTTTACCTAAGATGTTTATTTTAACATGATTAGAGTAGCAAAATAAGCTCCTTAAAGCGAGCATTTTCTTTCTAGATTTCCTTTATGCACTTAGGAATAATACTTACTCTCTTTCATTAGTTAGTTTTTTTTGTCAATAAAGTAACTTGTGATTCATTGGATTTTTCATAAAAATTGTGCCACTAAAGGGTTTTCTTGTCAAGTTGAGATGTTTTTATAGATTATAAAGTCAAAAAATTCGGGTGTTGTCATATGCTCTCCTTGCCTGAATACCAAATCGATCACACATCCCACAGTTGGAGCCAAATGTTATCCACTAAGTTTCACTTAGGTGGATTTCCAGTGAGCCACTGAAGTTGTGAATAAGTTCCTTATTCGTTATCAGCGCTCAGAAGTTCAGAATATTTTCCAAAGCCAATCTTGGCCCCTTTTTAATTTTGTACATGTTCATACCCTGCAGGGAAATTGTAATGAGTTGTTGTAGCATGATGAATTTTTGTAAAATGCTTGGCCAACTTAGACTTAGTTATCAATGCGGTACTCTAGAATAGTTTTTCCTTTGTTAATTATAGATTGTTGAACAAACGACTTATAATTTTTGAGTTTTTCATTGAAGCTCCAAAGCTAGAGTATTCAGTTTTGCTGTTAGGCATTGGGAGGTTATTAAAGCCTAAGTTTTTATGTATATTATCATGCTAGTCATCATAATTGAGTCATATGAACATGTACTAGGTCCCCCTAGGTGTTTTTTTATTTTTTGCAAATAATTCTTTTTCTCATTAAAATGGGTTATTTGTTTTATGAGTTAATTATAAAACCTTCAAAATGTAATAAAAGTGTGGTTAGGAATGGGATTTTACCATGGGGGTACTTGTTTTCTAACTCGGATAACCCACTTTACCCCTAGACCCCCTTTCCAAAGTATTTAAGTGATTATTTTTCACTTAAATTACTTTCTCTCGGAGAAACCCAAAAAGTGTCAAATAATTAGACAGTATCCAAAAAATAAATTTCCTAAATTAGTGGGAACATGTGAGAGACATGTCCGGAGTGGTGGAAACTTGGATGGGGGTCAATTATGAGTTAAGGAGACATCAAATCGACTTGATTGGAATGATATTCATTGAAGGTGAGTTCTGTAACACCCCAGTTTTGACCCCATTTGCATTAAAATGTATATGATGTATATATTGTAATTAATCATGGTGTGGCCAACTAAAGGCAAAATCCCCACCATCGATTTAGCATGTAATGTTCGGCGATTAAATCATTGCCGATGGTATTTTGTGCTAGCTGGCACATTATAATTTTGAATCATCGTGTAAATATGCAATTAATTAAAAACCCACAACCAGCTGTGTCAATGCAACAAATAATGAGATGGGGGCATGATTTCCTAAGGATAAGGGGGGGATAGCCAAATGTCCATGAGAGAACCCATCAAACTGTCAACTACCTTTCTTATCTTTTTCCCCAATCATTTATTTCTACCAAAATGTGGTTGAGTTAGTTATTGCATGGAATGGGAGGAGTATGGGAAAAAATTCGAATTGAGCAGAGAACCCATTTTTGAAAAACATGTTATGAATTACTTGGTAAGGAAAATGCCAAAAATCGTATGCCATTCTTCAATGCATCCACGTTTTCCATTTTCCTCGCCATTCTCCCTCACATTGGGGATTTTGGGAGTAGCTAGAGTTTTCCTTTGTGTTTTTCATTCCACATTTTTGGTTGTTGGATCCATTTCCCCATGGATGGAAGGTCGTTTTTGTAAATTCCAAGGATTGGGTTATCTTCCTCACGTTTTGGGGCTACTGGTACATTCACCATTCACATTTTTTCAATTTCATGTGTTTTTACCATGGCTATGAAGTGTTTTTGTTAACTTCTAGTGGCTAGGATCTCTGCTAGGCATTTTGGTGTTGTTTCCACATGCCCATGGTGGGGAACTTCGTTGTTTAGTGTTGCCCAACGAGTGGTAGAATAGAGCCACAATTTTTGGGTGATTTTGAGTTTTTTTTTGCCACGTTAGGGCCATAAACGACTCTGGAAATCGAATTGATGCTAAGGGGGTTGTTTTAGCCAATGATGTTTACGTTTTGGTTGAACAGCGTTTTCATCAATCCCAGAGCTTGCAAATGTTGTTTATGCCTCTGTTGTTTCGATTTGAGTTGTTTTTGGAGTGGAAATGGGGTCCGAGCTAGATTGATAAACCTAGTGGAAGAAGGAACCTCACAGACAAAGCTAGAGGGCTGGATTTCTTCTTTGCACACCCTAAATAGCACTGGAAGGGAAGGCATATCCTAAGGGACTGTGCAGTAGAGAATGGGGTGCTTCTTTGTGTTGTGTGTGTAGATGTTTTAGAATTCAGGCTAGATTTGGTGGAGGTGTCCATAGCTCTTTGGTTGATCTCACTAGCTTAGCAGTCATCCTTTCCATCTCCTTCATAGCCTGATAAACCCAACTGTGTTGTCTTGGCTTATTTTTTTGTATCCTTGGCTACGTGTGAGCCTACTAGTGTTCCCCTTATTCCTTGTGGAAATCATGCCCAGCTCAGGGGTGGCAGTGTTGCTGAGAGATTGCTGAGAACACTGGCCTATGGTTGGGTGGAACATTGCAACGACGTAGCTAGTTGTGGGAAAAGCTTCTATTAAGATAAGTATTCTTGTCTATCTCATCTTTTAAACATGTATTTGCTTCCGTTGTTTAATGAATTAGATGTATGCATATGTATTTTTTTTTCATTTCATTTTATATATGTTCATGGGGCTTAGTTTTCCCATATTATCTAGCGGCTACTCCATGGTCACGTCCTCTCCGCCGAGTAGAGGAGTAGGGATGTGACAAGTTCATAGGTATTTGTTGGGGTGCATCTCTTCTCAAGAGGATGCATTTCACACATGTCAGCCTTTGTATGGGTGTGATCTCTTTATGAAATATGGTGCATCTCCTTTGGATATGTAGTGCCACCTACTAGAACTCATCTCCAACCATATCCACAAGTTTCTTAAGATAACTCACCTCAACTCCCAATGAAGGAATGTGCCCCCCTTCTTGGTTTTAGCTATAAAATAAAGTCAATTCGCCTACATTTGGCATGAAGTGTGAAACCTATTCTCCTAATACAATTCTATTTTGAATATTTGTTTTAATGAAATAAGGATTTGGAGGTATCATATAATGTATTCTTTTCAAGTTGGATGAGCATTGTTTCATTGTTTACTGAGGTAACTATAGAATTTCATTTGCATTTGATTATTGCTTGTCAATCTTTAGACTAATGAAGGATTAGTATTAATCGATAAGAGTGAGGTAGGTTTTTTCCATTACTCATTTAAATTATTTATGTTAAAGATAGGATTTTACATGTTTATTTGTTTATATGTATGCTCTCCTTGTCTTCAATAAAGATTTTTACTAAAATATTTCACAAGTTTCTTTTCAAGTGTGAAAGCATCTATAGTTGTTTTGTTGGATTTCCAAGAGATCTTGTTTGCTTATCTTATTCTCCAATTCTTTGTGAGAAACGTAGTCCTTCCTCAAGCCACCAAAAGTGATTCCATTACCCATTTCTCAAAGGGTGTTCTTATTTCACCTTCTTCTCATCTAAAACAAAACTTTATTTGGTTACTGGTTATTTGGAGTTTAGATCTAGTTTATTTCCAAGTGTATTCATAAAGTAGATCTGATTTTGTGTTTAGATCTAAAGTCAAACAAATTTTTAATCAATTTATCTAGATCTGGCTTAGAAATCTACTTTTTTTACAAGTCTTTTTAAAATTAAATCTTAATCTTGTTTATAAATTAAATCATGAGTTTAAATTTTAAATATAGCAAGTAAAAGTGGTTTATTGGAATCTCTTTAAAGGTTGTCCAAGATCCTAGGAAACTGTGTCTCACAAGACAATTTTCTTAGTTGCTTGTCTTTGTTTAGATCTAGTTTTAACATAGTCTTTTTTAGTAAAAAAAAATTGTTTGCCAAAATCACTTTCAAAGGGATTTGGGGCATCTTTAACTACTAATACCTCTGCTATTTTTTTTCTTTTTGTTAGCAGGTTTTGAGGATTTTTGGGAATTTTTTATAAATCCAAGTGTTTCAAGCCTCTTTGAACCTTTTCTCTTCTTCATATATTCTTCTCCAAAAACTTGTAACCTCTTTTCTCCACATCTATAAGTAGAAAGAGGACTTCTTTCAAAACAAAAATCATTGTAAAAGCATAGTAAAATATTTTGAGTGGGCTCATAAGAACTCACTCCCCATCCCCCTGGGGGATTTGTGTCAATGTCCTCTTTCATGTGATAATTTATGCTTTAGTTTTTCTTTAATTTTATTTATTTAAAATTAACTTAACTAGTCTTAAAATTTATAGTGTGTTGGTTTTGTTCCAAATAATGGACCACAAACTCACTCGGGATTTAGGAAAAAATTTTATTGCATTTTGCATACCATATACTTTTAGTACTTTATGTTTACAATCACTATTTTTGCAAAGTAAATAAATACTAACCCACTACATTTATAGTGTAGAAATTAAAGAACATTTTATTTTTGCAGCCTTACTTTTTCAAAACGAACCCCTCTTTCTTTCCCAAATTTCTACACTAGTTGAAAAGGAAAAAGACATGAATAAGTTGTGTATGGAAAAGATATTCTTGGGGTGAATAAACAAGAAAAACCATCTCTAAAATTCTTTAAATTAACCAAGAATCTTATTCATATGCTATGGATCTCTATGACTTAAACTGGCGAGTTGATCATACCAAAAAGCGATTGAGTGACTAGTAATTAGTCTCGTGTTTCCAATTAACTTCTGAAGATGAAAATATAGCATCTCATATTTTACTTCATTTGGGAAAATTTCACAAAGAAATTGGGAACAACTAGAAAGTTATCGTGGAACCCCGTTAGGGTACACCCTCGTTTGGTGTATTCTTGGACACACCCCTGTGACTCCATTTAGCCAACATTTTCTTGTGTGGAGCCACACTTAGTGAGTCTGGACACATTCCTCATACTTGTGTGATGTATTTTGAATCCCCCTCCCATTTAATGAACTCATCTTTCAATAAATTAAAATTGACCAAGAGAAATTCACAATACATTTCAACACTACAACAGCACATGACTGGATTTGAGGGAATGAGTTGGGGGTGGGGTTTTTTGGTTAATGGTGGGGAGAGAGAGGAGGAGAAGAAAAACACAAAAAATTTGACCTTATATTTAGATATTGGTTATTGGAATACCTAATATACTTGTGACTTGGAGATGGGTTATTTAGAGAGATATTATTGTTGAGGTTATCAAAGTTGTGGGCACGGAGGGTGTAGTGCCCCACTTTTACTTTAGACCTTGACTATTATACTACGATATTATTTGAAGGAATCTCATTATGAATGAACCGGTTTGGTGTGGAATCGCCTTGGCGTTAGAACTTGAAGAACTAGCTTATTTGTGAATAAACTGAATGTTTAAAGTTATTGCTTCTAAATAAGATGAATGATGAAAATTAGATGTTTATGTTTCCATGCAATTTATAAAATGATGGTTAATAAGTTAAACTATGTTTATACATTATGCATCATGTGTTTTTACGGTGGTCACGCATGATAGGGAAAGACATGCACAATTGACGCAAGGTTGTGTCGCTACCACACAAACTTTGGATTGAGTCGGGTGTCCATGTCAGGTGATGTTAACGTGGTACAATTTATGTATTATGCATTATGCTTTGAATTATTTGATGTGTGTGGTGTTTTCACTTGCATATAAAGGATTGTGATTTCCAATCAATCCACATAAAGGTTGTTACACTTAAAATTTGTTTCAATTCTCAGTCCCTTAAAGTGATATGGCCAAGACATCTTTTTGAGATATTTTTTCCCAGTTCTAGGATGTCTGATGCACTTTGTCCCTTGACATAGGGAATCAAACCTACTTAACGTCTCTTTCCCACTGACATAGTGCATCACTGACACCTTTGGCCTTAAGACAAAGAGCATAGGTGCAGCTTTCCTATATACAGAGAGCGTCAGTATTGTCAAAAAGCCAAAACAATTCAATTTCAAGAACCTTCTAGACGAAATTCCTCGTGGAAATTGATTCCAACTGCTTGGAATAGGTCACACTTGATCCCCTAGCCTATAGGGATCATTCCCTACCTTCCTCCCAAAATATATCATCCCCTTTGGGATTCCTTTGGATGTTATTTTCACACATTTTCATTTCGCATATTTCTAATCAAAATATTTTTGAAGGGGTTTTTCAGAGGAGATTTCTTTTTCCAAAGGAAATTTTTTACAAGGTATTTTTCTTCTTATTTATTTCCAAGGGGTACATTCAAAGAGTTTTTTTCCAAGGAACTTCTGCCAAATATTTTGTGTTCTAAGGTATTTTTGCAAAGGAGTTATTTCTTTGCAAGGGGTTTTTTCATAGAGTTTTTTTCCAAGGTATTTTTGCAAAGTAGGTTATTTCTTTGCAATGGGTTTTTCCAAAGAGTGTTTTTTGAAAAAATGTATTTTTCTTCTTATTTCTTTCCAAGGGGTACATTCAAAGAGTTTTTTTCCAAGGCACTTTTGCAAAAGATTTGTATTCTAAGGTATTTTTGCAAAGGAGTTATTTCTTTGCAAGGGGTTTTTTCAAAGATTTTTTTTTTGCAATGGGTTTTTCCAAAGTGTTTTTTTGCAAGGAGTTTTTTTTTCCAAAATATTTTTATAAGTTTTTTTTTCGAAGAAGGTTTTTTTTCAAAGTATTTTTTCAAAGAGGTTTTTTTTTTCCAATGGTTTTACAAAGAAGATTTCTTTACAAGGTGTTCTTATTTTTTTCCAAGGGGTTTTTCCAAAGGATATTAAAAAATCATGGGCAATAAGAAAAACCATCAAAAAAAAGTGATCGTAAACGTGATGACGATGCTAATAGGGAAAAACAAAAACTCAGAAATAGAGCCAAAAGAGCAAGGGTTGCAGAAACTGAAGAGAGAATTATTGAAGATATAAGAACATATTTACATGATATTGTTTATGAAATGGAAATTGAAAATAGGGTACAAGAAGAACAAATTGAAATTGAAAAGACCATTGTTGAAGATGTAAATAGTGATCTACATGCTAATGTTGATGAAGTTAATATTGAATATCAAAATCAAGATTTAGAAATTGGACTTGGTATGTATATATCATGTATTTCCCAAATTCATTTTTTATAATGAATTGTATTTTTTGACATATCTTAAATTAAAGTTAACTTGATGTATAGGTACTTTAACCATTGATGATGAAATGTTAGAATACATTGATTGTGAAAAATATGGAGAAAAAATACCCATACATGTTGCACGATATCGTGCTACAAAAATTTATGATGATATTCTCAAGGATTGTTCAATAGCAGGACAAGCGCAAATTTTGAGATGTTTATTGGTGTCCAAGAAGTTAGAAGGTGCTACATTATTATTGGGTATTCACAAGGTGACAAAAGAGTCAAAACTGAATCATAATGTGATAGAAAATATAGGTGATGCAATAAAAAAATTTGGAAAATCCAGAAAGAAAGATACCAATGTTGCACGTAGAGCAATTCAGACAGCAATTGTTTCATCTAGTACTAGACAAAAACATTTGACAACACAACTAGGACAAGCAGTTGGAACCTCAAGAAAGACATTATACAAACATAGCAAATTCAGAATGCAAATATATGAAAATGATGAACTTGCTTGTTGGGAAATTATTTTACACAACCTTACAAAGATAGAATGGGAGAAAGTGTTAAAGATATTGTACAGAAATATTGGTTGGCACATGCTCGAGTTTCACCAAATTCAAGCGATGTGATACGACAAAGAGTATCACGAAATGTATATGAAATCCATCCAAAACATATAATGGAAATGACACAAGTACATTGTTAAATAACTTCAAGGAGGATCGTCATGGAATTAATATGTCAATCACTACATTTGTACAACAAAAACCATGTTATGTTAGACCTATTACTATACGTGAGACATGTTGTCATTATCATGTGCAATTTCAATTATATTACGACACATTTCTTGAATTTGGTAAAATGTTTTGGACAAATTCACCACTTCCACCCACAATACGTGAATTCATTAATCAAACTCTATGTGAGAGAAATCACGATGAAGTATTTTATAATAAGAAATGTGTCAATGGAAAACATTGTCATCGTTGTGGAAATATGGTTTTATTCCACAATATATACCCTATTGATAATGATCGGTCTCTTTCAAATGTAACTGTTGATTGGAGAAGATATGGATACAGCAATTATTCTACAAGTTCTAGTGATGCACATTCCAAAAGAATTGATTTCCGAGAAGATAAAATATGTGTGATAGATTTTCTCAAGAAATTTGAAAGTGAAATTTATAAATACACCAAGCATTCACATAGAAAACAATGGCAAGACCTTCAATTCAAACATTCCCGTGAAATTTTTCCAGCCGGAAAAAATTTTCTCTGTGGTTGATTTTGTAGAAAACTATACATTTACTACAAAAAAAGAGATTCAAAGTGAATACTATCATTCTGACCAAGTTTCGATATTTGTCCATGTTTTGTATAGACATTCTCAACAGGATGTTGATGGAATTGAAAGCACGTGTGACAATCGATATGTGATTAAATAATATCACTTTTATATCAACGATGATCGTACACATGATACACATTTTGTTCAACATTGTATTGAAACAAATTTATATGATTCAATAAAAAGGAGTGAAGTTAAATTCAATGAACATTGGATATGGTCGGATGGATGTACGAGACAATTTAAATCTTCACAATCATTTTTTTGGTTATGTTGACTTCATAAAGCACTGAACATTAAACATCGCTAGAATTTCTTTGAAACTGGACATGGAAAAGGTGAACATGATGGTGCAAGAGCATGCGTAAAAAGAGCACTTCGAAGATGGAAAATGAACCATTCTTCTAGATGATTCCATTCAGCCGCAGAGGTTGTCCAATGGTGTAAATCAAAACTAAGCCATGATTGTATTCAACAATCACAAGATGTGCGTAGGCATGTACATGATTTTTTTAATTTATATTAATTGTCAATTTTAAAAAATGTATGTACTAACATTGAAGTATATGTACACTAACATTAAAAGTTGTCATTTGTGATTTATCATTTATTGTGTAGGTTTTTTTGGCTTGTTGGGGTCCAATATATAGATAGATCAATACCATACAAGACTAGCACCATACCACAGTAGAAACCAATCATGTTTTTGTCATATTTGCACTAAAAATGTTGAATCTACAGAAGTTTATTAAAACATAATGAACAACTACGTAAGACATTGGAAACACACAGAGATTAATCCAAAAGGGAAAATGCCACTAGCAAGCGTAGAATAATTAGAATCAGAATAAATAGCAATATCATTTGATGGCAATATAATTTCATATCTTGTTAGAGAAGGTAATGATCTTATTGATTGTTCATTGTTGCCCATCACCTTATGTGTATATAGTCAATTTAATTCACTTAAAAACTATAACGCCAATTGTAATTTGCACAGGAGATGTTTTTGTTGTGATTGCACCTTTAGACAACAACAAAAATGTAAAATATTATTTGATGCGATGCACTAAAGGAAAGATGAATTTATTGGAGGACTACAATTGCAACGGATTTACATACGAGAGAGGATCCATCATTTTAAAAGGTTTTTTTTGTAGCAGACCCATATGACTGAAAATTATGTCTACTTTCAGGATTATGAACCTGATGTTATATGTTGTCAATATAGTCATTTATTATGTGCATCTCGAATAAAATTGGTACAAGTTCCATCAAAAAAAAACTTAAAAAATAAAAAATGGTCACTATCCAAACATGACCATGAACGGATAATTGAGGACGACATTCCATTGCGATGTTTTTAACCATATCATTTCTTATTTTATTTTGAGATTGGATATCATGCTCAAAGATGGATTGACGTTTTATAATTCAAAATCATTGTGTACTTAGTCATTTATATGTGCATCTTGAATAAAATTGGTACAAGTTCCATCAAAAAAAACTTAAAAAATAGAAAATGGAAACTGTCCAAATATGACCATGAACGGATAATTGAGGACGGCATTCCATTGCGATGTTTTTAACTATATCAAAAATGAAATGATCGAATTTTTTGTACATGTCAAATGTTGTTTCATTTATATAAAATTCATAACATTCATTATTAACATTCCTAACATTTCTTATCGAACTTCCTAAGATTCATTATTAACATTCGTCGCATTACTATCAAAACTTTCTAACATTCCTAAGATTCATTCCTAACATTCCCCACATTCATTCCTAGCAAATTTCCCACATTCATTCCTAGCAAATTTCCCACATTCATTATTAACATTCCTAACTTTCCTATCTTTAGATTGCACCTATCAAAACTTCCTAACATTTATAACATTCCTAACATTCATTCTTAAAATTTCCTAACATTCATTCTTAACATTCCTAACATTCCCCACACTCATTCCTAACATTACTAACATTTTCCACATTTATTCTTAACATTGGATTGCACCTTCCTAACATTCCTAACATTCCCCACATTCATTCCTAACATTCGTTCTTAACATTAGATTGCACCTATCAAAACTTTCTAACATGCATTCTTAACATTCCTAATTTCCTATCTTTAGAATGCACCTATCAAAACTTCCTAACATTCCTAAAATTTCCCCACATGCATTCCTAACATTTCCCACATTTATTCTTAACATTGGATTGCACCTATCAAAACTTCCTAACATTCCTAACATTCCACGCATTCATTCCTAACATTCATTCTTAACTTTAGATTGCACCTATCAAAACTTCCTAACATTCCTAATTTTCCTATCTTTAGAATTCACCTATCAAAACTTTCTAACACTCCTAACATTTCCTAACATTCCCCACATCCATTCCTAACATTATATTGCACCTATCATAACTTCCTAACATTCATTCTCAGCATCTCAACACTAAAAATATTTTACATCTACAAACATACATAAATCTAATAATACATACATTCATAAATTTAATAATACATACATTCATTCTTAACATTAGATTGCATCTATCAAAACTTCCTAACATTCCTAACATTTCCTAACATTCTCCTCATTCATTCCTAACATTCCCAATATTCATTCTTAACATTAAATTGAACCTATCAAAACTTCCTAACATTCATTCTCAACATTTCAACACTGAAAATATTTTACATCTACAAACATACATAAATTTAATAATAGATACATTCATAATATGTAAGTTCAATATACATGTATATAATCCAAAAAAAACAATATGTAAGGTCAATGTACATGTATATAATCCAAAAAAAACAATATGTAAGGTCAATGTACATGTATATAATCCAAAAAAATAATCATGAACATGTTAGTTCATTGTACATATGTATAATCCAAAAATAAATCTCCTCGAAAATCCTCCACTAGGATCTTCCCTTGGACTTGAACCAACATGCAACATGTATAAAAACTTATTATGAATATCATAAATTATTTAAAAAAATTTAAACTAAAATCAAAACATTGAAATATTAAACTAATATCGAAGAACAATTCAATTATTAACAAAATTACCTCAAATTCTCTATCATCCACTGGAGTCTTCCCTTTGCCTCTAAGGGATGGAAGAGACCCAAGTTGAAACATGTATAAAAGCAATTTATGAATCTTACAAATTATTTAAACTATTTTAAACTAAATTCAAAAAATTCAAATATTAAACTTACAATTCCACCACTATCCTCCAGTGGAGTCTTCCCTTTTCCTTGAAAAGATCGAAAGGACCCAAGCTGCAACATATATAAAAGCAATTTACGAGTATCAAAAATTATTTAAACTATTTAGACTTATATATCAGAGAATATTTCAATTATGAACAAAATTACCTCGGTGCCAATATCCACATCCATCAGAGAACCTATATCTTCACCGCCAATTTCAATATGTTCTCTTCCCTTGAAATTTAAATTTTGTTAATAAATAAATCATAGTGCAAGCAAAAAAACTAAGCTTAAGCAATTAACTTAAAATTGAAACAAAAAAATCATTAACTCAAAATAGATGTAAAATCATCTAAAAAGTTCGAATCTAAAGAAACCTGCATGGATAAGTCAAATTAACAATAAAATACATAGTTATAAAAAATAAAAATAAAAATAAAAAAAATAAAAAATAAAAAGATAAAATATATTTCAAACAAAAATATAAATATTTAAGTAATAAATATACCTCTCCAAAATGTTTTTCTACATTTGCAACATTTTCACTAGTGGAGACTCGAAAATGATATTCATTCAACATTCGAGAAAACTGCAACCAATAAACATTTACGTAATGTATTTATTACTAGACATCAAAAAAGCATATTATCATACAAAGATATAATGTAAAAAAAAGTTCAATTCAAAATAAATAAATAAAGTAAATAGATTGAAAGTACACAAACCTCTCCTATACTTGACGTGTCTTTAGATAAGACATGCGAAGCTATATCACAACAAACCTTGGCATAAGCCTTTAGATATTCAATGCCCATACGTTCTAACTCATCATTTGTTTTGTAAACAAAAAAATTTTGAATAATGGCTCGTGCCTTCTCTCAACTCAATCCAACATCAACTCCTACAAATGCCGAAGTTAAACTTTCAGCAACATTATGTCTTACAGTTGTCCCAACTTGTGATGTGGGATCCATCTCCGATTTGTAAGTCACAAGCCTAAGTGGACAAGATATCTGAGGTGGAGGTCGAAGAGTAGTGGGATCTCTAAGAGCACCTTTTCGATTGCATATCCTTTCCTTTCCAACTCCATAAAACTTGGAATGAATATCAGTATAGTCTAGCTTCATATTTAAAAAAAAATCTAGCAAAATAATTAGAAACCTCATCGTTCCATGGAAACCGACCATAGGCTACAAGGAACCGATCATATAAATGATGTGCAAGTTCAGGGTACTTAAAATATTGCATTTTTAATGCTTTACACTTTAGGCCCTCTTTGAAGTTAAATATTGAGTTTCCTTGTTCTTTGGTCACTCTCTCCTTCACAACATCCCACTTGTCTAGACCCATCACCTGGGCATGGGCCTTTCTTCTCTGCATCAAGTCAACAAAACCATCTGTTGTTGGTCTCAGATCCTCATATACCTCAATGAATTTTTGTAATGATTTCAAAACCATCTCTATACTTTGTTTTTTATATGGAGCAAGATCCAAACTAGAAAGATCGTGTTGCAGCTTGTCATAGTGAGCTCTACATCTTTCAAGGATCGTTTGTTGAATACCACTTTCCCATGGAAGCTCCTCCGATAAATAAGATGGATAATTCGTAATGGGTGTACAACCCTCAGCTAGTTGAACATATTGTGTCTTATCTCAACCTTCGTCACCCTGTGTAGGATGACGAGCCTCTTACAAACCTTTCTCTACATCCATGCTTGTCTCCCGTATTCAATCTTCCTCCCTCTCTATAAAATTACGTGTCGCTTCTGCACCATGCTCTGCTTCAAATACAAATAAAGTTATGTGTAAACACGTACAAACTTCGTGTACATACAACATACAATTTATACATGTATTAAAATATTGATGTTCATATCGACAGAAGGTCGAGATAGACGTTCACCCACATAGGAGAAGGGGGAATCATCTCTACCACTATCACCTCGTTAATGATCGGATGAATGTGAACTGTACAATAAGCTTGAATCCCGAGGTGAAGTTGACAACCTTCGATTATCATTTGGGACACCAAATCCCGAAGAATGTGATGACCTCCTATGCTTTTGTCTCGAAGACTGCTCTCTTTCTATTTGCTATGATATCTACAAGTTTACACAAATATCAACTCATAACATATTTAAAATCTACATGTTAATTCCACAAGTTCAAAGACCTAGCTACTAAAAAAACTAAGTTTTTAATAAGGACCTAGATATACCTAATATTATCTAATAGTTCTTAAAATGAATATAGCTAATTTATTGTTGGATGTATGAGGAATTAATGTGGGACAATCTTTAAGTGTTTTTGATGTTTTAAATGAATGGAACCAATATGGTCAAATATTAAGTGAAGGTTACATTTCTTTATGTCAAGGAATCAATTCATAAACATATTAAATCTTAATTTAAATCCTAAATTAATAACTTATTTGATATGTTACTAACTTAATTTAAATCCTAAATTAGTTGCTTATGCTCTCAGAAGATAAAAACTATATATTTCTATAAAGAAGGCCTATTTTTCTTTGGTGTTGTGTCTCTTTATCATATATAGTTTCTATGAATTCCTATCTTTCCATCTATTTTATAGTGAGGGATTGGGGTGTTCATAACCTCATTTCAAAATATATCGAATGAACCTGTATAAACGACGTTATATTAGCTTGGTTTATTTTATAACTTTAGGAGCTATATGGTAGACTTGAAAATGTATAGTACAATTTAAATGGGAAACCAAAAACTAAAAATAAGACCGTTATAATGATCTGGGTGTGCATGATCGAAAGCACTACGTTCCACTTTCAGGTAAGTTCTAAAAACTCCAAGTAACCTACTTGGTTGCTTACTGTCCACATGGACATAGTCCATGCACTCTGTCCATGTGGACAGAGTTCATGCACTATGTCCATTTGGACAGAATTCATGTACTATGTCCACATGGACAGAGTTCATGAACTCTGTCCACATGGACAGATTTCATCTTATACTATAATTTAACAAACACACATGGAACCATATATACAACCAAATTATACTACTATGATAATAACTATTATTTTGTCATTCCCATTCTCTTTTATGTTTATCAAAGATTCCATTCTCACTATGTTTATCCGATATTGCATGTTAAAAAAAATGTTAAAATGTGCAGATAAACCAAATTCAGATAGACCGAAATAAATGGTTAGCCATTGGCATATATCTTGGTTGGATCTCTTTTATCAGCAATATGGTGCATTATTATTGTGTATTGGAAAACAATTTTAACCATCTAACATTGAGCCCCTTGTAATGTGATTGCAATTTTTAAAACGTGGTAATCATCACCAACATGGCTTTTACAATTAGAAAGTTCATGTCCTTTATGTGCAACGCATATTAAATCAATATTAATGTTGGAACTCACTACTTAGTAAACCAATTTAAACTATTGAAAAAGAAAGGTTATGTTCCAGCATAATCTAAGCATTTTGGGTACATTTCATATGGCTATCTTGCACTCCAACTATTTATATACATGTCTGCCAAATATTCCGCAAATTTCAAACTCTCTCCTAATTTAGGTACACAAAAATCCAATACAACCAAATTATACTACTATGATAATAACTATTATTTTGTCATTCCCTTTCTCTTTTATGTTTATCAGAGATTCGATTCTCACTATGTTTATCCGATATTGCATGTTAAAAAAAATGTTGTTCTTACTATCATAATATGACATCAAAATCAAAAGTCAAAGAACAAGGTCGGTTCATGTGGACAAAGTTCATGAACTCTGTCCACATACTTGTTCAAAAACAATTTTAAGTGAACAAAATAAATATAAATTAATTTAAAATCAATGTAAAATATATTTTTGTTAATGCATAATTTTTTTAATTTTTTATTAGAAGGCATACCTTCTTCGTTTTGCTGCTGAAAGACACTGACAAAACTAACCTCGAGCGTCTGAAGTCGGACAACAAAGGAAGCAAAACGAAGTCGACCAACAAAAAAATGAATGATACATGCCAACAATGTACAAAAATTAGAAAATTAACAAAAAGATAAAAGTTAGAAAATTAGAAAATTAACAAGAAAATAAAATTAGAAAATTAACAATGACAAAAAGATACCTGCCAACAATGTACCACGCTGAGAGGATGGAAGGGTGAAGGCTCTCACGCCGAGAGGAGGCTAGAAGGCTGGTGGAGTGGCGGACCTCCATGACTAGGTGACGACAGGCGGGGCAGGGACCTGCAAGCGGAAAAATTATTCACACAGGCGGGGCGGGGACCAAGCATGGGACCAGGCAACGACATGTGGGGCAGGGACCAGGAGACAACAAGCGGGGCAGGGACCTGCAAGAAAAAATTTGAAATGAGGGCCGCAACTGACCTTTTATGCAGAAAAATTATTCTTCTGAACAATTATTCAGCCGAATGTTTATTCGGCCGAATTTTTATTCGACCGAATAATTGTTCGGCCGAATAATTGTTCGGCCGAATAATTGTTCGGCCGAATAATTGTTCGACTGAATAAACATAGAACCACCAGTCAAAATTACTGGGTGGATATGGTTTTGCACATATTTCGATGTCTCCATCAATTTAAATGGTTCACCATTAAACATTATTGGGATGAATAAATGATTGATTATTCATCCGAATAACTATAGTTATTCGGCCAAATAAAAACGTTATTCGGCCGAATAACTTCCCCTATGTTGCTCGGGCACCCGATTCTCATGGAAATGTTACCCAACTTCATGTTTTTACGTGCCTATTTATACAAGCTTCTTGTCATATGTAAGAGGAGGAAAGAGAACCAAGAGAGCATCTCCATGCTGCTGGAATCATTGCTGGTATAGGAGGCAAAAGAGTTTGATTGTGAGTGAGGCTTGTAAACATTGTGGAGTGTGTGTAAAAGTGATGTCAAAGACATTATGAGAATGAAGATTCAATGTCAAGGATTCAGTTGTATATTCTTCTTCTTATGTTATTAATACAAACATGTTCTCCTTTTCCATGAATAGTTTGTGTCAATATCAGTTGTTCGTTACTTTTCTCCTTGACCATTAGTATAGGTATTTGGATTGTACTGTTGCATTCACCATTTTGTTTTGTTCTTCATGTTATTTATAGGTACATCTGACCATGAAAAGATCTATAAGGAAAGTACAACCTTCAACACTGAGGTAACGAAATATTAACATTGAAATAGTTCAATTATCTAGGAGAAGGATGCATCAATGTGGATTTTTGTTCTAGATACGCCCCATGCAAACTAGGGGAATGATATTTGTTCACACTGATTGAATATTCCCATTAAGAAAATTAGTGACCATACTAGGGAGAACTAATTAGATCTGTGAATTTTTATTTTTCATTTTATTACAAGCTTATAAAAAAATTTCTCTCACTCATTTAAGGATATAAGGTGGGTAATCCACCTTATTTCACCTTCATTTTCCTTCTTTGGTTTGTGTCTATGCTTACCATAATTCTAGTTTGATTCAGATTGGATTATTCTAAAGTTTATTTGATTCTTTTGGTTTCTATATCTGCCGACGCACCTAGGTGTATTTGACAGAGTGTTGGGCTGCCCCTAACGTGTATTGTCCACTTTCAAGAAGCGTCGTCGACGCCTTCTTCCTGTTACAGAGAGAAATTCCTATGTCTTGGGGTACCACAACAGACAGCTTAACTCCAGAAATAAATCATTTCCTATATGCAAGAGAAACCAAACAACTAACACTAAAGGATCACAATTCGTACCTTATTCTAGACAGTTGATGTAGATCCTCGTTGAGCTTTCCAACTTCAACTTGAATTGATAAATTACTTTCTCAACATTCAATAAACAAGACAAGCATACTATATATAATTGTGTTAGCTCTACTCTAGCATATATAATCAATAACATATAAGCATTTGAAATCATCCATGGATAAAATATTCATTCAAACACACATTATTGGACAGGAAAATATATTTCTATTAATATAAAATCAGAGATTACAATGAATACAACCTCTGTCGGCATGTCTGCGAATCAGAGAAACCGATTCCCCCACTTGGGCCTCCACCACTTCAATCCTCCATCTCTCGATATCAAGCTCACAAGCAAAAGATAAGCTTGGGAAGAACACAAAAGTTCTCCAAGGGACAAAGGGGATGCAGACTCAAGTACAAGTTCCGGCAACAATGGACTATAGTTCTCTTGCTCTCAATTCCTCATGTCTTCAATGTATCCAAAGGGTTCCTTATATAGCTCTTCAATGGGGTAATGAAAGGTCAAATTTGAGCGATCTCAAGGCATATGGAAGGCCAAGAGACAAGTGAGTCAAATCCACATCAAGGAAAACTCCAAAATAATTTGGCCTTTTGCACACATCCCGATGTACACGGTTTTCGGGGTCAAACCCGCGTATATACGCGATAAAGGGTTTAAAAGTCGTGTATGGAAACTTTTACATGTTTTTAGGGATGATCAAGAAAACATCAAAGGAACAAAAATGGTCCATGGGGTCTAAGGAGTTTGCATAGGGACAGGGAAGGCCATAAAAGTGTAATTCACCATGTGTGGTAAAATCAGCTATAACACTTCCCATAGTCATAAAGTGTCGTTGTCATCATTGACAAAGAAGTAGAGTGTGCCGACCACTGTACAACACCCTAGTTTTACCCTGCAAAGTGTATCGAGGTAGGATTTCTCCAACTATAGAACTTTTTCTTTTGAATTTTTTGCTTTTTGTTGGGTTTGGTCAATCTACTTTTCTGCTCATTGACAGGTCATATTGTGTGTGTTTAGCTTGAATGTACTTTTCTAGTTTAGATCTTGAAAATTTGTCTTAGTATAACCTTTGAAATTAAATATTTTTGTGTGGAAATCAAGTTTTGGTTGTATGGTTTGTACGACTAATCCTTTAGGATCTCTTTACAGATATGTGGAAAGGAAAGATAGTGTGTTTTTTGCACTTTTGTAGTGTGAGTTTTTGTATTTATTTGTTTAAAAATTATATCAAAAAATAAAATAAAATTTTGATTGCTTTCTTTTGTTTTGTTAAATCATTAGAAGTGTTTTCTTTTTGAAGATTGATTAAGAAAAATAGACATGTGTGCATCACGAAGCCTTTTCCTTTTTACATTAGAGAGCTTTAGATTTTTTGCTTATCTAATAGTATTTGTTGGTAGGAAATTTTTTCTCATGTCCCAAATTTTCCATTGGGTCAAAATTACCTAATCACACTTTCCATATTCATGAGAGTTTGTCAATTTGATGCTAAGGGTCAAATAATTGCCGAGGAAAATTACTAGTTTCCTAGGTTGGGGGTGGAAGCTTTGGGATTTGGAATAAGGCGTACAATAAATGATTTTTGAACATTAGAATGGCATAAGTATTTAATAAAGGAGATAAATAAATAAATACAAGGGAAAATCAAAGTGGAAATTGAGCATGGAGACACATGGAGACTATGGGGCCCACGCAAGCTAGAAATTTGCTACCAAATGGCAACCTCCTCTTGCAATTTCGAATCCATGGGAATACTAAAGGTTATTGGATGAGTTATAAGGTTAAAAAAAATTTCCATATGCATAATAGGTCTAATTTGGGAAGAAATTTAACTTAAATGAGAAAGGAAGAGTCATTTTGGAGCTAGTGAGACACATGGACTAGATCCCCTAGCTCTATGACAACAATGATGAAGATGCTATGAAACCTATGACACAAATCAGATATGAAGGATGAAATCTAACATATATTACATTTCAGGTCTAAATATACCATCCAAGAGAACTCTCAGTTGATTTTGGGAAGCTCAATGGGCTCCTACTCAAATTTGGGGAAGGTGGAAGGCTAGGAAAGAGGGGGCACATGTCAATTCATGAGCCCACACCTTAATTCGAATTGGATTGAGTTTATGGAAGGATTGGGGACCTTATAATTCTAATTATGTTTATAAATTAAAGGAATAAACCAAGATAATTCATTTTTATCATTTGATAAATTGTCATTTGTGAATTGTGAGAGCTAGTGGATGACTAGTTTTCTTGCCTTAGCTAATTCCGAGGGTGAAAAATTCCCATCCAAGTTGGTGTTTGGAGAGGCCAATAAGGTATTTCATGGATATTTAATGGAGTCTTATTTTCATGTGTAATATACATTAAATCATGTGCATTATTCTATTGCATCACTCTCTCTCTCAATTATTTCCAGTTTTCACATCGTATTCATGCCAATGGAGGGATTGCGCTTTGGGTGAGCTATTGATATATTTGGGGAAGATTATAATACCAATTATATTATTTTATGATGTATATTCTCTTTATTTCATTTTCATAAGACTCTTGGGTCGAAATACCCAAAATAATTCATGTAAAAATGTTGAACAATGAAGAAATAGTGTCATTTCCCCACTATCTTGTTGTGAACCATTGTAATGCTGATGATTTCAAATTGGGATAGATTTTAACTGTCAATTTATGACTGAAATCAGTTAAATATTATATTTTATTCATTCACATAAATTTTCAAGTCCAAATTCCCAATATTTGTATGTGAAAATAACTTTTAATGAGCAAACAATGACCATTTCCACTCTATTTTGATATATGCCATGGTAATTCTTATTATTTCACATGGAGGAATGTATATATGATAAATTTATGATGGATGAAATGTCATTAATTTTTATTTCAAGTATCATTTTCAGTACTTAATTTGTATTTCAATTCTCATGTTTTACTCATTTTTGTTGCATTGGGAGAAGTTTTGGTGCATTTTCCCCAAGGGTCAAAATTGTGACTTGGGAGTTGTTTTGGAAAGAGTCATAACAGTCTGTATAAACTAAACCATGATGCATATGAGACTTTTAAAATGTCTCTTATACATCCCCATCCTCTTTTCATAAATTATAGTGACTTTGGGATCATTTGTGAATCCATTTTCGGCAATTACCCAAGGCAAATTGGAGCCCCAATTTGCTAGTAAAGAATCCTACTTTGAACAGAACATTAAACAAGTTTTCAGAAGTAATTGGGGGGTAATTAAAAATATATTAACATAATATTTAATTTATAATATCATTCATGTACCTACAAAGAAAATTTTGGAGCATTTGTGCCAATTTGGAGGTCTAGACATCAAAACTAGTTAAGCTCAAAATTGGGGAAAAAGTGAAAAAAAATGGTCATTTAATAAAATTTTGAAATTGAGACATTACATTGGTATCAAAGAATGATATTGGCACGTGATGTGGTCTGATATTTATGAGTACAATAATTCAGGGACCACCATTATATATTGAAACCAAAATTGATTTTGTTGAAGAGGGAAAAAAAAGTAGGAGAAGAAGGCAATTTTTGGGGGGAAACTATGACTAGGGAAGAAAAGGGAACCTCATATGATGGTGAGGAGATAATAAAAAACCTAGAACCTATACTTGAAGAAATGACCAAGAATATTATGAAAGGATTCAAATTTTTGGCTATCCAAAGTTGGAAAAAATATATTGATTTTAAGAAAACCAAGGGGAAAAATGCATCATCTTGCTTGAAGGAGCAAAAGGAGAGGACCCATGAACCACCTAATTCTGAAATAGGTGAATTAGAAGAATTGGTACATGAAGAGGATCAAAATTCAATACCAAGTGACTCTGAAAAATGTGAAGAGACATCACATAAGTATGAAGAAGTTTCTATTGAAAATATTGAAGATCATTTTTAGACACATTCTACCTTGGACATGAAACAAAGAGAATCTACTAAGGGATGCTTGAACTATGAAGAAGTACCCACTGATGGGTACTCACACGTCTATGTTGGTGACATAGAGATCACTTTTGAAACAGTTTCTACAAGCCAAACTTCCATTAAACATGAAAATCAAGACCTTGTAGCAGTTGAAGAAGAAACAAGATCAACTTCCCCATCACCACTTGAGCTTCATGAAGTTGGTCCAAGCAAGAAGGAAGAAGATGAGGAGGTTCATTTGCAAGAGACTCATTTTCTTGAAGGGTCCTTAAATATGAATTAAAATAAGATCCAAGAGGCCCTTAGCATACTCCATGACACTCAAGCATTGGTATCAAATTCTTGTTGGATAGCTACTTCCTTGGAGGAGCCATCTTTCCTTGAAGACATGGAGAAGATTCAAATAGAAATGTGCAACATCAAATATTGTAAAATGGTAGATTGTTTGGAGGATTCTCATGACATGGCAGATCATGAGAAATGTGTAAATTTGAATGTTCTTGATGTCTTTGAATATGAACTTTAAGAGATCCAAACACTTGATGTGGTGGAAGATGAACTTGAATTGTCTCTTGATGAAGGTTATGCAATTTTTAAAGAATAGCATGATTCCTCTACATTGGAACCAATCTATGACAAATGTTTCACATTTTTTAAGGAGATGCATTATAATACCCATATGTATCCTTCCCATGATGAAACTTCTGCACTTTTTATCATTTTGGTGAGTTAGTTTATTCTCCTACATCATACAATTCCATGTTTTGCAACATTAGTCTCAATGAAGTATAGGTGAAAGGGTTCTTTTTTATGGTGCCACATGAGGAGTATGGAACTCCTATATTTAATTGTTATGAAGACATGGTTGGAGAGCACTCTTATTCACATTTGTAGAAGAATCCTTTTTTACTTTATGATGATGCACATCTGCATGGATGCACCTATGATATGCATTTGAGTCACTTAAAGACTCATGGTTTTTCTTGTTCAACACTTGGTTCATTTGAAGTTGGAGGAACTTCATCCAACACTGGGGTGAATAGATTTATGATTGAACAACATTTTTGTTTCCAGCCACATACTTTTTTATATATTTATGATTCTCTCATTCATGGATGTATGGGTGAAACTTCTTTGAGTCATTTGAAGTCTCCTTGTTTCTTTTGCTCATTATTTGGTTCAGATTTTGGTGGAGATTCTTCATTCACTTCTTGGATGAAAGAATGCATGGATGAATATTTTGATGCATATCACATCCTTTTGGAGTAGCATTATAGGACATGGGATCCTCACCTATTTCATTGGAGCAGATTTGATTGGTCACTTGAAGCTTGTATGCACTTGGAAAATGGTGGTCTACTTACTTGGAGGTATAAGCACTTTCATGATTTTTTGATGAGGCACCTCCTTGATGTACATTTTTATTATGTTGTTATGTACTTTGATGATATATATTATGTACTCATGATTTTTGGAATAATTCATACAAGAAAATGGGATCCTGGAATTTTCTTTCCTAATGGTATGGGTTGGAGATCACTCTTAAGTGTTGGAGTGCAATACAAGAAATGGGACCCTGGGATAGTTTTTAGTCTCATTGATTTCAATTTTTTTTGGAAACAAGCAGTATGGGAGATGGATTCCCCACTTAATAAAGTGATTTTAATCATATTAGTGCAGAATCAAGCATGGTGTTTCCTCTCTCAAATCTTCATGGAATCTCAAAGACTCAAAGTTGGGAAACTCAGTGGCAACTTCAAAGAATCATACAGAAAGCAGGTTCTTCAACACCCATGTTTGAAATTGCTTGAGGACAAGAAATATTGGCAAGGGAGGATTTTTCATGTCCCAAATTTTCTATTGGGTCACAATGTCCTAATCACATTTTCCATATTCATGAGATTTTGTCAAATTGATGCTAAGGGTCAAATAATTGCCAAGGAGGAAAATTACTAGTTTCCTAGGTTGGGGGTGGAAGCTTTGGGATTTGGAATAAGGGGGACAAAAAATGATGTTTGAAAATTAGAATGGCATAAATATTTAATAAAGGATATAAATAAATAAATACAAGGGAAAATCAAAGTGGATATTGAGCATGGAGACTATGGGGCCCACACAAGCTAGATATTTGGTACCAAATGGCAACCTCCTCTTGCAATTTCGAATCCATGGAAATAATAAAGTTTATTGGATGATTTATAAGGTTAATAAATTTTTCCATATACATAATAGGTCTAATTTGGGAATAAATGTAACTTACATGGGAAAGGAAGAGTCATTTTGGAGCTAGTGAGACACTTGGACTAGATTCCCTAGCTCTATGACAACAATGATGAAGATGCTATGACACCTATGACACAAATCAGATATGAAGGATGAAATAATACATATATGACATTTCAGGTCGAAATATACCATCCAAGAGAGCTCTCATTTGAATTTTGGAAGCTCAATGGGCTCCTACTCATATTTGGGGAAGGTGGAAGGCTAGAAAAGAGGGAGCACATGTCAATTCATGAGCCCACACCCTAATTCAAATTGGATTGAGTTTATGGATGGATTGGGAACCTATTAAAGTATAAAAATGTTTATAAATTACAGGAATAAACCAAGAGAATATATTTTAATCATTTGAGAAATTGTCATTTCTGAATTGTGAGAGCTAGTGGATGACTTATTGTCTTGCCTTAGCCAATTCCGAGGATGAAAGATTCCCATCCAAGTTGGTATTTGGAGAGGCCACTCAAGTATTTCATGGAGATTTAATGGAGTCTTATTTTCATGTGTAAGCTACAATAAATCATGTGGATTCTTCTATTGCATCACTCTCTCTCAACTATTTCCAGTTTTCACACTGTATTCATGCCAATGGAGGGATTGCGCTTTGGGTGAGCTATTGATATATTTGGGGAATATTGTAATTCCCATTATATTATTTTATGATTTATATGCATATTAATTCATTTTAATAATACTCTCAGTTCAAAATACCCAAAATAATTCATGTGAAAATGTTGAACAATGAAGAAATAGTGTGATTTCCCCACTATCTTGTTTTGAACCATTATAATGCTGATGATTTCAAATTGGGAGAGACTTTAATTGTAAATTTATGATTATAAACAGTTAATTATTATATTTTATTAATTATAATAAAGTTTAAATTTGAAATTCCCAATAGTTGTATGTCAAAATAACTTTTAATGAGCAAACAATGACCATTTCCACTCTATTTTGATATATGCCATGGTAATTCTTATTATTTCGAATGGAGGAATGTATATCTGATAAATGCATGATATATTGACTGTAATTAATGTTTATTTCAAGTATAATGTTCAGTACTTCAGCATTGGAATCCATTTTACTCATTTTTGTTGCATTGGGAGAACATTTGGTGCATTTTCCCCAAGGGTCGAAATTGTAACTTGGGAGTTGTTTTGGAAAGAGTCATAACAGCCTGTATAAACTGAAACATGATGCATATGAGACTTTTAAAAGGTACCTTACACATCCCTATCCTATTTTCATAAATTCGAGTGAATTTTGGATAATTTGTGAATCCATTTCCGGCAATTACCCAGCGGGAATTGGAGCCCCAATTTGCTAGTAAAGAATCCTACTTTGAACAGAACATTAAACAAGTTTGCAGAAGTAATTGGGGGATAATTAAAAATATATGAACATCATATTTAAGTTATAATATCATTCATGTACCTTCAGAGAAAATTTGGGAGCATTTGTGCCAATTTGGAGGTCTAAACATCAAAACTAGTTAAGCTCAAAATTGGGGAAAAAGTGAAAAAAAATGGTCATTTAATAAAATTTTGAAATTGGGACATTACAGTTTTGGGATACATTAGTTACACAGCATCGTGGATGCTACACAATCTAAAAGACACCGCACAAGTGGAAAAGGGTGTACAAGACAAAAATAGAATATTTTATGTAATTTTTGTGTCATCTTTTGTAGTTTTGGACCACATTGTGTTGATGTTCGTCATTATTTTATAGAATCAGTTAAGAGTTAGTTAGGAAGTTGTCTAAGTGGACCTTGAATAGAAAGGTGCAAGCCTATAAGTAGATATAGAATTGCAAGTGTGAATTATCTGGAGAAAGTACTATGTAAGCAATCTTTTGGATCATCTTTGTTTTGGAGAGCACTTCTTGATCTGTCAACTGTTTTGGAGAATCTGTGATTTTGTGCAGAAGTAATATGACAAGACTGAAGTTGAGTTGAATCATTGTGTTCTTTTCTATTTTCTTGTTTAAATCTTTCCTGTGACTTAATTATGAATGCAATGTGTATCTGCGAGATGGATATCTAAATGATACGATGTTTCCCTATTTTAAATGATGTTATTTTGTTGGATTTGTTTGCGCATCAATGTGTTTACTGCAGTTATGATAGAATTATGTGATATGTTGAAGAGTGATATGGTTCTAATAATGCATGAGTTGAATGATCATATTTGTTAAGGTTGCGCTAAGTTGATAAGTAGATGCACATTGTCCTCTCTCACTCTATGGAAATTTGGTTTTTTCAGCTCTCCCTTGGACATCTTGAGTGAGATTTCATCTACTCTGTGGGTGTTTCCGGATGGGGTAAAACCTTTCTAGGTCGGTGCTCAGGGGGATTGTGGTGGTTTGGGTGTCGACAGAGTGGGAACCCCTGTCGACTGGTTTTTTTGGCTGAGTTGGTGTCAACAAATGGTTTTGTTGTCGAGACCTTATTGCTACTGAGGGGGGGACATGTTGCCACATCCAATGAGATCAAAAATTTAAGACTGGTTCAACCAGAAGCTACGAGAGTTTGCTGAGAAGAAAAATCAAAACCCTGGACTGACGATGGATAAGTGGATGGTAAGGTACATACACAATAGTCCACATGAATATTTTTTCTCTAAATTCCCAATCATCTTGTATGAGTGGTAGGCGTGATTCACTTATCACAAGACAAATTTCCAAGGAGGTGAGCCAACGTCCTGGGCCCCGGAATTGATCCAGGAGTTGCAGAAGACCGACAACAAAGCATCGTGGGATGTTGAAGTCTGGCTGGATAGCATATTGGAAGGCTATATCACCAAGTTTGTGGTTGATACTACTAATTCCTACATCGAATAAGAAAGGGAATTCTTCAACGGACTAAGAGGTAGGTTGTTATTGTCTTTACAAATGTCAATTAAGATGCTCGTCTATGAAAAAGGCATACAGAATATGCACCTCGAGTAGTAGAACTCTTGTGTGCGGGGGATGTGGATATTGCGAAGACATGGGAGAGATGAATTCAATGATATGGGGTAGATGAGTGCAAGTCACAATGAGATTGTGAGGGAATCCGAGGAAGAAAGTGGTCTTACAAGAGGAGTAGCAAGGTTTCGACAAGAGAAGAGGCAGAGGACAGGGGAAAGTCCTATTGTGATCGAAATGCAAGACTGCAAAGGAAGACCACATGGGATGAAGTGATCCTACAGTGACGACGAGGACGACCAGACCCAGACTACGCCCAAGGTAGATGCAAAATCAACCCCCAGCAACAACATACCCACACCTATGTACACTACATCACAATCAGGAAGAAATGCAAGTTCAACACCAACGTGTCCAACGTTCCAGCAGCACTCTAATAGAAGTAGTAGATCATCATCTATAGGAAGAAGGCCAAGAATGGCGGCCGATGAGGCGAAGTTACCTTTGTTCCATGGGAACGGGACTGAGGATCCAAAACAATATTGGTTCTTGTGTGAGGCATTATGGACTATCAAACAAACTGCGGATGATGAAGTCAAGAAAGGCTAGTTGGCGATCACCCTTCGAGGTCATGCACTGGATTGGTACATGAAATTTTTACAATTTCCTACTGGGACTATGTAGTAGGGATTTCTCCCTTGATACAGAGTAGGAACGGATACCTTCCATCTATAGGACGAAAGGATAGGGTTCCTAGTGGTGGATGCAAAGAAAACAGAAATGAAATAGACTGAAACAGAAATGGAAGTAGAAATAAACAAAACCCCTTTGCACACAAGGTTACGGGTTGCGCTCCAAGACCATGCATACAGCTGTTAGGAAAGCAATAAACCCTACAAGTAAACAATGGCAACCTACAAGAAGATGTTAAGTAATGAACCTGCAAACAAATACTGTTAGAAAAAAACTACAAACTACCAAAGCAAAAGGAATAAAACAATGCAGGTATACCTTCTGGTTGGAATGGGCCACCATGCCCTAGCTCAGAGAGCACCTCACTTGGAAGGGGGAGCTATGGCTCAATGGAAGGATGGAGGAGAGGGAGAGTGAATGGATTCAGAGGAAAATGGTCTCAAGACACTCACTCTGGCAACATAACAATATGGAAAGAAGGAATGATTTGAGAGTGACCCCCACCCCTATATTTATACTTTTTCTCAAGACTTTTAGGGTTTTAAGCCCCTTGTTCGGGCTTTAGCCCCTTTTTTGGGTTTTTAGCCCCTTTCACTCAATCTTTAGCTATTTTGGGGGTCTTAAGCTCTTTTGAGGGGTTTTAGACCCTTTTTGGAGGTTTTAGCCCCTATGAGAGCTATTTTGGCTCTTTTTAGGTGTTTTTAAGCCCTTTTGCACATTTTTAAGCCTTTTTGAGGGTGTGGGGGTCAAATGGGGTCAAATGAGGGTCGTGTGTGGGTGTCCTTGGGTGGTGTAGGCCATGTAGAGCTGAGTGAGGGATTTTTTTGGTTAACAGACTCTGACAAAGATATTGGAAGAAGTTAGGCGAGGAATTATTGAATAATTCAGAAAACAAAATTCTGAAGCACAGTACATTACAGAACTGAAGGAAATTAAGCAGTATCCGAATGAAACTATTTGGGATTTTGATCAAAGATTTAAGATGTAAATGGAAAGAATCAATTTTAAGATGAGTGACATTCAGCATACGGAATGGTTCATTGCAGCATTGCTAACTCATATCAAAATAACGTTGATGCAGCAGAAGACTGTGGCACAGAGCGAGGCTCTGGAGATTTCCATGAAGATGGAAGCTTCACCTGTTGGAGAAAATGCAGTTGGTATGAACCAGATTCAGATGAAGTTGGTGAACTTGATGCTCCAGTTGTAAGACATTAAGAAGGGGAAGGAACAACACAAGGATCTCTGGTCCACTTGATGTTGCGCAAACAGACATACCAAGGATAATTGCCCAGATTTTCGAAGCTACCTGTTGTCAGGGGCACTGAACCCTTTGAGTTGTGGTAGTGTACCGTGGTGCCTCATTTTTCAAGTATATGGACATCGACATGAGGAGTGTGGATATATATAGAATATGGTAACGAAGCCGACGAACCTATACTGCACATTTTGTCGATCTATTGGCCACAAAGATGAATATTGTCAAGCATATGACCTACTCCAGGAAAGAACATATGACTCGTATTATGTGAAGGGACGGGATCATCAGGTGATATAGCAGCCGTAGGTGGTGCATCCACCACCACAACCTCATTTCATACCACAGATGTAGTTTTACCCACAGCAATCACAATAGCAGGTCGCACCATAGTCGTAGTATAATCAGATGCAGATGGCTCAACAATAGCCACAGTACATTCAGTCATCACAGTATGTTCAGCAGCATTCAAATACCCTGTAGCGGCAATTTTCTCAACTACAGTACCAGCAACAAGGAGGATTCTGCAGAGGATTTTGGGGAGGACGAGGAGGAGGCTTTGGTCGAGGAGGCAGAAGAGGTCGCAGACATGTCCAATGTTATAATTGTGGTGTACTGGGGAATTATCAGAGATATTATCCACAATTGTAGTATACATGTATGTATTGTGTCGTGATTGATCACATTGTTGAGAACTATCCACAACTGATCGCAAGGCGGCAGGATGGAAATGATTCACAGTTGCAGAGTCAGAATTAGTTGCATAATCAGAATCAGTTGCAGAACCAGAATCAAGGGAAAAACCAGAACCAAATTCCAATTCATAACCAGAATACAAATCAAAATGTGAATCCATCGTTGAACCAGAACCAAGGACTGACGGTTGCAACAATCTCAGCGGAGCCCAGAACGAAGGATGTTGATGTCGTTGTTGTCACTCGCTGAGGTGCAACAACTAGAGAAGATATTCTAATTCCATAAGTCTGGTTAGATGGAAAGAAGAAAGTATAATTTGATGTCAACAGTGAGAAAGATACATTCTTTAAAGCACACGATGAGATATGCAGAAACTTGGGTAAGTTACATGTTTATGAAATGCCCACTGCTTTTGATTCCACTTTGGAAGTAGGTCCATCGTGACCACATGGTACCTTGCAGCACTTCTTTGATATTTTCTTATCACTGGAAATCGATCCCAATTCTCTTACCGAGATTGAGAATCTATTGCATCGAGTGGCTAACGAGAGGAAGGATTCTGCAATGAACTCCTTGCATAAGAAAAATACAAGGAAAGAGATGCGCATGAACATTCAGATTGGGGACTATGAGGTAGATTCAGTCATCCTGGATCTAGGCTATGATGTTAATATTCTGACAAGACAAACATGGAAAAATATGGGGAGCCCAACACTGAGCTGGTCTCTTGTGCAGTTGCAACTGGCTAACTAGGCCAGAGTAACATCAATTGGGTGAGTTATGCACCTTGCTATGGAATTTAAAGGAATGAAGACCGATGTTGATTTTGATGTGATTGAAGTTGTTGATGGTGGAGGCTCCTGTCCTGCATTGATGGGGATTGGATGGGCTAATGACAGTATGGCAGTGATCAATTTTAAAAAGCATGTGATGACATTTGAGAATCAAGACATCAGAGTCATCGCTTCGATGGATCCAAACGAAGGGTGAAGGTATATTGAGCCAGTGAAATATGAAGTTGTCAGGGGATGGGATCATGCATATAACATTTGAAAATATTATTTCCATCCAAGTGTTTATGGGTAACTCGGTTGGCACAACATTAGATCGGCATCTTCTGATTCTGATGATACCTTAGAGAACTGGCAGAACCGCTTGCATGAGGTGTCTCTTAGGAAGTGCAACTTCATTACGCAGTCACTATGTCACATCATGATTGAGACCATTGAGTTACCAATTTATGAAGGACTACATGAGTTATCTGAGTCTCTTATTGGATTTGAAGATAAGGTGTCAGAACCATAGCGGTTGCTAGCATTAGAGGAAGCATTGAAGGCTACTCCATTGCGCTATTGAGAGACCCATAAGAATTCGATCACTGGATGTTCATAGTGTCGAATATTAATGACAGTTCACTTTGGAGATGCATAAGTGTACCATGATGGAAGGTACGATGGGTAGAACATTCCTAGTGATCATATGATTGAGTGTCAGACCTTGTGGAAATCGTGACCAAAGGATGAGTGGGTCCATTCCTTTTTCCACAGATTGTATGAAATGTCACGATCTTGGTATGTATCATCTGAGTTACGTAGAGATATCACTACTTGGGAGGAATTGGCAGTTTAATTTAATCACAAATTCATTTTCGACGATGCCAATACAGATGTTCATAATGCACTGCAGCTCATCTGTGATTTTGTTTTGAAGATAGTGTCGGTCACCTATCCAGTGGATCTGCATGTGCATTGTCATATGCAATCGATGATGGAATGTTACAACATAACTGGAGGACCTGAGGATGATGATGATCTGCAAAATATCAATATTCCGGAAATAGAAGGGAGTCGGTATGTCACAACACCAGATGTACCGAATGATCCAATGAATTAACCACTGAAGATCAAAAAATTCAACATTGGAATGGAAGAGAACCCAAAGTTTGCAAATGTTGGGTACTACTGAGATGAAGAAACGATGGCAAAAATCACAGACTTGTTGCATGAATTCCAATATCTATTCCCTACGAAGTTTTATGAGATGAAGGGGATACTAGGATATTTAGAGGAGACGAAGGGGATACTGGGATATTTAGGGGAGATGAAGATTCCATTGAAGATAGAAGTGAAACCAGTAAGGCAGAGGCCATATCACCTGGATCCGCGATACAAGGAGAGGGTCAAAGCGGAGCTTGATAAGATGTTGGATGCTGGAATAATTGAGCCAGTCGAGGAATCATAATGGATCAGTCTAATGATGGTACAAGATAAGAAAACGGGTGAGGTTTGGATTTATGTCGACCTGCGGAAATTGAATGATGCATGTATGCATGATCCATTTCCAATACCATTCACTGATGAAGTTCTAGAAGGAGTAGGTGGTCATGAGATGTAGTCTTTCATGGATTTTTTTTCTGGCTATCACGAGATTAGGATCACAAAAGAGGATCACCACAAAACAACATTTGTTACTGAATGGGGATGTTTTCAGTACACTGTGATTCCTTTTGGGTTCAAGAATGTACCTACGATGTTTTCTCGTATTGGTGTCCCTGCATTCAAATATTTTATTCGTAATTTCTTGCAAGTTTATATGGATGACTCGATAGTGTGTGGATTGATCAGAGACCATCTAACAAACTTGAGACTGATGCTGGAAAGATGTCGATAGCATCATATCATCCTGAACTCAAAGAAGTGTATTTTCTTTGCACCTTTTGGGATGTTGTTGGGTCACATCATTTGTAATCAAGGAATGTTGGTTGACCTTGCAAATATTGCGCTGATTTTGAGCTTGTTGCCACCTAGGAATGTGGAATTTGAAGATGCTTAGAGAAACATTGGGATGCAAAGGGTATTATCACAAGTTCATATGATGTTATGCTGCGATGACAATGTCGATGGAAAAGCTATTGAATAAGGACAATGTATTTCTATGCAGTCAAGAGTCTCAAGACAGTTTTTTATACGCTAAAGGCCAAGATGGCTTTCACACCAATACTAGTATTTCCTGATTGGAATAAGGAGTTCGATGTTCACATGGATGCATCATCCATTGCATTGGGAGTGGTGCTCTCACAACCAGGAGAAGGAGATATAGATCACCTAATTTCTTTCACTAGTAAAAAATTGTCATCTATAGAGAAAAATTATACGACTACAAAAAGGGAAGGTTTGTCGATGGTATATATGCTACAGAATTTTAGGCATTACCTCTTGGGTGGTCATTTCAAGATGTTTACATATCATTCTGCTTTTAAATACCTAGTCAATAAGCCTTTGTTGGGGGGGAATATATGTCATTGGCTACTTCTCTTTCAAGAGTTTGATTTTGAAATAATTGTGAAGTCAGGTCTCTTGAATGTGGGCCCTGATCATTTATCCTAAATTGAGACAGGTGAAGAACCAACAAACATTGAAGATGGATTGCTAGATGCACAGTTGTTCAGAATTGACATGGTTGATGGTTATTATGATGAAATCATTCAATTTTTGGTGACGGGAACCGCACCAGAGGACCTTACGACAAGTCAGAAGAAGAAGTTGGTTGTTAAGGCCTCAGATTTCCAGTTGATCGCTGGACAGCTATACAAACTAGGACCAGATGTGATTTTGTAGCGATGTGTCCTACCGCATGAACAATTGAAGATTCTAGTAGAGGCCCATGCAGGAGTTGCTGGCGGACACTATGGAGATCGAGCTACTGCGAGAAAGGTGCTTTGTGTAGGGCTTTGGTGGCCCATTCTTCATATTGATGCAAATGATTATGCATGGACCTGTGATGTTTGTCAACAAACTAGAAAACCATCAAGGAGGTATGAGATGACGCTAGTACCTTAGGTGACATTGCAGCCATTTGATAAATGGGCGGTGGACTTTGTGAGATAATCAACCCACCTGGAAAGAAAAATGGTGTGTGGTATATCATTACAGCGACAGACTATTTGACAAGATGGGTGGAGGCCGCATCTGTCGTGGATTGCACCACTGTGACAGTAGTGAGGTTCTTATTTAACAACACTGTGACGTGATTTAGATGTCCAACAATATTGATGAGTGACCAGGGGAGTCACTTCATCAATCACACAGTCAGTGCATTAACAGAGGACCTTTAGATACAACACAAGAAGAGTACCCCATATCATCCATAGGAAAATGGAATAGTATAGGAATTCAACAAAGTATTAGAGCATGCGCTTACAAAGGTATGTAATGCAAACCGTGATGACTGGGATTTGAATATTCCAGCAGTCTTGTGGGCATATCGCACTACTTGAAAGCGATTGATGGGGAAGACACCATTCAAATTGGTGTATGGGTAAGAGGTAGACATTTATATGGAGTACATTGTTCTGAGTCTGCGCATTGCAGCAACGATGGGCATGGATGATGAAGCAGCACTGGAAGAATTATTGTACCAGTTAGTACAGCTCGAGGAAGACCGTTGTATTACAAGTTTTCACGAACGCATTGAGAAGGATCGACAGAAGGATTGGCATGATCACCACATAAAGAACAAACAGTTTCAGCAAGGAGACTTGGTGTTGTTGTACGACAACAAGTTAATGAAGCATCCAGGTAAGTTACAGATGCAGTGGCTAGGTCCGTATCTTGTTAATTCCATTACTTCGGGGTGTGAAGTTCAACTATAGCAGTTAGATGGAGTGATGTTTCTAAATCTAGTGAATGGTAGCAGGATGAAGCCCTATAGGACAAGCCCAAAATCGTGCAGTGCTTAAGGCACTGCATAATGAAAAAAAAAGTAGGATGGATGGATAGATAGGAGGGTGCACCAGGAGGAAGTGGGTGCACAAGAGTAGGATCCAGTAGCGTAGTTAGGAAGTTCTTTCATAATGGCCATAGGGTCACAACGTAGTCAAATCAGCAATAAATATAGACAATTAAAGCAGTTAACTAGTGGCGCTTGTTGAAGAGACACACATTGATGGCAGTTCTGACCATTGGATTGACAAGATCGACGGTGAATTTGGGTAGTTAATACATGATTTGGTCATGATGATCACATTGATTTGGTCATGATGGGTATATGATCAACTTGACACTATAAGAAGGGGTTGAATGCGGTTGGCATTCACCATTGTGCAAGATTGAGCATTGAGTTGGAGAGCTGTGTCAAGTTGAGTTATTGAGTGCTGAGGTTTTTTTCGTTGATTTGTTGCAAGTTGTCTCCATTGAATTGTCGTGATTGGGAGAGTAAGGACTAGATTTGTGAAAGTGTACAAACAATATCAATGTTGCAGAGTATGCTATGTGGCCAAGTTCCAGTCGAGATTTTGAGTGAGAGGGAATCACCATTCACCCCAGTAACATTTGAAGAAGAAGTTGCAAGTATGTCGGTCAGATCATCCTTGGTGCCCAAGAAGAAAAGGAAGGGACAGAATCCTAGATCTTTGATGTCGAAGAAGAGGTAGACTAGAACATATGTGAGAGCAACAGAGGAAGCTGCATAGATGGGTCCATCAAGCTCAGGAGTTGTGGAGTCAGCAGTGAAAGGTGGGGTGTTCACTAAGGATATCCTTGGGTACATACCACCCTGTTGGCCCAGTGCATAGCCCAGGAAGCTCACCAAAAACCATAAATACTAAGTGAGGATGACAGTGATACCACAGGGTATGGTATGCACTACAAACTGTCACATCCCCTCCCATCCGAGGGGAAGTGACCATGGCACTGCTACTATCATTTAAGCGGGGATCTAAGCCCCATGAACATAAACAATAAAAATGCATTGAACATAAAACATATGCAGATTCAATATACAGCGGAAGAAAATACGTTAATTCAAGCATTCAACATGTTTATATAATTTATTGAAATAAATACAGTTGCAGAGGTTAAATACATAAGAGATACTTATCTTGAAAGGAGCTTGTCCTGCAACTATATATGTTGTTGCAATGATCTACCCAACCATAGGCCAATTTACTCATCAATATCTCAGCAGTGCTGCCACCCCTGAGTTGGGCATGATTCCCGCAAGGAATAAGCTAACAATAACAAGTTGACACATAGCTAAAGACATATCAAAATTCAGCCAAGCTAGAGCTACATTTGGGTTTATCAGGATGCCAAGGAGGTAGAAGGTTGAATTTCTAAGCTAGTGAGCTCAACCATAGAGCTATGGACACCTACACAAGATCTGGCTTGGATTTCCCAACACCTACAGACCCAACACAAGGAAAAATCCCCTTCTCTACTACACAGTCCCTCAAGTTATGCATTCCCTTTCAGTGCTCTTCAGGGTGTGCAAGAAAGAATAACCAACCCCTCTTGATCTGTCTGTGAGGTTCCTTTCCACACTAGGTTTATCAAGATAATTCTTCCCCAATTTCAATCCAAACTAGTTCAGACCAAAACAAAGGATGCACACATGGAAAAATGAAAGTTTTGGGTTTGAGTAAAAACATTTTTCAACCAAAAACGTATTGGTAAAATGGAGAAATTGACCCTTGGGTGAGAAATTCGAACTCAACAACGATTCTGGGCATTTCATGAGCAAAAACGACTGCTATGAACCCCAAAATTGTGAATCCTTGTTGTCCATTCACTGAGCAACACAAAAAATAATTTCATGGGCATGGAAAATGAGGAAAATGGCAAGAAAACGTGAGGGAGAGAACTCGACAAGATTCAGCTGCGTGAGAGAGCCCCAATGTGAATGAGAACGGGTGAGTAAAGATGAAAATGTGAATGTATAATGGAATGGGCATATGTTTTTGGGTTTTTTACTTGCCCAAGAAGTCAAAACACGTTTTTCAAAAATTGATGGCTTCTCCAATTCGAATCTGGTTTCCATACTCTTCCCATCCCCATGCATTAACTAACTCAGCCAATTTCTGAAAGAACTAAATGATTGGGCACAAAAGACAAAATGGGTGGTTGAGAGTTTGATGGGTTCTCCCTTTGACATTTGGCTTTTCCCCATTGGCTCAAAGGTTTGAATATCCCCCCACCCCCCCTTATCCTTAGGAAATCATGCCCCTATCTCTTTAATGTTGCATTGACATAGCTGGTTGTGGGTATTTTAATTAAATTGCATATGTACATGATGTCCAAATTATAATGTGTCGAGATAGCACGAAATACCATCAGCATTGATTTTAATTTCTTAAACATAAACTACTAAATCGATGGTGGGGCCTTGGCCTTTAGCTCCACACCATGATTAAATACAATATTTACATCATATATATTTCAATGCAAACGGGGTCAATAATGGGGTGTTACACAGACAATGTACCATCGCTGAAGAGAGCGAAGTATGAGGACCATGACATGTTTGCCTTAGAGGATGTTACAAAGGACCCATATGTACCAACAGCAGCAGTTAGAGGCAGCCCCATAGAACGTACTCCATAGGATTAGGCGTGAGGATTGGATAGAGCAGGATTGTTGGGTTTGATCAACATGTCGCACTTTGGGAGGCTGAACGAAGCAAATGCATGTGTGAAGAATCTTTTGGCATGCTTCCATGGAGGATTTATGTGGTTGGATAGGTCGATTGAAGTCAATGTGGGGATTATTTTAGACATAATGGGGCTACCCAAGGAAGGGCCAGACCCCTCGCAGTTTTTATATGGAAAGGATAATGACAAGAAGCTCATGACAACATTGAAGAAGTGGTATGGGTTGGAGCGCGATGGGTGGGCTTACCGCATTGATAGTATCAATGACCAGGTGGTGCGCATTGGTGCAAGGATTTTGGCTAGTAAAGTGGTCAAGAAGGCCCGCCCCATCCAATGTAACTCAAGGGTGATTACATGTGCTAAGAAGTGTGCGTAAGGTGTACAAATGAATTTGTCATTGTTTCTACTGAACCAGTTGACGGAGGATGCAATAGTGGTGCAGGAGGGCCTACGCCTATTTACTTACAGTTGGATTTTGATCTTGATAGTGCTAGTAGGGTGGATCGAGATGGATGATTACCAAGGCATGGATTTCAAGGCAGTAAAAGTATGCAAGGGTGCACGCTATCAAAACATGTGGTTGGTAAGGGAGTCAGAAGGGCTAAAGGACTGTACAATACAATGCCGGATTTATAAGGAAGTGCTAGAGGTGGTAGCTACAAAGGTTCTGCAAGTCACTGAGGAAATTTTAATGAAGTACCAAAGGATTGCACAATTTTTTATTATCCCACATGCCATTCATGTGAAAGCACGATGTGACCTGGATAGGCAATGATTTCCAACCCCATTTAAGCTATCTAATGAGGCACTCGCTGTGATTGTTGATGATTGGCCCGCCGCATGGAGAGAGCCAAATAGTTTATAAGAAGTATCGATGATCCCAACTATGTCAGATGTGCTAGTTGATCCATTACCTATAATTGATCCACAAAGTTCACATGATTCAAATGCAGAGTCGACGCTGACACCTATGGACTCAGACATGGAGCATGCCTTCGAGGAATCAAGGACGAAGAAACACCAGGAGTAGGGTGCAACCAGTAGCACAGCGTCAGGAATGGAGGCATAGTTGAATCGGCTTACTAAGGCCATTACAGATGCAACAGGTGTGGTAGCAAAAGAAATGAAGAAATAAGCACAAAATGGATTTGCGGAGGTAAGAACAAAACTTGATTCTTTGTATGATGTTGTTTTGAAGAGAGTGTTAGAAGGAGCGATTATGAAGGACTCTGAATCAATCAGCACTGGGACATAAGTTAGGAATGTTCAAATTCCCTTGACTGTGATTGAGACCAGCAATGAGGATTTGATTCCTCCCTGCATCAATTGCAAGACTTGTCTATCAACGTCAACATGTTGTCCACACAGATGTTGGTGCACATGCAAAGATTCACCTACTAGGAGTTGGCCGACAAAGAGCAGAACATCAGTGATCAATTTTTGCAATCATAGGAGAAGGAAGCAAAAGCACAGAAAGAGCTTGAAGAATTGAAGAAGGCACAAGAGGATTTGAAGGCGAAGGGCGCCGTGGAGATTACAAAGCTGAGAAAGGAGCAAGACCGACTAGTAGTTGAGAAGGCCCAACTCTGGGATCATAGTGTGCGGTTGCAAGAGGAAATTTAGGAGGCCTTTCAGTATGTCTACAAGAACACTATAGAACTAGATGTAGTAGAAAAAGAAAAATGGCTTGCAACAGTCATCACGCAGTTGCAGTGAGACAATGTAGATTTGAATGCTCTAGTGCATCCAAACACACCACCTGAACAAGTTGCTGAAAGGAACAGAGTCATCAAGGAGGTGGCGACACAACTAGAAGAGATGGAATAGGTAGCAAAGAAGGTCACTGATGTGACGATGTAATTTTGGGGCAACATTGTCTAGGATGAGCAGTTAGTGAAAATGACCAAGCAGTTGTAGGAGGAAAAAGGGAAGTTGGAAAAATTAAAGATAGCATTGAGAATAATGCCACCAGTTGTTCAGATTACAAAGTATAAAGAGCTGAAGGAGTTGCAGAAGCGTGTTGGAAAGGCTTAGGAGCGACAATGGAAGCACACTGAATAGTTAGATGAGTTCCAAGATATTGGAGCACAGATTTTTGTTAAGGAAATTGTTGCACTAACAGCCACGTAGGACGGCAAGAAGGAGGTTGCTGAAAAAATAGTGGAGAACCCATTGAAGTATGATTTGACAGGAAGTCAGGAGATTGTTGAGAAGGTTCAAGAATAGGTGAAGGCGATTAATCAGTAGTACAAATACTTCAAGCTGAATATCATAGAGTACACCATGTCCAGCTAACATGGCTCAAGGGCAAGCCACAAGATTGTGTTGGGGGGCTGTTGGTAGGTGGTTTTGGGAAACATTAGTTGCGCAACATCGTAGATGTTACACAAGTTGAAAGACACTGTGCAGGTGGAAAAGAGAACGCAAGATAGAAATACAATATTTTATGTAATTTTTGTGTCATATTTTGTAGTTTTGGACCACATTGTGTAGATGTTGGTCATTATTTTGTATAATAAATTAAGAGTTAGTTAGGAAGTTTTCTAAGTGGACCTTGAATGTAAAGGAGCAAGCCTATAAGTAGATGTAGAATTGCAAGTGAGAAATATCTAGAGAAAGTACTATATGAGCAATATTTTGGATCATCTTTGTTTTGGAGAGCACTTGTTGATCTGTGAATTGTTTTGGAGAATCTGTGATTTTGTGCAGAATTAATATGACAAGACAAAATTTGAGCTGAATCATTGTGTTCTTTTCTATTTTCTTGTTTTACTGTTTTATGCGACTAAATTATGAATGCAATGTGTATCTGCAACATGAATCTGTAAATGATACAATGTTTACCAATTTTAAATGATGCTATTATGTTGGATCTATTTGCGCATCAATGTATTTAGTGCAGTTATGATAGAATGATGTGATATGTTGAAGAGTGATATGGTTCTGTTAATGCATGAGTTGAATGATCAGATATGTCAAGGTTGCGCTAAGTTGATAAGTAGATGCACATTGTCCTCTCTCATTCTATGGAAACTTTTTTCGTCATCTCTCCCTCGAACATCTCGAGTGAGACTTAATCCGCTCTGTGAGTGTTGTCAGATGGGGTAAAACCTATCAAGGTCGATGCTCAGGGAGATCGTGGTGGTTTGGGTGTCGATAGAGTGGGAACCATTGTCGACCATTTTTGTTGGCTGATTTTGTGTCAACAATATTTGAAGTTTGAGGAACGATTTTTTTGGATCACATGGGTTTCACTTCTTGATTTGAAAAGAAAGAACCTCTCCCTTACTATAGATAGATTTCATCAAAAGAAAAATTTCATGGCCATTAAGATAATTTAATCTTGCAATTACCTCATATTCCACAAACATTCACTAACCATCAAGATAAAATTGAATGGTATCATAGGTTACAATTCTTAGTAATTTGATTGATAGGTTAGAAGATGTGTTCCGACATCTATAAACATAGGATTTGTTATTATTTTCTTACACTATGTCCCGGGGATCATGTGGTTCTTCCACGTACCAATCAATATATCGAATGGATTTTCATGTACCCTCGAGGTATATCAAAAATTTATTCACGTACTCGATAGTATATCAGAAGGCCCCTTTCAAACGATTGTGCGTCAAACAACACTAATGATCCAAATAGCAGTTGGCATGTTGTCGAGCTTCAACAAATTTTAGCACTTCAACTACTTCGACTGCTTTTATGGGTTCAACATTAGCTTCGACAAGTCTGAACCTCAACACAATAAACCTCTCCAACCTCAATAGGTTCCATGCTTGACATACAGCATCTTGACATGCCTTGTTGACACCAAAGGCTGTCAAACATCGACAAAATATCTTTGTCTTCCAGTTGTCTGCGATAGTTGCACTTCCAAACTTTTATAACTTTTTCTAACTGAACGTAAAGGGTAGTCACCCAAGCATATCAGCATTATATATAAACATGTACATTACTGTAACAAACACCCAACCTTCATAAAGAATATAATAATAATAGAAATTGATTTAAATTCTAGCATATTGTATGTGTGCATGGTTTCTGTCTATATAGTGTGTTCCCTTATTTACTTGTTCTTTTTCTATGCTTCCACCATAACAGTACTCGACTCGTTTAGTCAACTGTTGTCCTCGGTGTGCACCTGGGCATGACCTGCATCATTGATATCAGAGCTTGATTTTGTTCAGAATCTCAAGTTACATCAGCACTTCCAACGAAGTTATTTAACTTATGCATGTTCAAACACACTCACAAACTCAGCAAAATAAGCAGACACTTCCTTTGACTTCAGAAAATATGGCTAAAGAAGCAGACAATAGACATGCAACTAAAAAGACAGAACAACTCATAGAAAAATCACTGGCTCACCAGTGAACTGAAATGTTCTCCCAGTTCAGTGATATTCTCATGCGATTTGCTTCGAACACCGGGGAATCCTCGACACAACCTCACTCCGATAAAATCAACCCCTTCAAAGTACAAATGAATCTAGACATACTGAATCTTGAAGGTAAGATTGATGCAGAATCTGTCAATAATTGGGTACAACAACAAGAATCATACTAATCTGTGAATCAACTCTCTGAAGCAGAAAAGACCATTGCATCCTTGAAGATGTCGACCTTTGTACACTGTTGGTCATAAATTTATCAACAAAGATGGAAAAAGAAGGCGACCCCATAGACACATGGGTAAAATTTGTCATATATGTCTAAATGGATTTCTACCCACCCAAATATCTTGAACAACAGTATAAGAAGTCATAGCAACTAAGGAAATGGAAATATTTGTCCATGTATAGTTACACCGACGATTTGTATCGACTCGTGGCTAGACTTGGCATTCAAGAAGAAGAGAAATCGCTTGTCCTGAAGTATGCTAGTGGTTTATCCCTGTACATTCAGCAAGAGATGGATTTTCTGACTATTTCTACACTTGCAGATGCATTTCATTATGCCAGCAAGCTTGAATATAAACAAAAAGGAAAATCATGTTTCACAAACAAGCCAACAGGCCGAACATCCAACAAGAATTCACCAGCCGAATCTAACAAGTTTAAGCACCCTTCTGAGAAGACTCTGCTAAATCTTGATCATCATAAGAAGAAATTTCAAAAATACAAGAATGATCGCCATAAACAAGATCCTACTGGTAAATGGTGTGATTATCACAATTCAGCATGGCATGATACATCAGAATGCAAATATCTGAAGACAGTTTTGGCAATATTTTCAACAACCAACTTGTCTGACAGAACCTTGGTAGAATTTGATCCATATGCATCCACCCTCTTGGCTTCGACTTCGACCATTCCGACATCCTCGACTATCGTCGATGAGGAGGAATGAGAACTCCTGTTCCATACACGGATATGGGTTCATAAAAATCCATTACATATGATTTTTGATAATGGTATCCAGAAAAACTTCGTTTCCGAATATCTTGTGAAGAAATTAGGTCTTGTCATCAGTCCACTTCTTCATCCTTACAATATTAGTTGGATGAAGGATGGATAGGAACTAAGAATCACAAACCAATTCAGACTCACCTACTTTATCAACCCTTTTGAAGATGAAGTTCTATGTGACATGACACTATTTTATGTATCCAACACCTTGTTTGGGAAACCTTACCTATGGGGTCGACACGGTACATATCAGTCACGGCCTCAGAAGGTGATTTTCAAAATTTAGAATCAATGGTACGGCATACCAAACCAACAACCCGCATCAATGGTTTCTTTGGTATATGCCAAACAAACAAAGAAGCTTATCAATCATTCTTAGAAGTTTGTATTAATTATGATAAATATTCAACATTCCAGGAAGACTATAGCAACAATTTGAGTCACTGACTAGCGCAGCTCCCGACAACAAAAATAGATCAACCACATTCTTAAGGAATATCAGAATGTATTTCAAGAGCCAAACGAAGTACCTATGCATTGTCAGGTAAAACACTCCATTGAACTTTTTCCTAGTTCTTCATTACCTAACGCATCTGTTTACAGAAGATCCATTCTTAAGAATGAAGAGATTCACAAACGAATCCAGGATTTGATCCACAAAGGTCATATCCACCCTAGCTCCTCTCCTTGTGGAATTCCAGTCATCCTAGTTCCAAAGAAATATGGTAATTGGCACCTATGCATCGATTATTGGGCTCTAAACAAAATTTTAGTAAAGAACGGATACCCTCTTCCAAATATAGACGAACTTATCAATCATTTGAAAGGTGATAAGTTATTTATGAATATCAACCTCAAGTCGAGATATCATCAAATTTTGATCAATTCCACTGATGTATGGAAAATGAATTTCAAAACCAAGGAAGGATTGTTTGAATGGTTAGTCATTCCTTTCGGCCTAACCAATGCACCTGCAACCTTCATGAGATATATGGACTACGTTTCATCGGCAACTGTGTCATTTCCTATCTCGATGATATTCTTATTTCCAGTCGATCATGGGAAGAATATGTCAGACATCTTTAACAAGTCTTCAACACTCTCCAGCAACATCGACTATACCTGAACATGGAAAAATTCTCATTTGTGATGACCAACATCAAATATTTGGGTTATGTAATTAAATCTGCAGGAATTCATGACGACCCAGACAAAGTACATATCCTCAAATATCGGTCGATTCTTCAAAACATTCATGAACTAAGAAGTTTTCTTGGTTTGGAAAATATCTATCGGCGATTCATACTTGGCTTCAGTCATATCACATGGCCTTTGAATCAGCTGACTAAAGGAAATGGGAAAATTGTCTTCAAATGGACACTGACACAACAACAAGCATTTGAACAACTCAAAGACAATATTTGTACTACACCAGTAATTGTATTACCTTATTTGCATCGGACTGTGCTCTCGATGCAGTGATCACTCAGTCAGGTCACCCAGACGTGTTTCATTCTGAAACTTCAAAGAAATTGTTAGAAGGTATTAGACGTATGAAAAAGGACTGTATGCCATTGTGCAAGCTCTTAATCAATGGATACACTACATTCTTGGCAAGGAAATGGTCAGCCTAACTGACCATAAATCTTTGTATTTCTCTCTCTCCCAATCAAAACTACAGATAACTTGACAACTCAAGTGGATTGATTTCCTACAACAATTTCAGTTGGTAATTAAGTATCAGAAAGGAAAATCCAATTCTGCAATTGATTGTCTCATCCAACCACCCATTACTCTACTATCTACAGTGATGAGTATGCAGTGTTATGACACCACTACGTGGCCATAATTATATTCGGTAGACTGTGATTTCTCCACAATTTATCGGCAGCTTCAGACCGACACGTTGTCTACTACCGACTACATCCCGAAGGACACCTTACTATACAAGCTTGGACAGCTTTGTGTACCGCATTAGAGGAAATTTCAACTCAAAATGGGCCTCCTACAAAAATTTAATAAAATAATAGTTAAAATAATAAAATAATATTTATTAATTTTGGAGGAAGAAAAGAAAAAAACTACTTTTTTTGTTTGTATTTTCTACATATCTCCCCATTTTTTTACTCAATTTTTTATCAGGAGAGCTCATTGGATGCGTAATTAGATTCCACATCCAACGAGCTCTCCCGATCGAAATTTGAGTAAAACCACAGGGAGATATGTCGAAAATAAAAACAAAAAAAGTAGTTTTTTTTTTATGATACCTATCCCCAAATTTATATTAAAAAAGTGTTTAAGACCTATACGGTATTTCAAATTTAAAAAATTTCGTTGGCTAACACATGATGACATGGAATTTGAGTTAAAGTTAAAAGGCCCATTTTGAGTTGAAATTTCCTCTAATGACCGATGAGCACTGACAAAATCTCATATGGGATGCACACTATAGCAAGACTATAGGACATTTTGGAGTCGCGAAAACACTTGTTATCCTCCAAAAGTATTTTTATTATCCTTCACTCAAATATAACTTGAACAAGTACATTCAATCATGTTTAGTTTGTGCCATTGCTAAACCATCGAATCGACAACAAGGACTATACACACCCCTACCTATTCCTAGTTGACCATGGAAATCTATTTCTATGGGATATCCTACTACCAAACATCAGCATGACGCGATATTAGTAGTAGTCGACAGATTTTCCAAAATGGTTATACTTATACCATGCAAGAAGACTATGATAGCACAACAAACTGCTCAGCTCTTCTTTGAACATGTGTGGAAACATTATGGCCTCTCAATGACCATTATTTTTGAAAGAGATTATATATTTGTCAGTACCTTTTGGCAGAATTTCTAGCAACAGCTTGACACGAGACTTTCCTTGTTGATAGCCTTCCATTTGCGAAAAGACAGATAAACAAAAGTTGTAAATCGATTGGTAGTACAACTACTTCGCATGTACAACCACAAGCATCATAGAACATGGGATGATAGCCTTCCATACATATAGCATAGCTACAATCATGCTCAACACAATTCCATGGGTAAGATTCCATTTGAGATCTATGATGGGTTTCAACCCTCATCACCTATCGACTTCATTAGTTCCTCGACATAGTCAAATGAGACCTAATTTGAAGGATGAGAAGTGGAGAAAGCATTAAAATTTAGAGATCAAATCTACAACATCTAGAAGCAAGCACATGATATGTTGCAATGAGCTAATGCAAAAACTAATGCCAGACACAACAAGCATCATATTCCTAATTCATTCCAAATTGGGGATCAGGTCTGGTTTTATCTAAAGAAGGAGTGCTTCACTAATCCATACATAAATATGAAACCTTTGCACTGTGGTCCATACAGTATCCTTAAATAGATTGGAGCAAACGCTTTTAAGCTTGACATTCCTACATGCCTTGCCCTACATCCAGTCTTTAATGTAGATCTACTTCGACCATACCATGCACCATTGTTGTAATAGAACGACTTGCAGGAAGTAGAACCCGAAGACATCCATCCAAATGTTTAGGAACGTCTTCTTTGCGACACCATTGTGGGACAATGTATATGCCTTACAAGGACAAGATCTATTTCCTTCTTTCAAGTGGCTAAAGCTGGATAGCTCCCTGCACAAGTAAAATGGTACTCTACTACTAAAATAGCCAACAAGTTTCCTCACCTGAATGAATACACAATGGAGACCATTGTTTCTTAAGGAAGGAGGAATGATCCAACCAGTATTTGGCATGTTGTCTAACTTCGACAAATTTTATCACTTCGACTACTTCGACAGGTTCATCATCGGCTTCAATAAGTATGAACCTTGACATAATCAACCTCAACCAACCTCAACTGGTTCCATGCTCGACATACAACATCTTGGCATGCCTTGTCGGCACCGATGGCTATCAAACATCGACAAAAGATCTATGTCTTCCAGTCGTCTACGACGGTTGCACTTCCAAACCGTTATAACTTATTGTAACTGAATGTAACGGGTAGTCACCCAAGCGTCTCAGCATTCTATATAAACCTGTACATTACTCTAAAAAATACCCAACCTTCATAGAGAAAATAATAATAATAGAAATTGGTTCAAATTCTTTCATATTGTCTGTGCACATGAGTTTTATCGATATAGTGTGTTCCCTACTTTACTTGTTCTTTTTCTATGCTTCCGCCATAATAGTACTCGACTCATTTACTTGTTTGTTGTCCCCAGTGTGCACCTAGGCATGACCTAGATCAACTAACATGGACTTGAACACCCATGTACCTTGTTTATATAGGGAGACCGTTCTAGGAACCGATACCAACTAAGAAAATCCTTTTTGTCATCTTGTTGAAGCAATACATCGTGAACAACACTCGGGGAGATACTAAGCATGTGTCATCTAGGTAGTTGGGTATTTAGGAAAGGGTACGGTACTAATCCTTCTTGTCACATTTTACTGTTGGACCTTGTAATATATCATGAGTTTCAACAACTTGACAATCCTAGTGAGGTTTCATCTTTTTCATCCTCTAAGTTGGCTTGTGACCTTAGATTTCATAGGATTGTTTGTGTGTGATATTGTTTACTAGAAAATATTTAGAGTCGAAGTGTTTAGCCAGCATTATGGCTGAACCACCTGTGAGGAGATCTTGCAGATTTCAAGGTTTACAGTTTGAATTTAATCCTATCGTGGAAGAAAGACAAGGGGTGACCATGGACCATCCTGTCACAACTTATCCTTCTGTGGAAGGTGTTCTGGTTGTTGAATGAGGAGAAGTGTAATCATATTTAGAGAATCCACCTGCCTATACCCTGAAACTGGTACAATTTCGTCTTTCACATGATTTTACATTTCATTTGTCTACATAAGGTCATTCTGGTGCAAAAGGTTGGGTGTTTTCTCCACCCTCAGATGACCCTGTGGCATCAATATTCGGTCAAACTTATCTGTTTTGGGATATTTCCTTGGGATGGACAATTTTTTAGTACAACATGACTGCTTCATTTTATGCCACCCCCCCAGCTAATTCAAGATTGTTATTATCGAATGATGAGTATTTTATACTTATTTGTGAGATGATTTCCAATTTATGCACAAGGGGAGAAATCATAAGAAGGAGAATTCTTTCTCCTTTTCCAAGCCATTCGGGAAAAGCCACTCCCAAATACCATTCCCATGTTCGGTCTTATGCTTCTACCATATCTAGAATACCAGTTCAAAGTGTGTTTTCTTACAATCCCAGTCATCCTTCTATCCCTTCCTTGTTGGCTCAATATCTCCACTCTATTCGTAGTTCTTCTATGAACCCTATCACTTGGGAGCAATCCCCAAAACAAGTTATCACTACGACCATGAGAACTAGTTCAAATCTTGGGAAGAGTATTGCTCTAGGGAAGCCCATGGATAGACTACCCTCCACAACCACAAATGTGACCGTTCCTTCCTCTGCACTGAGACAACCACCATGGGTTCAACCCATGTCTAATCAACCTATATGGGGGTACCTTCACCCAGGAAATCAAGAGGAAATGACTACCCAAAATTATCAACACATTTCCTCGGGAAATATTTTTCTCGGCATCCCTTATCCTAGTAACACTAATACCCCATGGGGGAAACCAAATTGGTCAAATTTCTCTACATACAGAAACCCATTTGCAAATATGTATAGAGGTCCACCTAGAGGTCCCCCATCCGAAGGTCTTTCTGGAGGTCCACAATTTGGAGGTTAGTACGGAGGTCCCCCATTTGAAGGTCCCCCACCTGGACTTCCATTAAGAGGTCCCCCACCTAGAGGCCCACCCAGAGGTCCCCCACCCTACTAGTATAAAATGATGAATTAATGACTTAAATTCGACTATAAATGACTATTTTTTAGTTGGTGACTAATAGTAGCTAATTTCCACTGTCTTATAGATTGACTAACTTAGTTGTACTTCACTTAGCCATTAATTGGTTGACTTATTAGTCATTGATTTAGTCATTGATAGTCACTAATTTAGTCATTGATTTCCACAATTAATGACCAAATATATGACTAAATAAACTACTAGATGATAACATATTAATGACTAAGCTAAATACAACTAAATGTTATTCACTCTATAAGATACTGAAAATTATATACTAATAGCCTTATATATGCAAATTTAGTCGTTTTCTTCGTCACTAATTTATGATAGGGTCCAGAGGAATCGAACCAACAATCTCCTGCCTATGATTAGGCAGGTGCTCTACCATTGAGCTATCACCATTTAAGAATTTGTTATTGCTTGACAATGATGATATTCAAACAAATTTTTCATCATTCAAGCATACAAAATAATGATTACCAAGTTACTATAGATCCATAATGGCTTACCTTGTACTAGTCCTTCAAGTCTTTCAACTACATTTATTAAGTGCAAATATATTTTTGCACTTAATAAAATCATTTGAAGAACTTGGTAAGCCATTATGGATCTATCGTAACTTGGTAATCATTATTTTGTATGCTTGAATGATGCAAAATGCAAAAATCCCAAAAATTTATAGGAATGGCATGCATGCATACATTGTTAAACTATTTACTGATTCATCTAGAGTCATGTCAGGATATCTGAATTTGACTAAAAATTCATAATTAACTTGAAGATAATGGTGGATGATGTCATGGAAAGGAGAATTTCAGTTTATATATGAGCAAAGGATGAGCAGATGGTGTCCCAAACTCATCTTCCTCCAATGTGGTCCAAGCCACCATCCCCTATAAAATGAACACAAGTGCATGTTTTTCTCAAGTTCCATGAACATCTTACACAACCTTTAGATAGTTTCAATCATATTTGTATGTCCATCTTAACTTCAAAGGACCAAAACTTGAACTAGTAAATTTGGAATATTTAAAATATATGTACAAAAAATCTCCACATCTAATAAACCAATACACCATTTACTTATTGCATGATATTAAAATGGATGGACATATTGTTGGAAAACATTTGGAGAGTTTTTATCAAATTTGGATGTTCATTCCTAGGATGTATATGCCCATCCTAGGAAAAATTAACCTCTTAAATATTTAAAAAAATACAGATAGAAATTTTGGAATCAACAAGATAGGATCCCTTGTAATTTTATTTAGTCTCCAATGGAGCATGTCATTACCCAAAATGTATATAGAATAGTAAAAAGAAATATAATTCCATTTAATGGAACTTCTCGAACTTCCACTTTCGAAAACACAAATAATCCATGAATATATATAAAAGCTGATAAAATAGATATGATATGAATTACAATTGAGGGTCTGTTATTTATATTTTGGCGGAATACCCTTTCATTAATAGTCATGTCTTTTCAGAAATACATTATTAATTATTATTATTTATTATTATTTATTATTATATGTGTGTGTGTGTGTGTTGATGTTTATTATTATTATTATTATTATTTTATTATTGTTTGTTGTTATTATTTAAGTTTGTTACATTGCCTCTCTCTTAGAAAGGCATTGTCCTCAAAGCCTTGTAATGTGGTTGCATCATTCCTTGTGACGGTGTAGCTGACGAAACGTGTCGATACAACTTCTAAGTGTAGAGCATAACTTTTGAAATGTTGACGGATCAATCCATCCCAAATTGATCTGTTGCTGATTGTTGGGATTCCCTATTGATTTGTTGTCATGAGCTTTGATTACATTAGTACCATTATATTTCAACAATCCCCACTTTCTAGGATACCCATTTATATGGTTGGGGTGTCGATAGGGAATTTTCACAATGTTATTTTCTTTCACGAGCGTCATATTTTCAGCATTGATATGCATTGGATGTTGTATTTTTCCTAGATTGACTTCTTTTTGAACAATGACAAGGACTAGATTTGTATTTGATTCTTTTTCTAATGAATACTTATCATTCTTAATGTTTCTTAACATTTCATCTTGGGCTTTCTCATCATATTTAAGCTTCAGAATATGATCTATTAGATCTTATTTACAATTCTTAAGGTGATTATTCTCTTTGATATTTTCTAATAGTTTCTTCTGAAGACCTTAATTCTCCTATTCTAGCTTTTGATTGTATTGTGCCTTATGCTTCACCTTCTTTATTTGAAGAAGCAACTTCTGATTATGATCTCTTAGATGAGAGATCTCTTCTTCTTTGCCTATGGTGAATTTATCAAATTCATTATGCATCTTCTGTATCAATTTATGATCTTCTTGTGAAAGCACCTTAGAGATGTCTTTAAAGTCTTCAGTCGAAACAAATCATGAACTTGACTTCATTGTAACATCATGAAATGTGACTTTCTTCTTTTTGTAAGGAAATGTCAAGAACTTTTTCCTTGTGTTAAACATGAAGGTACCCAATGTATCTAACCAAGATGACCCTAGAATTATATCATCCCTGTCTTGCTCCAATGATACCACTGAAACAATACTGAATTGAGTTAGGATCTTGTAATCATCAACATGTAGTTGTAGGTTCTTAAGCTCATATTTATCATCAGAAAGGATCGTGTTATTGTCAATTATATCTTATTCTGAAAGAATTAATTGGTTTTCTAGGTCAACGTTTATACAATTCTTCTTGGTTGTCAGCAAAATAGCAATGCGAACAGACTTGTCTTGAACAATCCCATGAGTTTTTAATATGGGGTGTGTATGTTTTTTAAAAGTTTGCGGGAATATTCCTTTTTTTTTGTCATGAGACTCCATTTTGTTATGCTTTTTATACCAAGATATATCAAAGAAAGACATATTTTATCTTGTATAGTATACTAAACTTTTCAATAATTAATTTCTTCCCCTAATACCTCTTGTATATTGGGTGGTTGGGAGGAATGATTGTTACCTTTTCCACCTAAGTTCAAATCCCACTTGCTTCTTAGTAGCAATTATTACGCACTTTTATATTTTTTTCCCCTTAAGTTTTGTAAAATGGTGTAAATTAGGTGGTTGGGAGAAATGGTTGTTACCTTCCCCACCTAGGTTCAAATCTCATTTTTTTGTTTGTTGTTGGAGAATAAACCCAACCCCACTTATTAAGAAACCACGTGTTGTTTTACTTTTACCTTTTTTTTCTTTTTCTTTTTTTGGACAAGGTCCTATTTTTTAGGGAAACCCTAATATAGTTGTTAAAAACTCAAATCAGGAATGCTAACTTCGCTCTGATACCACTATAACGATAAAAATCCATTTACTGGAACTTCTTGAACTTCCACTTTCGAAAACACAAATAATCCATGAATATATATAAAATTTGATAAAATAGATATGATATGAATTACAGTTAAGGGTCTGGTATTTATATTTTGGTGAAATACCTTTTCATTAATAGTCATGTATTTTCGTAAAAACATTATTATTATTATTATTATTATTATTATTATATATATGCTGATGTTTATTATTATTATTATTATTATTATTATTATTATTATTATTTTATTGTTTGTTGATATTATTTAATTTTGTTACATATAAGGTAAGCCATTATCGATCTATAGTAACTTGGTAATCATTATTTTGTATGCTTGAATGATGCAAAATGCAAAAATCCTAGAAATTTATAGGAATGGCAAGCATGCATACATTGTTAAACTATCTACCGAGTCATCTAGAGTCATGCCAACATATCTGAATTTGACTAAAAAATTCATAAGTAACTTGAAGATAGTGGTGGATGACACCATGGAAAGGATAATTTCAGTTTATATAGAATCAAAGAATGAGTAGATGGTGTCCCAAACTCATCTTCCTCCAATGTGGGCCAAGCCACCATCCCCTGTAAAATGAACACATGTGCATGTTTCTCTCAGGTTCCATGAACATCTTACACAACCTTCAAATAGTTTCAATCATATTTGGATGTCCATCTTCACTTCAAAGGACCAAAACTTGAACTAGTAAATTTGGAATATTTAAAATATATGTCAAAAAATATCCACATCTAATAAACCAATACACCATTTACTTATTGCATGATATTAAAATGAATGGACATATTGTTAGACAACATTTGGAGATTTTTTATAAGATTTAGATGTCCATTCCTATGATGTATATGCCCATCCTAGGAAAAAGTAACCTCTAAAATATTTTAAAAAATCAGATAGAAATTTTGGAATCAACAAGATAGGATCCCTTGTAATTTTCTTTAGTCTCCAATGGATCAATTCATCACCCAAAATGTATATAGAATAGTAAAAAGAAATATACTACTAATTCCATTTCACATCAAGAAGAATAGGAATTAGCTCTAAGTATTCTTCACCACTAGATAAGTGGAAATCAAATTAGATGAAATATTAGAAACAATACCTTCAATTTTGCTTGCTGACAAGAAGTATGAATACCTATGTGATCATTTTATTCACAGGTGACTTAAACAGCCACTAACCTGCAATCAAGGAAAGAAACCATGTTCAGATTGATATATAAATAAAATAAAATAAAATTTAAAGATAGACTATGCCAATCCCATTATCATATATACCTCAAAAGAGAACTAGAAAATCTCCCACAATTGTTCAACTTTTTCCAAAATTCCCACGTGGAATTCCATTGTTTAAACAAAACAAAAAGAAATTGAAAACATGAAAGTAGTAATTTACTCTACCTATCTATTGGACGCAGAGTCCCATAGATGTACAACAGAATTAGTCAAGCACATGCAATAAAATTATAAATGGAAAAAAAGAAGAAAACAATGTGGTTTAGACCTTCCTTTATATACTCAGATATGTATTATGATCAGACTTTGTCTCTTAGGAGACAGGTCACTAACAAAACAATTAACATACCTGAGAGAGAGAGAGAGAGAGAGAGAGAGAGAGAGAGAGAAGTAGTTGTAGGGTAGAGTGAGACAAATACATACCTCAAGGTATTAATCAAAATAGTCTAGAAATGAGGATGAACTTTCAATCCCATTGTTGCAATAAATCACAATCTTTTAGGACATCCATACATCAAGAAAATAGAATCTCATTTCAAATGTGCATATCCATCCTTAACCCACACTCTAGCATGTCCATCAGACTGCAACACACTTCCATACATAGTAGCAGCCTCAAGGAGGATGAAAAGGAGCACAAAAAACCTATATAAAGTCTAAACAGACTCAGCATGCTACAGTAGGTAGAACAAGAAACATATCATCCCTAGTAAAGATCATGGTAGGAACCAACAACAAAACACTCACAAAAAAGACCTCAAAATAGTCAGCAGAACATAGATCAATTCAAGGAATCCCAAGGAACAGTCATGGTTTAGTCTAGCAGACACAGCAAAGCTCACAACCCATCTTAACATCCCAAAAAAGGTCATGGCTTAGTCCAAACAGCTCGTAGGGTTCATGAATCTGTCCAAATAGCCCACAAAGGTCATGGTCCTATCCAAACAGCCCAAATAGATCATGATATGTCCTAGCATAGGTCATGGCTCATTCCAAGGTAACCCACAAGGTCACGGATCAATACTATCAACCTCAAAGGTCATGGTAGGCACCAACAAGAATTTTACACTCACGAAAAAGACCTCAGAACAGTCAGCAAGCCACATATCAAGTCAAGGCATCCCAAGGAACAATCATGGTTCAGTCTAGCAGACTCAACAAAGGTCACAACCCAACTTAGCAGCCCAAAAAAGGTCACGGCTTAGTTCAAACATCTACCATAAGGACCAATAAGCTTCAACACAAGATCAAAGGTCAACAAGAGTGATCATAACAAAGTGGGAAGACAACCCTTTCACCCACAAGACCAAGGTGTAACATCAAGGTACATAAATAACCCTTTTACCCACAAGACTAAGGTGTACAATCAAGGTGGGGAAACAACCCTTTAACCCACAAGACCAAGGGTCAAACTTTTATCTTCTCTCTTAAGGTATATATTACATACTTGTTATGTATAATAACAATAAGTTTTATCATCATTATATAACGAAGGTCCAAACTGGATAAATTGTATTCCTGTACATGCAATAAAATTATAAATGGACAAAACGAGAAAAAAAAATTGTTATCACATACAAGTTGATTCAACACTTTGGTAAGAATTTTAGTTGTAAAAAATATCTATGCTATGGTGGATGATGACATGGAAGGAGAATTTCAGTTTATATAGAAAAAAAGGATGAGAAAATGGTGTCCCAAACTCATCTTCCTCCAATGTGGGCCAAGCCACCATCCACGGCTTTGTCCAAACAGCCCACGGAGGTCATGGTTATGTCAAGGATGGACAGATTACCAAGTTGCAATCCACCTTATGTTCTCCATTAGCTCTCACTTGATGAATAAGATAGAAATAAAAATCATTTTGGGTAGTCCATAGCTATGTTTGGTATTCAGTTATCATATGTCTTTATTGTCAAAAGTACAAATATCAATTTGATAATCATGAAATTTTATTTCATGGAAACCATTAAATGTCAAAAACAATATGTTTACAGTTGGTGGCTACAACTGCATGCACTAAATTCCAATCTGAATTTATACCTCAGTAGAAAAGAGTTGATATATGATAGAGCATGCAATGGTTGTTTCCTTTTGCATGGGAATAATGTGATCCTAGTAGACAAACTAAGAAAACCATTCCCAAATAACAAAAACATGTACAATTCACTATAAAATCACACTTAAATTTATTTCACAGAATAAGATCATCAATTAATTAGACTTAAATATGCACAATTAGCCATCTGAGGACTAGAGTGTGCACATGTACCAACAAAACTAAAGTAAGCATCAAATGGTTCAATGCAGTATATAAACATTGGTAATCAATAGGCATCAGCTAGGAAACTTTGTCTTCTCACACAGACATTTTTGTACTCACGCATTACCAAGAAACTACCCAAGTGACCCTTGTATGTGATAAAGTTGATATTGAAAAAACCCGATTCATATGATTCCCCTTCTTATCTAAATGAATGCCTCTCAAGATTAAAGATGATACTTATTCTCAATATTGCTACCAATATTTATCTGTGTTCATACTATACTCCAGAAGGACCATGAGTCCAAATCCATCTAATCAAAGGAGGAGTATCAAATGAAGGTGAATGTAGTGGTAAGAAGAAGAGATCAAGATGGGCTCCTGAAGAACCACAAATTTCAATGCTAGAAAATGAAGGTGAATGTAGTGATAAGAATAAAAGATCAATATGGGTTGTAGAAGAACCAAAAATTCCAATTCAGGGTCAAATAGAACTTCCAGATTTTATGAAGAAGTTAGCTGATGTAGACCTTGTAGTGCAGGAACTAAGTATTAATCTCTCTCTTATCAATCAGAGACTTCATACTGGAAATTTTATTGTTGAATCGGAGGATGGGAAAATATCTCCATCACCAGAGCCTCAATATAACAACTTGGGGTTTAGAATAAATACAAGGGAGTTTAGAGCCAGAGCAAAACTTCTTCAGGAAAGAGAAATGATATATGTAAGGTTGAGTGAGAAACTCCCTACTTTCACGCCACCTGCTGGTAAGAAATCCAAGAAAATTTATGTACCTATTAAAGAATACCTTGGATACAACTTGATTGGGCTTATCATGGGGCCCCTTGGAAATACACATAAAGAAATGGAGAAAGAAACTGGGGCTTCGGTAAAGTTAAGAGGGAGAGGAGCCCATAAGTTATCAAAGCCAAATCCATTAGACAATGAAGAACTGCATGTTTTGCTAGAAGCATATAATCATAATTCTCTAGAGAAGGTGTGTAGGATGGTTGAAATTTCTTGTTCCTGTAGAGGAATGCAACAATCTACACAAACTAGCTCAACTAAGGGAATTGGAAAAAATTAAAGGCACACATCGAATTCCTAAGTAGTGTCGATTATATGGGAAGGAAGGTCATGGGAAAATGGATTGTACAGTAATACAGATGGCATATGGTGATGAAAATTCAATCATTAATAATCCAATGAAGTTATCATTGCAGGGTGCAAAGGTGGATGCTATTAACCCCCATGATCTATGCTTTGAACTTGGAATAGGAAGATCAATAGTATCTATGGAAAATAGTGGGTCTGGGATTCCAAGACAGTCCATTCAACCATTGGATCATACAGACAATTATTTTCCATGGTTAGATCAAGCAGGAGGATTGGAACACCCACAAAATGGAGATATTGGAATAGGACCTGAGATAATGAGGTAATCGATGGAAAAGAGGGGGTCTGGGATTCCAATACAATCCTCTCAATAACTATATTTTACAAATTATTATAAGTCATGGTTAGTTGGAGGCTTGGAACACCCAAAAAATAAAAAAGTTGGAATATTACTTGGGAAGGTGTCTATTGAAAAGAGTGGGTCTCGACTTCCATGACATTCCACTCAACCACTGGGTCTTATAGATAGTTATATCTCATGGTTATTCAGAGGCATGGAACTCCTAGAAAATGTAAATATTGAAATAGAACCTTAGATAAGGAAGGTATCTATTGAAAAGAGTGGGTCTGGGCTTTCAATACGGTCAACTCAATTATTGGGTATTACAGACAATGCTGGAGCCTTGCAACATCCATAAAGTGGGAAAGATGGAATAGGCCCCGATAAGGAAGGCATATTTGGTAAAGAGTGGTTTTGGGATTCCAAGACAGTCCAGTCAACCACTAGGTATTAAAGACGGTTATATGTCATGGTTAGATGAAGGATTGGAACACACGTCTGATGGAAGTGTGTGAATAGGACCTGATATAAAGAAGGGTGTTGGATTTGTGACCTCTTCCATACAATGTACTCATCCATATTTATACAGCCGCTACGCTTCACATGTTGGTGCAGGAATCTAGTTTTGACAATCCTTCCTTTTCCCATATGGGTTTGGGACCTCATTTAGAACATAGTCATGGTAAATAAATTGATCACTCATGGGATGTATGCCTCCTATCATGGATTAAGAACAAATGATTAATGTGTTCTCTTCTTTTGGTAGAATAGTTGAAGCCAAATTCATGAGGGACCATGTGAATGGTTCAAGCAAAGGTTATGGTTTTGTAAACTTTGATGAAATCCATTGTGTTGTTCAAGATCTTGCACGTATGAATGGTTATAGGTTGGAAGGAAAAAATTTAGTTGTAAGGTGGTAGGATGGCCTCCTTTTGGCTCTAGGATGGGACCTACAGAAGGTCTTAACACTTCGATAAGAAACCACCAAGATTGCCCATCCATTCTAGTGATTATGCACAACCATCATGGAGTGCTCCAACTAGGCCTCTATCATCACTACCTTATAATCCTTATTTCGATAACAATTGTTCTAGTATAACATCACATAGTGTCAGTCCTTTGCAGGGAGATACTTTCAATAGTCTTCCAGCTACTTCATATGGCACATATGGTCCCTATCAGATTCCACTACATTATGCAGAAACGTCTAGTGGCATGCACGGGCCACCTAAATATCAATTATTGCTAGGAAATGTGCATGATTCCTCAATGTCAAAACTAAATATCCATTTAGTTGATTCTATGACCCATTTTTCTCCAAACCAAGCCAGGATTACTACATATCAACGCTATGTACATCCATCAATTCCATCAGATAGTGCATATTCTGAGTCACCATCACGAGGTTCATTAATGGGAGTTTTAGTTACTCTTCCATTGTCTTCTCACCTTTTTTATTCTAGATATCAGAAGAAAGTTATGGAATTGGAATATGAAAGGTTTTTAGTTTAAATGGGGTCGTGACATGAGAACATTTCAGGGCTAGATAATATTTATCTTAAGACTAAAATTTGAGCTTCTATATCCTACAAATAATTAATCTCTTATGATTGTATACAAGGAAAATTGCCCTTCACTTTCTACTTTTGAATTTTTGTGAGCATAAGAAAGCTATGATTTAGTTCAACCAAGATACACATTTGTGTACAGTTGGAAAATTAGCAATATATGAGGTACTAGAGAAAAGGAAATCCAAGGTTGTTGATGAAGGCCACCTACTTTGCAGTGTGTTGAAAGGTGCCTCCAATTACATTCAATACATCTTATAAATGCACCTACTTGTTAACAAAATTTCTTTAATGCTTTTACATCTACAGTACATGTATGAATTTGCTTTGGATGGTGTTGAATTTGGGTTTCTGGGACTAAACCACTAAGAGTCTTGTTTTCTCTTGGCACTTTTCTGTCCATTGGCAATTCATCCCCTCTTTATGTGTACTCTTCTTGTAGGTGAATATCCATGCTAATTATGATTAAAATGTTTATCCATGCTACTTATGATTAATATGATTTGTAAAGGTAATGCACTTTCAAACTACTGAAACATTTTTCTTTCATTTTGAGTAGCCCCAACGTTCATGCATGATTTTCTCTTGGCATTCATCGATTAAGAAATAGCAGCTATAAAATCACATAATGAATCTGAAATATATGAATTTAGAAGCTTGGGTTAGTTAATGAATCAAAGGAGTTGACAACCAAAAGGATGCAAATTGTTTCTGATGCAATTTAATAATTTTCTACATTAGGTAGGTTCGAGCATCCAACTTAGTTGTTTAACATACGAGTTGAGGAAACTAATCAACTATGTCTGAACTCCACGATAAAATGGAACTATAACAAAGTAAAATTCATCTTACCATCAAAGAATTCATGTTAAAAATTAAGGTTCTATACCTTTTGGTTTCTATAAAGAAACCTAACTCCGAGAACTTAATAGTTAGAGCAATTGAATGAATTGCTAGTTTACTCTTCTGGAGCATTAATAAGATCAGCAACATAGTTGTTGTAACTTTGTAGATTGACAACATTTGGAACAAATTGTGGTTGAATGGAGTTACTTATATGGAGAATTTATTGTGTGTATCAATCACTTTGGAGTCCAAAGTGACAATGGCTTATCAAACTATATTCATCAAGGATAAGTGACATCAGGAATAAGTGACACTATATGCAATGAGTTTGGAGAAATATTCAACACTGCTAGTACTATTCTTTATAGCTGAATTTTATGGTTAACAAAGGGGTTCAGGAATTTTTTTCTATTTGTTCTTCAATTGATAGAGGAAGATAAAGATTGTGATTTTCTTAGTTTCTATTTAATAATGGAAGCTATGATACTCTGCATTGTTGTTTCCCCAATCGCAATCAAAATTGGAAATTTTGTATTAGGAACTTGAGGATTGATGGGATTGCAACATTTTCATTGGATATTATCATGTATGAGGGTATGGGATTGGAATTCAATAAAGAGCACCAATCCCTTCATGTACCCCAATGTCGGTGGCATTGATTGTTTATTGAACTAATATTTATTGAACATAGAAGTAGAAACCCTGTTTGAACTAAATCATTTGATTGAAAAATGACTAGGATGAACAGGCAAGTAAAAACCCTAGTGTTGGGTCCTCAATTAAGTAGTGGTGAATGGTGTATGGTGTTCTATGCATTATTCCATGTATTAGAAGACATACCCATGGAGAGTAGGCATTGCAAATTTTTTATGGATATTCTCCTTCATATTTCATCCTTTTCAGTGTCCTATGAACATAAATATAATTCCATCTATGCTTCCAATACCAGTCACAATAGTCAGATCATCATATACAGCACGATCACCATGTATCTCCACCCACTGACAAGGACAAAATTCAAATGTATTTTATGAACAATGAGTACAACAAAAACATAATGTATATATAATATATCTATCAAAATACAAAGGGAGTGGGAAATTTACCTTATCAGTAATGTTGAACACATGATCAAGAAAAGTAGGCCTATTTGGATGTCGTGCAACACTTAAACATTGTATTGGAGTCAATTGTGCATATGTATCTTTAACGACCTGAAATAATTATTCCCAACATTAAAATAATTAAAATAATTATTCCCAACATTAAAATAATTAAAAATCCATCACAGACAAACTCACTTTTAAGGAACATGTAGGATTCAATGGGAAAGGCATATCCTTGATGGAATTGTATGGCTCAAAAGACTATTCATTCAATGAAACATAGCAAGAATCCAAGAATGTTCATAAAGATCAATATGTTGAGAGCTTGTGATAGGTTAAACTGGTCGTTTATGGACAGAATGGTATTAGACTTTGATTCCAGCAAAAACTCAATTAATTAGGTCCATAACTTGGTAAAGTTGTCTTTCTTCTCAACTATGATTAATGGGACTCGTATGCAGCTTTTCATTCAAGCAAGGAATTCTGCAACATGACCCTTTTCCCCCCTTTCATTCATTTTAATGGTTGAAGGTCTAATAAGTTCCCTCGTAAGAGAAAAAACCTACACTTTGTCTAAGATTTTCATCCAACCCTATCTTGCACCTACATTTTTTTCATGACTAAATGCTCTTGCACCTCCAATTCGTTGATGATGCAATGCTTATGTGTGAATATTTAGTGTGTAAAGCAATAGATTTTACATATGTGTTAGACACTTTCCTTTTGGCCTCTGAAATCCTAATCAATGGCAAGTCAAAGATCCTTTTCTTCAACATTAGTATGGTTGTTCAAAGGATTATTCACAAAAAAAATTGCTTTCTCAAGGGATCTCTACCACCAAAATCTACCTTTCGTGGGGAACCTTCCTCAACAAGATAAGGGAAAAGCTAAACAACTTGACTTTCAGACATTTATCCTTGGCTAGTTAGATTCAATTCTTCAAATCAATCTTGCAAGATATCCCTGTCTATATCTTCCTGGCCCTAAAAGAGCCTTTGAAAGTCCTTAAAGAAATCAAGCAACTCCAAAGAGACATTATGGTTGTGACATTTTCCCTCTACCTACTCATCTAAAGAGAAATTTGTTGTCAGTTTCCTGGAAAGACACATGATATCCTAAGACAATGGGATGGTTGGGAATCTAAAACATCAAGCTAATTAGGAAAGGATTTGGGAAAGAGGGTATATATAGATGGATCAAAGATAAGGAACCTCTCTAAGCCTAGTTTGGAGAGGCAAGTATACCCCAGGAATCAACGAGGAAATCCTTTGCTCTTTTCTTTGGAATAGTGCAAGGTGGCACTTGGACTTAGTTCAAAGGTTTATCTTATGGATGGGGGATGTGAGAAGAATGAGATTCTACGAGGATTTTTGGCACCAATTAACTACATTGGAGAAGGAGGAAGACATGTGTCATGCCAAGAATTATACTCAAGGAAGCTGGGTTTTGGTGGCAGGTTACCCTACTAGAGAACATGTAAGGTCCAAAATAGTTGTCCAAATGGAGTCTACTCCGTTTCAAGAGAATCCATATGGTTATTGTTGGACATATGCATGCTTAGGAGAAACGTTAGTCTTGATATTTTAAGATAGGGTCAAAGAGGAGACAAAAAATATTATGTCAAAGCCTACAAGTTCTCTTTAGACTTGAACTATTTAGGACATGGGATTAAATCTGGGGTAGAGAACATCTATCCATAAGTGGCATCCTTTCTATATTCAATGGAAATAAATCCTATATTATCCTAGGAAAACCACCAAAAGAAAGCCTGCTTTGGTCTCCCTCGTTGTGTTCAATGCAGAAATCCTTTGGAAAATCCAAACCATCTCTCCATACACTATAAGGTTCCTAAAGATTGTTGGGATAATAGGGCAGGAAACCTAATAAGATTTGACCTATAACATGGCTATAATTGTAGATAACATGTACGACTAGAGCTCTATCCTTTTTTAAAGTAGTCCTTAAGCATGCATCATCCATTTAATAGGGTTTCTTGGTGGGGGCTCTCTTTGGAAAGAGAGAATTTTTAAGATTTTCCAGAGAAAAAGGATATCTATACCTATGGGAAAAAATTAAGAAGAATATTAGGGAGACTATTGAGAGGAAAACTGGGATACAAAGGATAAAGAATCTCATATTGAGAGAGAAGAAACAAATAGCACTATATTATTAATATGGTGGTTTTAATATTTAAAAGAAAATGCATCCCCGACGGTAATAGCCTCTCAATAAAATCCAGACCAATTAGTGCTAGAGGCATAATCCAAGATGGGGATCCTCTTTTCCTCTTTGCAAGTTCGAGAGGAAAATATACTAACAAGTTTGCATAGCTTCAAATCATAGAGAATAGTCCCCACTTTTCCAATATTTTGGGTTTGAGTGGTGGTGGGTGACTCCAATGTTATGGTGGAAGACCTGGGAAATCTCTTAAAGAGCCTCCCTCCTTCACATGTAATAAATAAATCCTTGGGAATTACCCACATCAATATCTGATTCAAGTTCATTTCTAATTATGTAACCATGGGTCTGCATACCTTCTTCCAGACCTGATAAATGGGCACATGCCTGGAGAACATTCGAGAAAATAATTGGGTCAGTTTCAATTCCTTGCACTTCTGTGTCCATGAAGAGCATCAAGGCTTCATAAGCATGTCCTATTTGTACATATCCAGAAATCATCTCACTCCACGAAAGCACATTTCTTTGACACAATTGGTCAAAAATATTGTCGTACAACCTCTATTCTCGCACACTTGGCATGCGTGTCAATTAGGCCAGTACCCACAAAAACATCCTTATTAAATCCATTTCTAACAGTGTAATTGTTGGGAACCATTTTGACCTACTTTTGTCATCTAAATACCTTCCAGTTTCCTCCATAAACCTTCATATTGATTCATAAAACCTTAATTTCATTCACAAAACTTTGGTCAAAGGTATAAATGTTGTTGCTTCTTAACAAATTGAATTATGAGATTTTTAAGGCATTTAAATTAAGGTTTTATTCAAAATTACAGGATGTGCTAACTTCCCATAAATTCTCCTAGGTTGGATACTTGGAGGCCAGCTAGGCATAAACTGAGAGATGGGAGAAAGATCCTCGATGTCCAAGGATGGTTAAACTTCCAACAAACAGATGATATGGTTCTCATAGGTGTCGAGTCAATGTCGGTCAAAGATGACCACATGTGCTACCACTTAGCTTAAAAGCAAGACAGTTCTGATTTTGTCTATTTTGATGGATCTAATGGAGGATATCAAGGGTTTCATGTCATTATTAGTCTTCTATATTTGTAGCATTTCTAGTTTTTTAAAATATTGTATAAGTATTTGATTTTACATATGAAAAAGACCCTGCTAGATCATAAACGTATAACGTGGAATCAAGACTGTGGATTTGATTACTGTGTATGCCCAATTCGATATGGTGAATACAATTGAAGTTTAAAGCTCTGTGATTTTCTCTTTGCGTGTGTAAATGAGGCATTAGAGGGCCCCCTTTTCCAAGTCTACACACCTCTTTTTATATCGTTGCCAATGGTATGTTTTATTTCCTGTAGAATTCGATTTCTTCATTTAACTACTCATACATTGCAGAACGAGTTGGATGGTTTGAATAAGGTTAGAAACTCTATTATTTAATCATTCACATGCTGTAGGAATGGTTCATACTGCTTATTTAATATAAAATCATTGTACATTGCTTATTCAATGATGAATTAGTGAGGATAGTTATACATTGTGAATGTCTTCCTGTAAGGGAAATTAATGTTTGACTGTTTTCAATATTGAGATAATAGGCAGAGTATCGTGATCTACATTTTAGGGTTAGGTTTAATTGGTTTTTTTTATCTCAGAACATTTCACATGAGAATTGTTGTTTAACTCAGAGATCAAATGAAGTTGCTTCTGTAAGGGAGTTTTTGCATTTCAAGTCACAGCATTCTAGCTTTCAATAGGTTTGTTTTATAGGTAAACTAGATTTCCAGTTAGGTCTAGCTTTGAGTCTCTATATTTGGGATATACTTCTAAGTCTACAAACTCCAGATTGACATAAACTCAATGTCTAATCTACACTAGTGGATTGAATCCCAACATTTGGCGCTGTTGCCGGGGAGGCATTTTATAAGCAGACTTAAGAACTTTAGTTCTCTGATAAAAATAAAAATTCAAACAAAAAAAAAACACAGAGTAGATTTTAGTTTTATGTCAAGACAAAGAGATGAGAAAGGAAGATTTATCAAAAACCCCCCAAAAATAGAAGTAACAGGAACTTATTTATCTGATCAAAAAGGATTCATTACAACAGTTGATACTTTTAAAATGGCCGAGGAAGAAACATCAAAAGGGCCAACTGCAGAACAGAGAAGGGAGTATGAGAGAAGGTTAGAAATGGAAAATAAACTAAGACAAGAGAGAAGGGAAGAAGAGAGGAGACATGAGAGGGATGACAGAATAGGAAAAGATCAGGAAGCCACCTTTAAATTCCCCATCTTGGACACTAGCATCATCCTAGGGGAAGAGGTAAAGATGAAAAATATCCCACCATCCGTCCTACCAAATTTCTATGGTATGACTTCTGAAGATCTGGATTCTTTCCTATTTGAGTTTGATATCTTGTGTCGAACTTATGGATATACTGATGACACCCACAAGCTTCATCTTTTCCCTGCTACTCTTAAAGCAGCTGCCTTGAAATGGTTCATGGGATTAGGAGAGCATTCTATAACTAGCTAGGATGAGATGAGGAAAAATTTTCTTAGAAAATATCAGCCATATTGTAGATCAAAGTATTTAAAAGATGACATTTGCAGAATGTCTCAACAGGAAGATGAAAGCTTGGAAGAGTATCTAGAAAGATTCTCATACAACCTGCAGAAATCCAAATACAATTCTTTGACACCTGAGATCATTCGGACAATATTTTTAAAAGGAATAAGAGAAGAATATCTAGATATTTTGAATGTTATGGGAAAAGGTGACATCTCCTACTTACCCTTTGATGAGATACAAGACTTATGTCAGGAGTATTCAAGAGGAAAGACTATAAATGGGAAAAGGGATGTAACTTCCAAAGTAACTAAATCTGCAACTAGTGGCATATCCAGAGCTGAGCTTGGAAATCTGTTAGAAGATTTTAAAACTGATCTATTGAGCACCTTAGGCACATAGGTCGAAACATCAAATACCAAGAAGAGACAAGAACAACAGGACCAACAAAATCAAGCCTTGTCTATTTTCTACCCTAAATGTAGAAAGAAACACCCATTAAAAGAATGTCCTTTAAATACTGTTCAAATTTGTGGCTTATGCACTTCAAATCATGAAATTGATGATTGCCCTAGATTGAAATAATTGCAGGTAGCTCGAATGGAGGAGAATCAAAGCATGGAATCTCTCTATTTTATGGGACAACAAAGACCTTGGCAACCACAATTTTCAGGTATGTCTCAAGATCCTATGCAGCAGTTTCATTCAAATTATCAAACTCCTATTCAGAATTCATGGAGTGCACCCATGCCCTGGAAAACTTGATCTCCTCAATTAGCCCAATCTGCTCCAAATTGGAGAGGGTATACTCATGGTAACCAGACATATCAACAGGCCTATTTACAGCCCTATCAACAACCTTCTGCATATCCCCAATACCAGCAGAATCAAGCCCCATTTTTCCAACAACCTAATCTTGCTCCTCAACTAGGACAACAACCTCAACAGCTTCAATTGCCATCCAATCAGCCTCCACCTCGGCCAACACAATTTCCAGCTCAGCCAATCCCAAATCCAAATAATAAAATGGATAAACCCATGTATAATGTTGATGATGGAATGGCACTCCCCTACTCAATCCTCCCACTTCAAAATATCAACTTAAGATCTGGAAAAACTTTACAAAAAGAATCTCCTATTATTTTAGAAGAAAAAGCAGAAAATGAGAAAACTCCAAAAAAATTAAATATAGAAAAATCACAATCAGAAAATTACAGTCAAAAAGGGAAATCATTAGTACCTTATATACCCCCCTTTCCAGAAGGGTTGGTCAAAGAAAAACTTTCAATCTCCCTACCTGATTTTGATGTTTTGAATGAGTTAACCAATGTATGTGTCAAAATTCCCCTACTGTAGGATATAAAGGATATTCCAATCTTTACTAAAGCAGTTAGGGAATTATGTCTTAATAAAAGAAGGAAGGAACCATAAAAAATTCATGTGGTAGGCAATTTAGCAGGATTAATGTCTAACACTGTTTTTATTGAAAAGTATGTAGATCCTGGAATCCCAATGGTCACAATTACTGTTAACAATTTTTCAATTCCAAAAACACTGATTGATCTAGGTGCTGCCATTAATGTCATGACACTAGAGACAATGGAATACCTTCACTTGAAAAATCTCAGACCAACCACTACAGTTTTGGAACTAGCTGAGAGGTCTAAAATCACACCTGAAGGGATCTTAGAAGATATCATTGTTTCTTTAGACTCCTGGGAGTATCCTGTAGATTTTATAGTGTTGCAACCAAAGTCTAATTTAGGAGGGCATCCATTGATTCTTGGCAGACCCTGGTTGGAAACAGCTGATGTTTTCATAGGGTGTAGACTCAGGAAATATGCTCATTTCACTTGGGACAGAGAGAAAAAAAATTACACTTTATCTGTCTACCCAATGACCGTCTGCATTAGATCAGTTATCATGGATTAATGAGACCAAAGAACAGGAAGAAGAAGTGATTCAGCATGTCCTAAGTATCAATCAGTTCTTTGATTTTCAAGAAGAAAACAACAAAGATTTGCTAGATTACTTCATTGTTGAACCTGATAGTTCTAAAGAATTAAGAGACATGCAGTATGTTATAGCAGATCAAGTTTTGGGACAGAAGTTTTAGGAAAATTGCACAGTACATTCTCTAGCATTGGCACTTCATGATATTTTTAATGTTCATTCAATCACTGATGTCCAAAGAAAAACAGTTGAAATCAGTCCAGGAAAACATTTGAATATAAGTGCACATCTTACTACATCACAAGAAGAACAGTTGATTACCTTGCTGAATAAACATTCCCATGCATTTGCTTGGGAATACACTGACATGCCAGGCATTCATCATGAAACATGCACTCACCACATTTACATAGATGATAAAATCAAACCTCTCAGACAACCGCAACGTAGAATGAACCCCATACTAAAAGAGATAGTCAAGGAAGAATTGCAGAAGTTATTCAAAGCAGGATTTATTTACCCTATCTCTGACAGCCAATGGGTTTCTCCCTTGGTTGTTGTTCCTAAAAAAAATGGTCAATGGCATATATGTGTAGATTACAAAGAGTTAAATAAGGCAACATTAAAAGATTATTTTCCATTTCCCTTTATTGATCAAGTGTTAGATGCCTTAGCTGGAAAGGAATATTTTTCATTTCTAGATGGTTTCAGTGGATATAATCAAATTAGCATTGCAAAAGAGGACCAGGACAAAACCACTTTTACATGTCCCTGGGGCACATATGCCTACAAGGTTTTACCTTTTGGCTTATGTAATTCCCCAGCTACCTTTCAGAGAGCACTCTTGGCCATTTTTGCAGATCTAATTCATGAATGTGTTGAAGTCTATATGGATGATTTTTCTGTGCATGGAAGTGCCTTTGAGGATTCCTTAGCAAACCTGGAGAAAATTTTAAAAAGGTGTGTTGACTCAAATCTTTCCCTTAGCAACGAAAAGTGTTTTATGATGATGACTGAAGGGATAGTTTTAGGACATCACATTTCTTCATCTGGAATAAAAGTAGATCTCGCTAAAATTCAAATCATTGAAAAACTATCTGAACCAACAACTCAAACAGATGTAGGAAGCTTTTTAGGGTATGCAGGCTATTATCGTAGATTTATTGCAAATTTCAATAAGATAGTGCTGCCATTGTTTAAATTACTTTCAAATGATGTACATTTCAAATGGGATATTAACTATCAATCTACATTTCAGGCACTTAAAGAGAAGCTCTCAACTGCTCCCATTTTAAGGGGACCAAATTGGACATTGCCCTTCCATATTTCTACTGATGCATCTGATACTGCAATAGGGGCCTCTTTGGGACAAAAAGAGAATACCATGACTTATGCTATCTATTTTATTAGTAAAAATCTGACACCTACAGAATTGAATTATACAGTCACTGAAAAGGAGATGTTGGTAGTAGTTCATGCTGTAAACAAATCATGTCATTACATTACTGGATACGAAATTTTTGTCCACACAGATCATTCAACTTTATGATATTTAATGAATAAATCTATCACTTATGGTCGGATAACCAGATGGTTACTATTAATGCAGGAATTCAATATCATTTTTTTATATCGACGTGGACGAGAAAATCAAGTGGCAGATTTCCTGTCTCGCTTACACAATACTGGTGAGGTTGTTCCTGTTTTAGATAGTTTTCCTGATGAACACTTGTTTGCAATTTCTGTTATCACTCCTTGGTATGTTGATATTGCCAACTATTTATCATCATGACAGCTACCTCCATATATGTCATCTAAAGAAAAGAAAAATATTATTAAACAAAGTGCTAGTCATATATGGGTCAATGGCAATCTCTTTTACATAGGATATGATCTAATTATCAGGAGATGTGTACGACAAGATGAAGTTTTAGATATTTTGAAAGCATGTCATGATGAACCATGTGGTGGCCATTTTGCAGAGAAAAGAACACCATACAAGATACTCAATTTGGGGTATTACTGGCCTTCTATTTTCAAGCATTCTAAGAAGTATGTTAGGAGCTGTGATACTTGTCAACGAATGGGATGGCCAGTTCGATCTGATGAAATGCCACTCCAACCACAAATCCTCATAGAACCATTTGAAAAGTGGGCTATTGATTTCATTGGTCCGATTCATCCACCATCACAAGGGAATAAGTACATTTTGGTATGTACAGACTATGTTACAAAGTGGGTGGAAGCCAAACCATTACCAAGATCCACAGCACAGACTGTGGTAAAAATTCTTTTTGAGGAGATATTTGTTAGATTTGGGGTTCCTAGAGAGATTGTCACTGATCAGGGTGCCCAGTTTACTTCCAAACTAGTGCAGGAGATAGCAGCAAAGTACAAGATTAAGCATAGAAAATATACACCTTACCATCCACAAGCCAATGGCCAGGTGGAATCTACAAACAAGACTTTGGAAGGAATCATCACCAAAACTACCAGATGCATAGGAAGGATTGGTCAGCTAAGCTTACTTGATTGTTATGGGCATACCAAATCACTTGGAAAAACGGTACTGGTTTTTCTCCTTATCAACTCATTTATGGTAAGCAAGTCCTCCTACCTATAGAATTTCAAATTCATACCTTCAAGTTAGCAGCAGATTTGGGGATGAATCTTTCTGAAGCATAGCAAGAAAGAATACTTCAATTGAATCAACTATATGAGATGAGACAGGCTGCAATAGAACACAATATTTTGATACAACAACAGAGAGCCCAATGGCATGACAATTTTATCATCAAGAAACAATTTCACATCGGTGACTGGGCACTATTGTTTGATTCGAAGTTCAAAGACTTCAAGACAAAATTCACAACTCATTGGCTTGGTCCATATGAGATTACAAAGGTATATGACAATGGCTCAGTCAAACTCCAAACAATCGATGATGAAGCACATACATTTGTGGTCAATGGCCCGCTCAAACTCTATACCAAGCCTATCAACAAACAAGATTTCATACAATAGATTTCATAACAACGGGAGATGGAAGTGCTTGATAAACACACTGGTGTTTCTCCTTCACTTTCTTCTTAGCTGTTTTATGATTTTATATAAAAAAAATATTAAAAAAAAAACATAAAAAAAACAAAAACAAGAAAAAAGGGAGTTTAGTTTTGAAAACCAGGCAACTGGCACAACATAAACTCAAATTTTCCTTGGAAAACCAGGTTTGCTTGGCCATTGAAAATTCACAAAAATATTTTCACTTTCTTGCATTAGAAATTCCATGCCTCATAGGCAGTTTTGTTTTGCATAATAAAGATCTTGTTTGACTTGAGGACAAGTCAATAAGTAGGCCTGTGAGGGGGATAAGCATTTTATGCTTTCTATTTTTCTTCTTTCTTGGAACCCTCCAAGTATTTTTCAAATGCAGAAGGACCTAAATTCCAGCAAAGCAGAAGGAATCTGAGATAGTTCCAAGCCTTTTTCCTATGCAGAGGGACCTGATTTCCAGCAAAGCAGAGGGACTCGACTTCCAGCAAAGCAGAAGGGATCTAAGATGGCATACATCTTTAAAAGTAGACATCAGAAGGACATATGTAAATCAGAAACAAATTGCAAACCAGCTACATCAAGCAGCAAGCTTAGCATAAAGGGATATCAAGCAAAGTCTGTAAGGATTTTAATTTTTGTGCTTTAAAAGTTGCATGATTCTTTGTTTCTAAGTAATGACATATCTACCTATCCTCATAAGCTTGACTGCCTATTCCATCACCCTCACAATCCCTGCCAGCATTCCATTTACTTTTCATTATCCTACCCTAGGCGTCAAAATGGTGACCAGAATCAATCCCAGAAGCAAATTTTCAATGGCCAAAACCTACACTGCATTCTACAAGCAAGATTTCCTTCTCAACAGGAAGTGAAATTTTAAAAAAAAAAATCGGATTCAAATGTTTTTTTATATATATTTTCATACTCCAGATATTAGTGCATTATGCATTAAGTTAAAATGTATATGGAATATAAAACATTTGATATAAAGAATGGCTGTGTGTATTTCCAAAAGGTGAAAAGAGCCCACTCCAAGTGAAGAAATCCCTTCCTTACAGCTCATAAATCAAACATTGGGGTATGCAAAGGAACTGAGGCGCATTATATAGAGATAAAATGGTTCTAACCTTACCTTTAATCTTTTTCCTTGAGAATTTGTACCTAAACTAGTGATTGGATAAAAAGTGGCATGTTCAGATAATGATTATAAAGGACGTGGTTGTATGCCCCCATGAAAATATACAAATGTGCCTGGAAAATTGCATTGTGAACTGGTGACATCGGGATTGCATATTGAAATGGCCATTCTTCTTTGAACCAAACCTAACTCTTTCATCTACAAGACCCGATTGCTGTGTAATGCAAAGACATATATGGGTAATAGTTTACAGTGAAAAGAAGGCGTGTATCACAGGAAGAACGCAGGCACTAGCTTACTGAAGAATGCATTCACACAGGGGAAATTGAAAAGCAATAACGCCAGAGGGGAGGTAAAACTTAAATCTTTTGCCAAAAAATGTTCTAGATCAATAGCAATTCTAGTTTCAGAGTGTCATTTTGAAATAGGAAAATGTTACAGAGCTAAAAGTTGCAAGGTTGAGGTTTTCTGTTGCATATCTCTTTTCCTATTAAAGTTTCAAAATGGTACCTAGACTAGAACCAGAGAAATTCGATCCCACTGATATTCATGAGAAATGTGTGGAAATCTTTGAAAAGAAACAGTGGGTGACTTTTTTTGAAAATTTTAATGGGCACAATGATAATGTTAGCCTAGCCTTTGCTGATTCATTTGATGGAGAAAGGGCTACAGTGGGAAATTTGAACTTCAGACTGTCTGAAGACATTTTGGCACAAATCATTGGCTTACCACAGCAAGGAGAGAGATTCTTCAAAACCAAACAATTCAAGGAGAAGGCATGGATACCCTTTCTGTGCCAGTCAAGGGCAGGATCAGTGAACTGGAAGAAGGGAATACCAAGGAGCTGGTTGGTTCATCCCTGGGATGAAATAGTCTTTATCATCCAAAAATTCATCACCTGTGAAGGTCGATTTAGTACTGTATATCTTTACCATATCAAGTTATTGCAGCATTTAAGAGGTGATTGTGAGATTAATATGCCCCATTTCTTATTACAAAGTCTTTCCAATATGGCTAAGGTTGTTCAAAATCATGCAAAAGATAAAATGACAAGCCTTTTTCACTGTGGACTCATCAAAATAATTATCACATATAAGTTACAGAAGCAAAATCTGACATGGCAAGAAGTTTTAATTCATAATCAGTTTGAAGAACAAGAAGAGCTACCTGAAGAAGGTTTGAAAGAAGACAAATTGTTGATGATAACATACCCCAAGGATGGAGAATAGAACCCTGAAGCAACAAGCTCAAAAATACCAAAAGGGAAAAAGAAAGAAAGAGAGGTGTTGATGATCACAGATGATGAAGACAACTCTGAAGCAGCAAGCACAAAACAGCCTCAGAGAAGGATACGAACCAGGAGTGTGATGAAAGAAGGAAGACAGTTTCAAAAGCAAGATCAAATTTTCACTACTTATAAGAGAAAGCCAAGGAAGTATCAGCAAGCTCGAAATAAGTCAGCATTAGAAGAGGATGATGAAAGCCAGCAGAAACAGTATGAATACATACAAACCTTGGGAAGTCAAGAAGAAAATCTAACAGGTGAGATAGGGCAGGTCCATGAAGAAAAAGATATCGAAGAAACTGAAAAGATTTCAGATGAAGTGATAAAGCAAACACAAAAAATCAATATCTTCTTGGATCAGCAAGAAAAAGAAAAGAAAAAGCATCCAAGACAGGAAATATTAAATGATCCAGCTTCTCCTTTCTTAGAGCAACAAACTATGGAAGAAAAAAAGAAGGGAGATTCAGTACAAGAGAATGAAGAATTGGGGATGGACACCAATTCTGTGCAGCCTCCAATGAAGATGGAAAAGAAGAAAACTTCAAAAAAAAGTGAAAAGATTAAGAGATTGAAACTGGAAGTAAAGGAATTAGAACTAAGGACTGAAAAATTAAAAGAAAGGAACTGGAAGCTTAAAGTTCAAAGGACACAAATCTCCAAGCATGCATGTAGATGGTATAAACAAAAGAAGATCTACAAAACCAAGTATGAGAAACTGAAAGTCCTTTATGCATCTCAAGCTTCTACAGATGCATCATCTCAGACAGGGGATTAAAAGCAGAGGGTCAGCAACAAAATTTTGGTCCTGATATAAGCAGGGTCAAATTTTTTGGTATACTTTTTGTGCATGAGGACATGCAATAGCTTCCTCTTGGGGGAGATGTTGGGCACCATTTTGACCTACTTTTGTCCTCTAAATACCTTCCAGTTTCCTCCATAAACCTTCATACTGATTCATAAAACCTTAATTTCATTCACAAAACTTTGGTCAAAGGTATAAATGTTGTTGCTTCTTAACAAATTGAATTATGAGATTTTTAAGGCATTTAAATTAAGGTTTTATTCAAAATTTCGGGATGTGCTAACTTCCCGTAATTTCTCCTAGGTTGGATACTTGGAGGCCAGCTAGGTGTAAACTGAGAGATGGGAGAAATATCCTCGATGTCCAAGGATGGTTAAAATTCCAACAAACAGATGGTATGGTTCTCATAGGTGTCGAGTCAATGCCGGTCAAAGATGACCACCTGTGCTACCACTTAGCATAAAAGCAGGACAGTTTCGATTTTGTCTATTTTAATGGATTTGATGGAGGATATCGAGGGTTGCATGTCATTATTAGTCTTCCATATTTGTAGCATTTCTAGTTTTTTAAAAGATTGTATAAGTATTTGATTTTACATATGAAAAAAACCCTGTTAGATCATAAACGTATAACGTGGAATCAAGACTGTGGATTTGATTACTGTGTATGCCCAATTCGATATGGTGAATACAATTGAAGTTTAAAGCTCTATGATTTTCTCTCTGCGTGTGTAAATGAGGCATTGGAGGGCCCCCTTTGCCAAGTCTGCACACCTCTTTTTATATCGTTGCCAATGGTATGTTTTATTTCCTGTAGAATTCGATTTCTTCATTTAACTACTCATACATTGCAGAACAAGTTGGATGGTTTGAATAAGGTTAGAAACTCTGTTATTTAATCATTCACATGCTGTAGGAATGGTTCATACTGCTTATTTAATATCAAATCACTGTACATTGCTTATTCAATGATGAATTAGTGAGGACAGTTATACATTGTGAATGTCTTCCTGTAAGGGAAATTAATGTTTGACTGTTTTCAATATTGAGATAATAGGCAGAGTATCGTGATCTATATTTTAGGGTTAGGTTTAATTTGTTTTTTTTTAATCTTAGAACATTTCACATGAGAATTGTTGTTTAACTCAAAGATCAAATGAAGTTGCTTTTGTAAGGGAGTTTTTGCATTTCAAGTCACAGCATTCTAGCTTTCAATAGGTTTGTTTTATAGGTAAACTAGATTTCTAGTTAGGTCTAGCTTTGAGTCTCTATATTTGGGATATGCCTCTAAGTCTACAAACTCTGGATTGACATAAACTCAAGGTCTAATCTACACTAGTGGATTGAAGCCCAACAGTAACCACGAATATGCTTACCTTGTTGTAGATCAGATGATTGTGGAAAAGATGGAAGAACACTCCCAGTAGTAACTGAATTAGGTTTTATACCTTCAAGTAGCATTCGAGAAAAGAGAATCGTGGCTTCATTGGCATTCCCATTAAGTATATAAACATAAATCATAATATTCCATGAGACTAAAATTCTTTTAGATATCCTCTCAAACAATTTGGAAGCTATATCTAAAGTCCTACATTTCCCATACATGTGAATGGGGGCATTTCCAACAAAAAAAAATGGACTCTAATCCATTTCTAATTACATAAATGTGCATCTACTTACCTTGTTGCAGAGCTGATAAACAAGCACATGCAGGGAGTACACTTACTACGTCAATGACACTAGGTTTCATACCTTGCCATTGCATTTCAGAAAAAATATTCAAGGCTTTGCTAGCATGCCCCTCCTAGGCATACCTTGTAATCAATACATTCCAAGAAATCACTTCTTCGTCACACATGTTGTCAAACAAGTTCTGTGCAATCTCCAACCTTCCACATTTGGAATACATGTCTATGAGGCTATTGTTGGAAACATATGACTCCAAATGTCTTTTGATCATGAAAGCATGAATCTCCTTACCCTGCTACAGGTATTCCAATTGCATGCAAGCTGGGAGAAAAACCACTATTATAATGGCATATTTCTCTACTCCTTGGAGCTACATTTCTCTGAAAATAATCAAAGCTTCATTTGCATGTCCATTTTAAGAATACCCAACAATCATAGAATTCCAAGATACCAAATCGTGTTTAAGCATTTCACCAAACACTTGTGCATCCTCCACACACCCACATTTGGTATACATGGTTATAAGTGAATTCTCCATAAAAACATCAGATATAAACCATGTTCCAACTATATGACCATGAATTTCAATGCCCAATTGCAATTTCAATAGACTCATGCTTTCTTGTCCAGGGGAGAAGGTACACCTGTTCCATTTCACACCTGCCAATTCCATTTGTTTATACAATTCAAGTGCTTTTTCTAGGAAATCATTGTTCGCATACCCTATTATCAATGCATTCCACAATGAAATATCATGCATGCATGACTCCTCAAATATAAGGCATACGCAATCCATTTCACCCAGTTGAGTGTACACTACAACCATTTTGTGAGCAAAAAGGTGTTGCGATCAAGTCTCGTTGTGATCATGCAGACATGAAGTTGTTGTACTAATTCTATATTGGAACAAGCCTACAAAACATAAGAAAATAAATTGGGATTAATATTGTTGGGTTAGGGTTGACATTTTCCAGAGGAAGTAATGGTAGAAGCAATGTGATGGATAAGTTCGGTATTGGCATTCTAAAACGTGAAGGGATGTTGGTGGAATTGTTAATGGTGAAACTACAAAAGTTATCTAAATTTTGATGTAATAATGCGGGAGATTGGAAGGATGAGACCATTGCAAAGGCCATCAATGATTTGGGGATGAAATCAAACTAAATCATATGGTTGCACAGATTTTGTATTACCATTTGCATATTGGTTTTATCATTTATCATATTATTTTTATTTCTTTTCATATTATATTTGATTTATATTGATTATTATTATATTATGTTTTTTTATTATTATATTTGTTTTATAATTAATATTATATTATATTATATTTGTTTTAATGTTATATTTGTTATATTTGTTACTTGGCCACCAATCAAAGGAGAGGATATGCACGATAAGACATTTGTATCCTAATACATGCACAAAATAATCGGAGGTGATCTATGGAGGAGTTTCAACCTGTAGGTTAAAATCCATAATGACCACTTTGTACTTCCTAGTAGTCATGTCTTTTCATCAATCATGTTACCAATGAGCCATTTAATGTTAACTCATGGAATCATGTGGTGGTTTTGTCATTTAGGTTTGATTTAAATTCTAAATAAGATTTGATTTTTTTGTTGTCACTCACAATTGAATAGTCCTAGCTATACATACACACTCAAGAACTTGGAATTATAGTGGTAAATTATCAATTCAATATGGAAATAGTTTGACAATCTTGGATTGTTAAATTTGCAAGGGGTTAGACACAATGACTTGGAGGAGCATTGTTAATTACCAAAACATTAGAGATATCAATGAATCTAGAAATTGTTTATATGACTATGGATATCCATCCAATTTCTCACCATTTGAAGTTGTTAATGAAACAACCACCAGATTCAGAATTAAATTTATAAACCCAATCCCATGCATTCGAATATATCAGAAAGTATGCGGTAAGTAAAGCAACTAATTCCCAACAAAGGTTAGGTTGGGATGGAAGGAAAAATACCTATGGAGAGGTTGATCACAGTAGGAGAGGAGGTTTAACTGGATAGTGATAATGAGAGGCCATCACATTATATGTATTGTATTCTATGAGGTCAGGCTTGTAAGAGAAGGAATCAAAATATTTACCTGAAACTGATCTGAGATGGGGCCTCTTCCTAATTTACTGCACATGGATCTGTGACTAGTTCTAGGTCAGCACCCCAGCCAATTGATTCTTCAATTGGTTAAAATGTGCTTGGTGCTTCTGCCAGTTCAATTGGATCAAATGCTACTAAAGTATTTGAACCACTTATGGATCTCATTTATCAATCCACTTATGGCCCTATTGGTACTCATATGCCTTATCCATATTACTAGTATCTGCAACCAAATCAATAACTTCCCTTTGTAGATACACTTGATCTACCAGATTTGTTGCATTTGATCAACGATCCTATTCACCATGATCCTTCATGGCCTACCATTTCGATAAATTTTCCTTCGGATATACCCATTTTTTACAGCAAAGTTGGTGAGGACCCAAAAAATCATGTTATGACCTATCATTTGTGGTGCTCATCCAATTCTCTAATGGATGGTTCTAACTATTTGAGACTTTTTCATAGGACTCTCACCGGAACTGTGGCCAAGTGGTATATTGAATTGCCTCAACGCCCTTTTTGGGATTTTAACACTTTAGCAATGGAATTTTTAATACATTTTCAACTCCCAATTCGATACGAAATGGGTACGGATCTTTTAACCTCGCTTCTTCAAACCAATTCCACCCATATATATGATTACATACATGAGTGGAGATGACAATGTAGATTGATTAAAGCACCTATCACTAGCCAATTATTTGTCGATTGGTTCACTAAGTCTTTGCTTTTTCCCATTGATCAGGATGTTTCCATGGGAGGTGTTGTCACCAAATAACAAGCCATTAGCCGAGCTCAGTACCTGGACTTGGTTTATTCCCAGTCAGGAACTCTCTATGACTTGATCCTGCATGGTCCTCATCCTACTTTAGACCCCTCAAGACCTTCAACAGAACCACCTGTCGATGGTGTACTTGGTTCTGTTCAAACACAGTTAGTAGCTAAATCCCCAAAAAAGAAAAACCAACCTACTAGCCAGACCGTCACAAATCCCAAAACAACTTATCCTCTTATTCCTCTACCAAGGTAAATGCCATTAAACCCTCAGAATATTTGGGAATGAAGAAGAAAGGAAAGAATAAATCAAAAAAGTCTAAAAACCAACAGGAGAGTAATAAAACACAAAACCTGGATGTCGAATCTAAGAATAAGAGAAAGGCAAAGTTTCCCTACCTCCTATGTGGAGGTGACCACTTCACTAAGGAATGTCCTTGGCATGAATAGGTCATCAATTTTTTGAAAAACTCTCCCACCCCAACAGTCTTGATGGGTCCTTTCCCTACTCAACAACAATTGGTTGACCATCAATCCTAGCACGAGTCTTCCTCATGTTCTATAGATGAGGTTAAAATGATGTCTAGTGAAACGGTTAGTCTTACCACTAGATCCTAGAACTATGACCCACCTCCAGAAAAGAAAGATGATAATGCTTCAACTGATAAGCCTATAGTTTCCACCCCTCCTCCTACCAACAATATTCATATTGAGAAACTTGTTCTTGACGTCATCTTCTGACCACCAAAGAGTACAACTTGAAAATCGGTATTTAACCCTAATGCGTGGGTTTCTCAATACTACAATGTAGTAGAAGGTTTGGCCCAAGAACCATGTGCTATGTCTACCCTCGAAGTAAACCAAACATGCCCTACACAAAGAAGGAAATTTTTGTCAGTTCTTAGAGCTATGGATCTTGAGAATAGTAATGTTATCACCTTTAAACTAGATGATTTTAAGTCAAGTCTCTCCCATCAATTAACTTTCCAACTGTATACGAAAGTCATTGGGAAGAAATTCCATCTCACTATGTTGGATGAAGGTGCCTCGACTTCAATCATGTCTCTGTCATGTTGGAGAGATATAGGCTCTCCCAAAATCAATCGTTCATCGACAACTTTGAAGGCCTTTGATAGTCGTGGTTTTTAGCCTCATGGACTATTGCCCTCCCTCCTGGTTGAACTAGGAGGAAAATCAGTATCCATCCAACTCAAGGTTGTCAGTGCTCAACTAGACTAAAATATCCTCCTAGGAAGAAATTGGTTTTATGTGATGCAAGAAGTTTTCTCATCCGTGTTTCGATTAGTCCAATTCTCATTCCAAGGAAATATTGTTACAATTGATTAATTGGAGTTTTGTTCCCAAGACACTGGTTCTAATTCTATGAATAATTTTCGACTCTTGGCTTCTATGAATTTGTAGTATCAGAACGTAGGGGTAGCTCTTCTCAAGGATTCCCCAATTATGGGAATATTTTCATTAACCAATCCTCCCTTTACTCAGACTACATCTGTGAACATGATATCCTCTCAGAGTCATGACACTTCAGACAAAGGAAAATCAATTTTTGATTCAACACCCATCAGTCATTTGGAAGAGACTTACTAGACTATCCAGTCCACCAGTGACCCACCATTAATGATCATCTTTTGGTGGCATCTGACCCTTATCACCTGGAAGCCATATTGGTTAGATTCTCCCCCCCCCATCTCTAGATTATCTTTTTCAAACTCTTCCATTAGATGAATCCATCATGGAAGTCATGTCTTTATAGGAGATGCTCCGGGAAGTCTATCATCATTAATTATCTTTCCTTTTTGGTTACCATATGGTATAAGATCATTTTGAAATAATGGTTTCGTCTGGTATTGTAACTACACCTCAGTCACTGGTGCTCATTCACAATGTTGAGTCCAAGGGTAATATGAGCAATATTACGAAGACATCCCTAGCCAATATATCAATGAAACCTGGAGTTATAGAGAATCTTCACGTGGGCCAAAATTGTTCTGCTTCAAAACATAGGTATTATACAGCCCTTTTTAAGGAATTTATAGACATTTTTACTTAGATGTATGAATAAATTCCAGGGATAGACCCTTCGATCGTGGTTCACAAGATTAGGACTTACCCTGATGCCAAGTCGGTCCATCAGAATTTACGTCAAGTTCATCCACAAAAAGTGACAACCATTAAGGAAGAAATTGAGAAACTTCTTAGGGATAGATTTATTTACCTTGTTTCATTGACAAAATGGGTTTCTAATACCATCCTCATCAACAAAAAATAGGGAATTATTAGGGTTTGTATCGATTTCTAAAATATCAATAGGGATTGTCCTAAGGATAATTTCCCTACTCCTTACATCGATCAAATCATTGATAACTTTGTTGGAAGCATCATCTTCTCATTCATGGATGGCTTTTCTGGCTATAATCAAATAGAGATACTCCCTTCTGATCAACATAAAATGACCTTCATTTTCCCATGGGGGTCTTTTACCTATAGGAATTTTCCTTTGGGCCTAAAGAATGTTGGCGCTACCTTTCAACGCGCTATGTCCTATGCTTTTGATGACATCAAACATATCATGGAACCGTACCTCAATGACTTATCTGCCCATTCGTAGCATCGAGAACACCATGTTGACCATCTGAGAGCCATTTTTCTTAGGTGTCGCCATTACAACATTCAGTTGAATCCACATAAATGTGTTTTTTGTGTTGAGACTGGTAGACTGCTTGGCTTCATCGTTTCCAAGGATGGCATCTATATAGACCCAATGAAAATTGAATCGATATTGTCCCTACCCCCACCTAAAAACATTGCTCAACTTTAAAGTTTGCAAGGGAAGGAAAACCTTCTATGTCATTTTGTCTCTAACTACACTAATAAGACACACTATTTTATGTGTTTGTTAAAAAAGAACACACCCTTTGTTTTGGATGAACTCGCACAACGTGCATTTGACATTCTCAAACACGTCATTATGCATGCACCTATCTTGAAACCACCTAATTACACCATGGATTACTCCTTGTATGTGGTTGCATCATTAACTACCATCAGCATGGTACTATTTCAAACAAATGTACACGACCAAGAAAATGTGATTTATCACCTAAGTAAGAGTCTTCTTGACTCTAAAACTTGTTATTCGCATGTTGAGAAGTTAGCTCTAGCCACGGTCATCGCGGTCCAGAAATTTTGTCACTACATATTGCTTCGCACAACTATGGTATACGCAGATTCCAACCCCATGTATTACATCTTGAATCTTCAAGTGCTTGGGGGAAAAATACTCTTGCTGGATTGTTATTCTCCAAGAATTCGAGTTATAATTTACAAAATCCAATTCCAATAAATCCCTCATCTTCACGGAGCTCATGTGTGACCTTCCTCGTATTACTGAGGATATGGAGCCCTTGGATTCATTTCCTGAAGAATATTTGTTCCTCGTTAGAGCGCCTGACCCCTGGTATGGATATTTGATTTTATATCTCCAAACTCAATGTTTTCAGCCTAATGAAACTTGAGATGAACCATTAGAGGAAATTTCAACTCAAAATGGGCCTTTTAACTTTTATTCAAATTCCATGTCATCATGTGTTAGCCAATGAAATTGCTTTAAATTTGAAATAATGTATAGGTCTTAAACACTTTTTTAATATAAATTTGGGGATAGGTATCATAAAAAAAAACTAATTTTTTTGTTTGTATTTTCAACATATCTCCCCGTGTTTTTACTAAAATTTCGATCGGGAGAGATCGTTGGATGCGGAATTTAATTCCGCATCCAACGAGCTCTCCCGATCGAAATTTGAGTAAAAACACGGGGAGATATGTCAAAAATACAAACAAAAAAAGTAGTTTTTTTTCTTTTCTTCCTCCAAAATTAATAAATATTATTTTATTATTTTATTAATTCTTTTTAAAAGGCCCATTTTGAGTTGAAATTTCCTCTAATGATCATTGTATCTGTCATCATGCCAAGTACTACGCTATCATCAATGATACATTGCACCATATAGGCAAAGATGCAATTTTGCGATGTTGCTTAACTCATGAAGAGGATGAAATAGGATTGAATGAATGTCACTCTGGAGCATGTGGCGGTCATCTTTCTGGAATGGATATTGCTTAGAAAATTTTACGCGCTAGGTACTGTTGGCCCTCAATCTTCAAAGAGTGCATGGAGACCATGAAAAAATGCCCACCCTGCTGGCTTTTCCAATCCAAAAAGCGGACCCACCCCACTCCTTTACATCATATCATCGTTGTCAACCCTTTGTGAAATGGGGCTTTGATTTCATGCACTGTAATCCTACCTCAGCTGGGGGGCATGGTTACATCATCATAGTCATGGACTAATTTAGAAAGTGGGATAATGAAATGCCTACATATATTGAATATGGAAAAACCACTACCCTATTTCTTTTCAATCACAAAATCGCTAAGTTCAGAGTCCCTCAAGCTATTGTGACCGACCATGGTTCACATTTTCAAAACAAAATGATGTCAGAACTAAGTGCCAAACTAGGTTTTCGCCATGATAATTCTACACCCTACTACCCAGAGGCCAATGGCCAAGTTGAAGCTATCAACAAGGTGTTGAAAACTATGCTTCAATGGATGGTAGGGCGGTCCAAATCAAGTTGGAATTTACAATTTTTTCTACATTGTGGGATTATAGGACTATCCTTAAAACATCTACTAGCTTCACCCCATTCTAATTGGTGTATGGGATAGATGCTACTCTCTCAATCTAATGTGAAATTCCTTCTCTAAAATTTGTTGTAGAACTGCTACCCAATACCACTTCAGAAGAAGAACGATTCTTGTATTTGAACAAGATGGATGAAACTTGTAAAAATGTCTCCTTAGCTAATGATGCACATAAATGATGAATTAAATTTCAGTATGATACATCCATTCAACCTCATCGCTTCAACAAAGATGACCTGGTCCTAACATATGACTAGAAGTACGATAAGTTGGCAAGTGGAAAACTAGAATCTATGTGACATGGACCCTGTATTGTTGGTCATGTCTTAAAGAAAGGAGCATACAAGCTTATATACTATGATGGAATATCCTTGGGTGTGCCCCGAAATGGGCTTTACCTAAAAAAATACTATGCTTGGGTCATCTAGCATAGGTATTTTGTATATATTGTTTATAGAGTGTTGTGTATAGTTTGGAGTGTGAATTTTTTGTGAATGTAAAATGTGTATTAGGAAAGCCTACTTATATAGTGTTGTGTTAAATTGGACAGATGACAGTTTATTTTGGATTTGCAGATGGTGCTAGCTATTATACTATGAATCTCGCATCAGTGGCGTGGGTATTGTTTTCCCCTACCGGTGATTTGGTGAGCTCAGGAGGAACTTGCTTGGGTCTCGCTACGAATAATCTTGTAGAGTATCGTGCAGTGATTGGTTTTTTAACTGAACCTTTAGCTAGTGATGTGAGTTGGATTAGGATTTATTTAGATTCGAAGTTAGTTGTCCATCAGTTAAACCGGTTCTACACCATCTGTAACCCCTTACTTCTTCGTACATTTCGAAGAGTTCATATTTTAGAGAGGTATTTTGAGCGTGTTTCCTACCATCCAATCCCAAGACATTTAAACGCACTAGTTTATTCAATGGAAAAATATGTTTTGGATTGGTATTTGGCTCACATTTGAAGTTCTTTTTCAATTATGATTACATGTAAAAATCACATAAACACATATAGGTAGTCATTCATGTACATAGCACATCACATACACACACATATTTGTAAAAAATAGTGTTTTATATATATAACTCATACTGAGATACAAATTGGAGCCATAATCTTCCGATATACCCAAAATCTAGAACCATCAAGTTTCTAGTACATCAAAAGGTCAAAATATGAAGCTTTGAATCTTTCAGTATCTATACAATGCAAAAATAGGAAGCCACTCTAAAATAATCCTCATGCTTATGATAACTCGTAATTGCATAATCCACTGGGCAGAGTAACCTCCCAAAATGTCTTGACACTCCCGCAGTATGGTGTTGATAACGCCTAGGAAGGTCGTCAATGGAAATGTTACGAACCCCTACAGTCATTCTCTAGAAGTTATATTCAATCTCTTAAAGCTCCTCCTCTGCCTCTACGTTCCTAAAAACCATGTCTCTGACCACACCTCACCTCTCGATAAGTGAGCCCCCGCATGTCTCGACGAACCTATGTTTGCAAAATTGTAAAATATGTCTTAGTATCAACAAAAATACAAAAAAATGGAATATGACATAAAACAAAAACACAATGTGGTAGCATATTTCTTACCTCAGTCATCCCACTGCTTGCCCTTAGGAGAGAGAATATCAGGGTCACCCTGAAGGAAACCCCTGCATACACATAGTCCTTGATCATCAACAATTGGCCTCATAGCCAATAGAAAAATACAGCACCATAGGTCATAGTAGGCCCTCCCCCACCTCCATTATGGGCCATAGCCTCGACCCATTGTAACATCCATGGATCCTCAGGGTCCATCCTGTTGAGAGGCACCTGTGGACATAGCAAAGGTGCCCTCTCTAAGAATAAAGATACCACCCCGTAACCAAATTTCTTGAGATCACCTCATCTACATTTTGTGAGTTGAACCTTGAGGCTTACTAGTGGCCCCTCACTCCAATTGGATACAGTTGGATCCATGCACTCCAATGCATATAGCATATGTGCTCAAGTAGTCTGATGAGTAGCTTGGCTACCCACTACCTTCTCTGTGATGAAGGCCACAATCCTCAATGGTCATTCCACAATATGTTTTATCGGGATCTTTCCCCCTTGGCACCTTGTCAATACTACATAGTAATCATCTATAAGGTCATCAATGGACATCTCCCCTCCTCTAGGACCTATAAGCGACACTAGGATCCCTCTCCTGGATAGCCCATTCAAAAAATAGATGTCCTCCACATCTATGGTCAGAATGTGGGTCCCAACCTGAAAATGTTGTTGGTTTGGATCCCACATTTGTATCAAATGATCCAACAAATGTACATGGGATCTCATGCCCAGTACCCTAAAATATTTTACTAGCCAACACTCCCTTAGGGCCCTTATAATAATAGGATCATTGGTTGCATGAGCATCATCTAGATCATGTTCACGTTCCTTCCAAATCACCATTCTTTTTGGTCCAATACCTGTGGGACATCCATAAGGTAATCATTAGGACCTTCATATTGAAAATTTTCTTCAAGTTTCATGCTTAAAATTGATTTTTTGGAATCCCATGGTCATTGATGCTCTTTCCCTTACAGAACAGATCAACGGCAAAATCTCTCCTAAGAGACAAAGCGCCCCTGACACTCTTTCCCCTTTCAGGGAGTACGTTAGTGCACCTCCCTAAAGGGAGAAGAGTGTCTCCCTGGGCGTGCTATTCCCCTTGAGAAAATCCTCCCAAAAAACTTAAAAGCATGATAAAAATGAAATTTTCCACCATGAAAAGGAAGGGCAAGGTATTACCTCTTACATGCTTTCGACGATTCGACGAACGGACGCATGGAACTCCTGAAATATCCTTCAGAAATTTATCTCCTAAACACAACTTTCACCCTATTTGCTATGGTAAAAAACACAATGGTTAAAAAGTTTCACCATTTCACTATTTTTATGTTATTTTCTATTTTTAATTAGAAATAATTAGTCGAATATTTAAATATCATGGGTTTTCATTTTGTTTTTCCTATAGTTTTCACAGTGAAAGTGTTCTAACATCGTTTTTGAGGATTTCAGGACATTATTGAGCATTTTTTGTTGTGACCGAGTTTCTTTTATCTTTTTCACACTCCAACTTAAGTTGAAAAAGTACCGAGCGCCTTTTATACCCTCAGCGTGCTCATTAAAAATCTGGTGAATAGGTATCGAGTGTGCTTTTATTGATTTTTTGTACTCATTAAAATGGATTGAGAAAAATGGAAACTAAATGGAGTTACCTTTAATCTTTTTTCAAACTCCCTAAATACAAAAAGATTGCCAAGTGAACTTGATTATTTTGTGCTTATAAAAATACTTGAAAGGTCGTTTATTCGGTGATAGTTTAGCCCTTTTTTGGACTGTTTATACTCATTTACTAAAAAGGTATATTCTAGTTATTTGCGACTAGAAGAGTTCTAGGTATCATTTTATACTTTTTTAGACCTTGGGGACTACATCTACGAAAAATTCTATTTATGGAGTCTCCTTAGTCATTTCAGAATCTCTAAATATGAAACAACGAGTGAGTTTACCTTCTTCAGACTCATAAAATTAAATGTTGAAGTACCCTTTTTGGGGAATGAACCCCTCCTTTCTCAGATTCATAAAACATATGAGAATGGACTCATCCTCTGATGAACTATACCAAGCGTTTGTTACCCTCTTCAAAAATGTTAAAAAGAAAAGAGGTACTTATCCATCATGATGGGGAAATTAAGGGAATGGAGAATATATTTCATTTGTGTTAATGGAAGATTTTCGGCCACCTTTGAACATGGTATGTGTCTGCATTTTCATCTGAACATTTAGGTATTCAACTTGTCATCAAATCAATCCACTTTCATGATTCCTTTGACTCCTTTGATTCACTTCAAGGAATGCATCGTCCTACCTTTGCATTATGTCTGGTCTTTGCCTCGATTGATTCAATGATGTCAAGTCACTTGTCATGTCATTCAATATTCAAAGGGAAGTCTTCACTACAGTCTCCAACTTCACTTTACCTTCTTTTGAGTCAATCATATCTGAGTCATTCCTATGGTTGTTCCATTATCATGATCACTTCAACATCACTTTTGTTCCAAGTTTCATGTCGATGATGAGGAAAACATCATGGCCCTCCTTCGACGAGTCTACTTTCATTTACACCAGCACAATATCTGGGAATTAGTCTTAGAAACCAGTCAAGTACCTTGAATCCTCCATGCCTCATTGGTAAGTTTCCTCACTTTCGACAGTAGGCTTTCATCATTAGCCTATGATTGACAGATTCCACCAATTGTTCGACTCCATCTCATCTATTCACATTCAAAGGAATGTACTAGGATACCTTAGGGATCATTGACATTAATGATGATTTCCCTTGTACTTGTTAACAGTATACATCAATGACCGGTAATCAAGTGGTTTCTACCATGTTCTACATCGGGACATCTATTCACATGGATAGAATAGTATCGTTTGGAATTGGAATGAAGACCCTGAATGGTTAGGTATTCGCTTGAATATGTGCCTACCTTCAGGTTGTGATGGAGTATTTATTGACTCATTGCATGGATCCACATTGTATGTTTCCCGATATGCTCAATTTTGGGTACATACAGTGTACATTCCATAGCTATGTTCCAATTTGAGTCGTGTCAATCATGGATCTACAGTGTATTGTCAAGAGCCATGACATGGTCGATATACATGGATTGACAGTGTATTGGTTAGAAACCATGATTTGAGTCAGATATTTTGTAACTGGTCTTGTGTCAAAACTTTGCTTGCCACTGTTTTCCTCTTATTCCAAATCACATCTAGAAAAGCATTTCACCTATCATCCCCTTCTAGCCTCATACTTTGGGGGGCATTCTGTAACACCTTAAATTGCTTTCTATGCTCAGTCCCTTGAAGCGATATGGACAAGACATATTTTTGAGATATTTTTGCATAGTTATAGGATGTCTGACACAATTTGTGTCTTGAATATGGTGTCAAACCTTCCTAGTGCCTCTTTCCCATTGACATAGTGCGTCGATGACACCTTTGGCCTCAAGACAAAGAGTGTCAGCGCAGCTTTCCCATATGCAAAGTGAATCAGTACTGTCAAAAAGGAAAAAAAGAATATTTCAAGAACCTTCTAGATGAAAATCTGTGTGTAGGTTGATCCGAACTGCTTGGAATAGGTGGCACTCAAGCCCCTAGCCTCTAGGGATCATTCCCTACCTTCCTCCAAAAATAAATTAACCCATTTGGGCTTCCTTTGGCCTATTTATACAAGCTTCCCTTCATGGGTAAGAGGAGGGAAGAGAACCAAGAGAGCATCTCCGTGTTATTGGAATCATTGATGGTATAGGAGGAAAAAGAGTGTGATTGTGAGTGAGGCTTGTAAAGCTCGTAGAGTGTGTGTAAAAGTGATTCCAAAGGAATTATGAGAGTGAGGCTTCAATGTCAAGGCTTCGGTTGTAGATTCCTTTTCTTATGTTATTAATACAAACATGTTCTCCTTTTCCATGAATGATTTGCATCAATATCAGTTGTTCATTACTTTTCTCCTTGACCATTAGTATAGGTATTTGGATTGTCTTGTTGCTTTAACCATTTTGTCTTGTTCTTCATGTTCTTTGTAGGCACATCTGACAGTGAAAATATGAGTAAGACAAGGACAAAATTCAACATTGAGGTAAGGAAAGATTACATTCAAGTAGTTCACTTATCTAGGAGAAGGATGCATCATTGTGGCTTTTTGTTCTAGATCTGTCCCATGCATACTAGGGGAACGATCTTTGTCTGCACTGATTGAATATCTTGTTAACAAAGGTAATGGGGTTGAATGTGAAGAGATGCTAATAATAAAATCAATTATCCATGCAAAGGATTGAAAAGAAAGAGAGGCTTTTTCTCGTCAAGTGCGTGTTTTCGTGAGGGTACAGTGTGGACTCGGTCACTCACAAGGATCAACTAGGGGTACGCACTAAGGAAATGGCCTAATTTCCTATGAACCATGATTCTCTTAGCAGGGTGTTGAGGCCTGGAAATTCGCAGGCAGCAACAGTAAGGGATTTTCCCCAATCAACGTTCCCAACTAGCCCGTTGACTATTTGGTATAGGGAATCCGTCCGGTTTTACGGTCCGGCTACCGTAGGTCAAAGTAACAACAAGGGTTTACCGGTTGCGGCCCGGCCCACCGAGTTTTTTGTATTTTTTACTTAAAGGAATGAAATGCAAGTGCCTAACTAAATGCAGGGCGATCAAGATGCAGGGAGCGGTCACAATGTGATGCGCAGGTTCTTACCTATTGTCTTATGCTCGCCAGTAGCCAAATCAGATACAAAAGCAATAACTAACTATCTTATCTATGCCTAGGGAGCAAGGTTATCATTTTGGGTGAGCAAAACATTTTGCACATGCATTATGAAGAATCACAGGTAGCTGATATTTCCTTCAAACACATGAACACTTCAAGATATTCAAATAACCAGATAGCCAATCATTTTATAACAACATTTATTACTCACAGTGAAATCAATATCCCAGAAACTACTGAAGAACATTTAACAGGAACATAGGTTCATAACATTAAATACTCTTACAATAAATGAAACACAGCTGAAAATGAAATAGTCCTTCTTCCACATTATTCATTGCATTGCATTGATACATTCCACTTTTCACTCTCTCCAACAGGCAAAAATTGCAGTTTCCTTTGCAAAACGAAGTAGTTCCTCTTACAAGCAAACATTTACAAAATTTTCCACGGAAAAATCCCCATCTCAGTCCTACTTCCAAATATTTAAACTACAACTGCTGCCTCCCGGCGTGTGACGTTTTAGCATCTTCAACGTTTCAGCTTCCTCTTCTGGTCGTTTTGTCTTCCCAATCATTTTATGTGAGCATTTATATCCTGATCAGTAACCGATAAATCTTCCTAGTCGGCGCCTCTGTCATTCGTTTGTTTTGTCCTTTTCTCAGCTCTAGGTCATTTCAACGGTTTATCAGATTCCTCCTGCAGACAATTTTCGGTGCATTATTCGTTGAAATGAGATCTTAAACATTAAACTTTTTTGCCCAGAATGGTAAATCCACAAGAGACTAGCCAGGTTCATCCGGACAAGGTCTCGATTAAGCTTTGGGCAGGAAAAAAATATAAATCGGCGGTCGGCAAGCTTCAGGCATAGGACGAGGAAAGAGAAACCTGGCCGCAACGGCGGAACAGAAGGAGCTAACGTGGTGCGGAGGCGCGGTCTAGAAAACTTCACATCGGACGTCGGAAAGGATAGGACATCGGAGGCTGAATGGTTCTTCCATCTGCAATGGCGGATAAGGCAAGGGCTGAAGACAAGCGACGGAATCAGGGAAAGGCTTAGTCAGACGTCAGAAGACACCCCAATTGGAAGTTTAAAATATCTCTCCAGCCGCAACGGTGGATGATTTAGGGCTACGTGCAAGCGGTTGAAGGCTAAAATGAATCGGGTGTCGGATGGGTTCAAACTTCGGGCGAAGAAAATATCTTGGAGCCGCAATGGCAGAGAGGCTGAGACTTTGCAGCTTTCGATTCACAGCAAAAAGAGGCCTGATTACAAGAAAACTCAAGGATCTGAGCAGTGTTAACAACCAAAGTTGTTTTCTTCGCAAAGGCTGCCCTGAAGAACAAAATTTTACTTCTCCATGACCAGAAATCCACGAATTAACCGAAATTGAACCTGGCATGAATAAACCTGCTGACATCCAATCTTCAAAGTAAAACGAAAAGAAGATATGCCCGAGATGTCCAAGAGTTCAACGATCAAACTGTGCAAAATAATGAGGAGAGGCCCAGAAATTAAAACATTAATTTGGGGAGAACAGTTGCGGCAGCAACAACTGGCGATTACCTGGTGAACCTAGATCTCTGGGTAATTTTTCTTTGAGTGGCAGACTGTTTCACAAAAAAAATGCATCAAATGAATTCTTCCAGCTATCCAGATGGATTTCCCAACCGACAGAAATGTGTATCTTAATCATTGATGATGGTCCATTGGGGAAAAGGAAAACCGAGACCCTCAAGTCCAGATAACTATGCTGAGGCCAGAGTATGAGTTTCATTATTACCTCTGTTTTCAGGTAGCTAACAGTGTGGACACCATGGGATTGTAGCAGACAGTAAACAGCAATATTCATTTGTTCCTCGTTCCTATGCCATTTTAACACTTTTGTGCTTTTGGACTTTTGTCCCTTTCATCTGAGTCCTTCTGTACGCCTTTCTTAGTGAATTTTAATTTAGGATCCTCAATCCCATAGTGCCCTTTTGTGTGAGTGGTGTACTTTAAGTTTCAGCTCACAGACGGAGAGGTTCTTTTGGCAATTTAGTATTTATGATTCAACACTTGCTTTGATTTATGATGCTTTTATAGAAGTTTTGACTCTTTACTTGCCTTGTGGCATTCGTTTCTTGGCATGGGATCATTTATATTTAATACACTGTTCACCTTGCTTCTGCCCATGGGTCCTTTACTGTCGCTTCTTAGAAAATTTTAAATGTGACATGGATGGAGCCCCGACATAGTACTCCAGACTCTTCGAATCTGGTTTAATTCATAGGGGTTAAGCAGGACTTCAATGCACACAACATTTTATTCGAGAAAACTATTAGGTTGGATGAAAACTTTAGCAACACACAGGATGACACTCAACGTATTTGCTATTCCCAAAAGACCTTAATATCCTCCAGACAACCGCAAGTTCGTTCCCCTTATTGAAAATCAAAAACTTAAAATTAAACCGAATGAAAGCATGACTCGAAAACAACCCCACAGCTTATTTATATACAAGGTAGAAAAATCAAAGAAACTCAAGAAAAGTAAGGTTTGAGAACCAAACCATTAACTGGCAAGTTCTCCTCACATCCCTGTAAATCTTGTAGCTTATATGTATCAGGTCCAAGTTTGGCTACAATCTGAAAAGGGCCTACCCATAACTGCTGGAACTTGGTATGATTTCCTTTTTCATCATGGGGGTGATCCCATTTGAGGACTAAGTCTCCTACCTCAAAGTCTTTTTTTCCAGCTTTATGTTTGTCAAACCATCTTTTAACTGACTCTTGTTGTCGTTTAAAACGTTCTTTAGCCTTGGATCTAGCCTCCTCTGCCTTCAGGAGATTATATATTCTTATTTGGAGAACCTCATCATCTGACCCCCTAGACTCTTGAGCTAGTATGGAAGATGGCAGCATGATATTGGGAGGCAGGATAGCTTCCTTACCGTACACAAGGGTATAGGGTGACATTCCTATTGCAGACTTGGGGTGACTCTGACAGCCCACAGGGCGTTGGGTAAGGCTGAGTGCCAACTTCGCTGGTTTTCTATGACAGTCTTCTTCAGGATTCTAATGAGATTTTTATTGGAGGATTCAGCCAGGCCATTCCCTTGCGGATAATAGTTAGCAGAATAATGTAATTTTATCCCTTTATCATGAGCAAATGCAGTCAATTTAATTGATGAAAAGTATTTGGCATTATCAAAAACTACTGAAATTGGAACTCCAAACCTGGTCATGATATGATCTTGTAGGAAGCTGATGACTTCGTCCTCGTTGATCTTGCGTAATGGGATAGCTTCAACCCAGCGAGTGAAATAATCAGTCGCAGTAAGAATGTACTTGTGCAGCAGAGAAGAATTTGGTTTTATTTCTCCAATGATGTCCAACCCCCATTGTTCAAATGGTTCTGTGATCATAACAGGCTTTAGGGGTGTAGCTGCCTTGGGCTGTCTTCCACCACACCTTTGAAAAATATCACATTTCCTGACATGTGCATGTGCATATTTGAAGAGTGTAGGCCAATAGTAACTGGATCTAAGGATTTTGTGGGCTGTAGTGTCACCGGAATAATGTCCCCCAGCTGGACCGTCATGTAATTCTGCCATTACTTTCTTTGCATCTTCTTTCTCCAAGCATCTCAGGAGGACTCCATAGTAGTTTTTTCTGAATAATACGCCTTCCACGATTTGGTAGGAAGCTGATTTTAGATGTAGATCAGCTCTTCTTTGTTTGGAATTCCAATGTTCTGGCAGGAGCCCTGATTGCAAGTAATGTACAAGGTCTCTATACCAAGACTCAGGAGCTGTGAATAAAGGGCAAACATCTATCACATGCAACTCGGATTCATCTTCCCATGCTTGTTCTTCGTTGTTTCTGCTCCCAGTCATCAATTTGCATAAACCTTGACCTTTCACTATAGTGGCTGGCTTGAATTCAAGATCGTATTCTTGAAGGGCTGTTACCCAGATGCCTCTTCTTTCTCCTAATTCTTTTTGAATGAGAAGGGATCTTACAGCTGGGTAAGGGACTATTACCTTGGTCCGGTTTTTCAATATATAAGGCCTGAATTGCTTCACTGCCTTAAACACTGCGTATGCTTGCTTATCAATGGTTGGGTAGTTTAATTCATCCCCTTGTAACCCGGTTCTCATGAAAGATATTGGGAATTCATCACCCCCCTCCTCCTTTTGCATAAGTACAGCTGCCAATGAATCATCGGACACAAATGTATACATAATAAAGTCCATATCAAAATCTGGACTTTCCAGAGAGGGCGCATGTACGACAGCAGTCTTGATTTTACTGAAAGAATTCTTTTCAGTTTCAGTCCACTTAAATTGTGCATTTTGCTTGACCATCTGCTGTAATGGTTTAATAGTCTAGGCAAAATCAGGCACAAACCTACGCATGAAATTTATTGTTCCCATGAAGGATTGCATTCCTTTTTTATTATGGGGCATGGGGATTTGTTCAATGGCCTTAATTCTTTCTGGGTCTATAGATACACCTGTCTTTGAAACTATATGCCCCAGTAACTTACCTTCTGTGACTGCAAATACGCACTTCTTAGGATTGGGGGAAATGCCGTATTTCCGACAGCGCTCGAAAATTTGCTTTAAGTGGAAAGCGTGCTCCCCTCTTTTCTTTGAGAATATAGTGATGTCATCAAGGTATACCACCACACTTCGTCCAATCAGTCCGCGAAAAGCTATGTCCATCGCTCTCTGAAATGTCGCTCCAACATTAATCAGTCCAAAGGGCATCCTTCTATAGGCAAAAGTTCCCCATTTAGTTTTGAATGTGGTCTTCAATTTATCTTCCTCAGCTACCAACACTTGGTTATAGCCAGAGAACCCGTCTAACAATGAAAACATTTCAGAACCAGAAACCATCTGTAGCAATTACTCCATGGGAGGTACCGGATAGTTGTCTTTATCTGAGGCGCGGTTCAAGTTTCTGAAGTCCACGCACATTCTGATTTCTCTCGACTTTTTTCTGACCGGTACCAGATTAGACACCCACTCGTAGTGCCTGACTTTAAAAATAATCCTGGCGTCCAACAATTTCTTCACTTCGCTTTGAATCAGTGGCTCCAACTTGGGGTGCATCTTCCTTAACGGCTGTTGATATGGCTTGATGCCTGCTTTAATAGGGATGACATGCTTGATAATGCTGGTGTCGTAGGTCTTCAAATCTGCATACATCCATGCAAAGATATCTTTGTAGTGTTCAAACAGACTGAGGAACTTGTCTCTTTCCACTGGTGAACAGCATTTGCCGAGGTTCACGAACTTGGGATCCATTTCAGTCCCTAAGTTTATTAGCTCGAACTGTAGATTCAAGCTGTGCGTCTTCACATTAGCGGGTCTTCTAAACTTTTCGTTCAAGTCAAACATCTTCTCTAATGTTCTGACCCCTTTGGGAATGAAATTGTCATATTTCATTTCAGCCTGATGTTCTGTTGAATTTTCATATTCTTAACTAAGACATAAGTATATCATTTCATTTTTCATAATAAAAGCATATAAAGCAGGATCACTGAAAGAAACAGTATCACAAGAACAACACAGATTTATCCTGGGAAAACCCTAAAGGGAAAAACCCAGCAAAAGCTTCCTCAATATAGATGCCCCAAAAGGGAAAAAGATAAAACCAACAAGGAGATCAAAAACCTGATTCTCCTCCTTCTCCAGCAAATCCTCTCCTCCACAAGTGCGCTATTCCAAGTGAGTGTGTGTGTGTCAAATGAGGAGCACTACACCTCTATTTATATTCATACGTTTACTTAAAGTTTACTCAATTAATATGTTGGCTTAAGTTAACTCATGTAGGCTCGAGTTACACATGTAGGCTCAAGTAACCACACTGGGGTGCTGATGACCCACCTTTACAATTAGAGGGGACTACCTCATGACTCTTATTAGTTCTTTCGATTAGGAGCATCGGGGTACAATGTAATACAAGTGGTTCTCCCGGTTGGACCATCGGGGACCACAAAAGATACATAAAGAATATTCTTCGAAGTTACAATATTTCAACACTCCCCCTTAACGAGAAGGGTATTCTACATCAAAAACAACAAGAGTAGAGATAGCGTACATCATCAACATCAGCAGGGTAACACATCTATAAATCATTGGAAGCTTTTCAACATCATGTAGTCTTCATCTTCAATCTTCAGTCTTCATCATCAACAACATCTTCAGCATTTTGATCTTTCAATTTGCACCGACATCTTCAGCACTTGGACCTTTCGATCAGCAACATCTTCAGCACTTTGACTGGTTCGATCAGCAACAACATCTTTAGCATTTTGATCTTTCAATTAGCAACGACATCTTCAGCACTTGGACCCTTTCGATCAGCAACATCTTCAGCACTTTGACTGTTCGATCAGCAACAACATCTTCAGTGTTTTGACCTTTCAATCAGCAACGACATCTTCAGCACTTGGACCTTTCGATCAGCAACATCTTCAGCACTTTGAATGTTGGATCAGCAACAACATCTTCAGCATTTTGAACTTTCGATCAGCAACATCTTCAGCACTTTGATTTTTTGATCAGCAACAACATCTTCAGCATTTTGACCTTTCGATCAGCAGCAACATCTTCAGTACTTTGACCTCTCGATCAGTAGCAACATCATCATCATCATATTCTGATCTATCGATCATAATCATCATCACATTCTGATATTTCGATCAGAAACATCATCATCATACTCTGATCTTTCGATTAGAAACATCATCATCATCATCAACATACTCTGATCTTTCGATCAGAAACATCATCATCATACTCTGATCTTTCGATCAAAAACATCATAGTCATAGTGCATCATCATCATACTCTGATCTTTTTAGATCAGTATGTCATCATCATCATACTCTGATCTTTCGATCAGTACGTCATCATCATCATACTCTGATCTTTCGATCAGTACGACATCATCATCATCAGCAACAACCTGCAATCCACAAATCGAAGACAAAAAGTCTTTGGATCGCTTTTGGACTTAAAGTCCAGGGATGATACAATCCCACCACATTCTCGACAACCGAAGTTACCGGATTGATTACGAGAGAATCAGTCCCTATCACTTTAGCACTAAGTCCAAGGACGATGCAATCCTACCACATTCTCGACGACCGAAGTCACCGGATACAATTACGGGATAATCACTCCCTATCACTTTAGGACTTGAG
>LPNX010720037.1:99594-137939 GCA_001517045.1 Pseudotsuga menziesii | reverse complement strand
TGTGCTTGCGTGTGCTTGGAGTGGATGTTTTGCAATTGCATCTTGGTATGTTTTAAGTTAAAAATGGAGTATGAGTTGTTTAAATTAGGCTAAAGGGGGACTCCAGATATATCCGAGAGTACTTGGAGTATGTCCAAAACAAAGCCTATATGGCTACCCGCAAGGAATATGTGGGATGAAATGGAGTCTCTGGGGCTGTGTTTGTAATGCACCCATTAGGGTGTGACAGAGATTGGCGCCCTGAGGTCACTTTTCAGTAGGTTCCCGCTTCCTTTGGGTATTTTGCCACAGTAAAGGTTTGATCGAGGTGTTGGATTTTCACTTGATGGTTTGTTAATTGGGGAAGGTGAGTCCTAATTATGCTAGTCACCCAAGTGCTTTTGATACAGCTTGACTGATCGGAAGAACCGCAGCCAAGTGCAGAGCATACACACTGGAGTCTTGTAAATTTTAACGAGTTTTAAGCAGTGTGTTCTTGTTTAAAAGAAAAAGCCTCCAAGAACCTCTTTCGATCCAAGTGGATCTCAATCGGGGAATCAAGGAGGGGTTAATTTTAAGAATTGCTGATAAACAAAATATGAGAAATCAAACAGTTACACAAATCTGGTTTTCTGATTAATCCTACCACGAATCTCTTTCCCCTTTCGGGTCACTCGGGAATCGTGGGGTAAGTATTATGATTACTTTTGAAAGTAAGATATGTAATATGGAATTAACAAAAAGATCAAATATACTACCCTGCAAATCAGATCAATTCTAGTAAAAGGAAATGAGCGGAAAACGACGAAAATGGCACCGACGCGAATCCCCCCAGGGGGGATGGGGAATGGGCTCGAAAGAGCCTATTCAAAGGATGATTTTATTACAGAGGTTACAATATCAAAGCTCTGGTAAAACAGAGCTTTCTTGGTCCTTATACAGGCTAAAACCAAGATCTTTAAAGTTATACAAAAGTTCTACAAATTTTATGACAAAAGCGGGACCCCTTGGGGGATTTGAGCGCTCCAAAAGCCACTTTGAACAGAATCTTCCTTTCTTCTCTGTTAGACCTGCTAAATGACAGCGATCAAGTTAGAATAAAAATTGCCCAAAAGCACTTTAAGAGTACCTTTGAGGAAGCCTACTTTATCTCAAACAATAATGAAATTAAACTAGCTAAAAACGGCGAACATGGAACGAAGGAAAGCAAGCTTTCCTTGGGATCTTGGATTGCTGTTTGTGCATCCAATTTAAAGCACTGATATTGCAGAATATTGAATTTAATGTACAGCAAATAAAACTACCTTGACAGCAAGCTATTGATTTTTCACTAAAATACTTGCGAAACTAAGGCAACTTAGCTAGATCTCTTGAATTTGAACTTTATGCACAAAATGAAACTAAGATATAGAAATTTGGAGGGATATTGATAATTAGATCTATGGATGCTATTCTTTATGAGATAGATCAGATTTAAAAAAGAAACCTCAAAGTAACCAGTTTGAGGAAAGTTTTTAATAATTTTAAAGGAGAGAAAGGGGAAGAAAGGTGCTTGTTGTTGAAGTAGATCTGCAGAGGGAACTTGGTAGAGAAGCACCAAGGGGCACAATCTTAGCAATCTCTACTGAAAATCAATGGAATCAAACCTGAACCATAGATCTTCCAGCCACGGCAAACCTGTAAGCTACAACACAACTCCTGCAGACAAAACTATCAGATCTGAAGATACACATGAGAAAGGGATGATACAGTATGCAAATAACCTTATTTAACATACAGGTATTAACTCATTCAAACATATCCAGCAAATAGAAAGTAAGTAAGCTTACTTACAATGATCTATCCTTATGATTACAGAAACCATTCAGGCAGACAATAATTAAGTGCAAAAAATTGGAAAAATAGCAGTTTCACCTCGAATGCAGCAAGACAATGACAATCCACACATGAAAGGTACTCCACAATTGAGCCTCCAAAGATTTTATTTATTCAACAAAAGAATATCAGTACACAGTTACAATGGAAAGCCCTTCAGTCCAGCTCTAACTAGCTTGGAAGAGGGAGCCTCAAGCAGGATTTATACAATTTGCAGGCCATCCAACCCAGGGGGGGCGCAATTCCTCATGGAATCAAGTGAAATCAACTGATGGAGAGTTCATCAATGCACAACTGAGGCTGGACTGAGCCTACTTGTCAACCGGGGGCCTGATCTGGCTGACACATCAACCCATACACTGACACATCAGCCCATAGAGCATCCGGGAGAGCCAAAACGTGTTGAGGAGAGAGGGAGGGCACAATTCCCCATGAATACCACTGTAGATCAACTCTGGATCTGATTTGATCCCCTCCTTCAGTCAAGGATTTGTCAGATCCAGTCAATCTGCTCCAGATCTGATTGATTTCAGTCAAATCGGTTGAGAATCCATTGATTTATTGATTTTGGATTTGCTCCATTATTCATCAATTTATTAATTAAAATAATTAATAATTGATTTTTGGGGATTTTTGACCTGAGTGATGGAAGATCACTCAAAACTTAGGAAATAGTGGGCCCATGGGTTTACATGGTGCTCTTAGCTTTAAAATGAGCACCTACATGACTGAAACTGATTATTTGGCCCACTTTTATTACAGACTCAATTTTTCCAATTAAACTATTAAAAAATAGCCTAAGTTTTGGAAAAATTAAAATTTTAATAAAAAACACTGAAAAAACTAGAAAATTTAAAAATTGAAAAACACCTAGGGGGACTTAGACATGTTCATATGACTCAAAAATGATGTCTAGCATGTTTACACATTGACACATAGACTCTAATAACCTCAATAGGCCCAAATGCCAAGCCGACCACCCCAACTTTGGAGGTATGGAGTGAAAAACTCAGAAATTATCAGTTGTTTATTCAACAACCAATAATAACCAAGGGAAAAAACACCCTGGGCTGATCGGATTGACAAATGAAGTCTAAGAGACCGAGTCTTTTACAGACACTATCATGCTAGAACATTTATTACAATTCCCCCATAGGGTATGAACATGTGATATGATACAACAAGCACTTCCCAGAAGTACTTCCAAAAGGTCTCTTTAAGTCCGAACAAGTTAGCCCTATCCGGTTCATCGGGCTCACTTGATAAAAACCACTAAGTACAACTTAGGTGGTAACAAAACATAACATCTTTTCTTTTATGGTAAAGATTGTGGACTGCTGCACTTCTAGAACCTTGTATTGAGCTTCAAGAACCACACAGAATATTTTCACACTACACAAAACCCAGTATTGAGATTCATGAACTACATTCACTATTTTCAGACTAACCATAACTTGATTTTTTCTTTCTAGACTGATTTGTCTCACCTATGGGATCCAATGTGTGTATAAAGGTCATTTCCAATAACTGTAGAAGTCCCCTCATGCGTTTCAACCCAAATGACAACTATTGAGAATTATGATATAAAATGGAAATATGAAAATTCAATTTGGTGGAGCTTAGGTTAGTTTAAGAGCTAATTGCTCACACTGGGTTCTTAAATTATTCAAATAACTTTTTTAGTTATAAATACTCCACACAATTCTGATTTTGTAATTCTATCCCACACAATTCAAAATGAACCAAAAAATTTCATAACTGAGTTATTTGACCGTACAAATACTAGGTCCTAAAAATACCCAACATCCTTGATCAAATTTTGAATTAAATTTGTTTTCAATTTTAATTCTAATAGTATAGATAGGTCCCAAAGGAGGATAAAAAATAAGCACAAACATAACATCACAAAAATGATTTCAACAAATCCTTGTGAAAACAAGGATGTTATCAATTTGTCTTAGCAAAACACGTCAATGTTTCCAATCAATATCTTCAATTTTAAACAATAGTAGATGACTACTCTTGCTTTTAAATAATAATTATAAAAAGGGATTGCACTATTCCACTATGATATGGAGAAAGGGAGCAAGAACTGTACGCTTGGCATTTTGATGCCAACCTTTGAGCTTTGGGATGGGAATGTAGATGTCTGACTATGAGTATGATACTCTCCCTGCATTGTTACACACTGAAATTAGAAGATTTGATCATTAAAAATATAAGTAATAAGTTCAACTTTACAAGATTGCACTATTGTAACTTATATCTTTCACCAAGATGTTAGACTTTATCCTTTGGAAGACATTCCAAGACTAAGGCTACAGGTTACTATTTTGATAATGGAGATGGAAAGAAAATCCAAGAGACCATGGGCCTGTTGAGGCCTGGAAAATCACAGGCGACAACAGCAAGGGATTCTCCCCAGTCAACGTTCCCAACTAGCCCATGACTGTTTGGTATGGGGAATCCTTCTGGTTTGCGGTCCGGCTACCGTAGGTCAAGTAACAAAAATAAAGGGTTTTACCGATTGCGGCCCGGTCCACCGTGTATATTTTTTTGTATTTTTTTAACTTTAAGTAAGATACGCAAGTGCCTATCTAACATGCAGATTGATAAAGAATATGAGGAGCAGTCACAATGTGATGCGCAAGTTCTTACCTCTCTTCATAAACTCTCTCGCATCTAAATCACACACAACAGAAAACAAGACTAACTAAGTTGTCCCTAGGGAGCAAGATTATAAATTAATGAGTAATGTATTACTGTTCATGTATTAAGATAAATCACAGGTAGTTGTTCTTTGAATCAAAACACATAAACATAAATAAAGATATGCACAACAAGATAGCTCATTGTTTGTTAAAACATTCATTACTCACAGTGGAAATCATCATAAAATAAACGAGAGAACATTCATACAAGAACATAGGTTCAGAAAGTTAGAATGATCTCACAGTTAATGAATCACAGCTGAAAACAAAATAGTTCCCCTTCAACATCATTCATTTCATAACATTTGGACATTCCACCCAAAACTTTCTCCAACAGGAAAAATTGTAATTATATTATTGCAAAATGAAATAGTTCCTCTTACAACAAGTTTTTCACAAGTCTCACTGGGAAAAGGCCCCTTCTGTATCTAACTCTCTTATACTTATACAAAGGAAAAAACTTTTGGGCTTCCCCCAAGTGACTCCTGGACTTCCCCAATGTTTCATCTCCCACAATTGTCTCTTTTTTAGTGCTTATACAATTTACAATATATTACATTTAAACAAACTAATAAAGCACTTAAGTGGAGGGCCCCGCTTGATCGTTTAGGAACTTTTTCCATGCTATGGCTTCTGATGCAATTTTCTCGAACTCAGAAGGATCGAGAAAACGAATATTGATTTCAAACTTTGTAGCCTTATTTTTTATCACTTCAATCCTGGTTGAGCTCAAATGTAGTTGATCTTCCAGTAACTGTACACTGGCCACTGAATGAACTACTTCATCTTTCAAGATCTGTTCGTCCAGAACCTTGACTTGTTGAATTCTTTGTTCATCCTCTCGATATCTGTTCTGTAATATCTCTATGAACATGTCGTGTTCTGTAAATGCATCCATTCTCTGCTCAGCAGCCACCTGACATCGGTTGTATGTGATCAACAGTCTCCTACAAAATTCAGTGCAAGCTCCCTTCATTTTCTTTACAGCCTTCTTAAACTCTTCAGCTATGTTTATGGCAAATTCTAACAAGTCATAATCTTGTTTTAAGCCTTAATGATCCTTTGCTGGTCAGTTTGCAGGGCTCTCCTCATTGGCCTCCAATGTCGCTATTCTTCCCATCAGGACTTCTAAAATGTCCTGAGACCTATCTACAAAATCTGAAGAAGTCTCCAAAATTTCTTCTAATCTATTATCTACGTACAAAACCTTGCACCTTTGTTCTTCTATGGACACATGTAGCCTATGCATTTTGCTTCTTTGTGTTAAAACATGTTCTTTGAAAGGCTAAATGCTGGTTTGTTGTTCCCTGTCTTCTTCCAAAGATGCTACTAATGAAGCAATTTGTTCTTTAAAATCTGCTGCTTGCACCTGAGATTGTTTTTCTGTCTCCTCCAAAGTAACCTTTTGTAATTCCAGCTCCCCAATATTACTTTTTAGCTGGTCTCTTTCTGCATGAAGACTTTCATATGTTGTTTTCAGGCCATTCTTTTCTGTCATTAGCTCCTGATATTCCTGCTACAATTTTGCTAAGCTTTCCTGGGAAACTTCCAATGACATCTTGTCTACTTAGAGGGACTAAAGCTGTACCTTTGAAGACTTTACTTCATTTTGCATGTCTTCAAACTTCCTTTTCAATTTGTTGCTTTCCTTTCTCTCCCTTCACAGTGTATCTTTCAGTTGGGCAGCATTTTTCCTTGATTGCTCAAGGTCTATCATTATTCGATACACATTATCTTCAAAGGCATGGATCAATGGTGCTCCAGCTCGGATAGTGAGTCTTGGGTCCTTGTCCATTCCATGTACCAAGGTTTTATCATTTATCATCTTCCCTGACTGCCCCCCAGTTTCAAATTTCTTCTTAGTCCTCTTCACAATTGTTTTCTTTTCCTTGTCATAAAAAATGGTATTGAAGTTTGGAACTTCTTCCCCTTTCTTTTGTTTGAAAGGGATCAGTCTTAGGCCAGAAACAACAACCTGTCCTAAGGTGCTACTAGCAATTGCATCAGGGTCTTGAGAATCAGGATTACCCAGATCTTGAACTTGAGTTTCTGCAGGGTCAAAAGTTTGATGCTCTGTCATGGACCCTGTCAGTTTCAGTCTTTCAGCTTCCTGTTTCCTGATTTCCTCATCCTCTTTATTTTTCCTTTCTTCTTCTTCCCTCCTGGAAGCTTCTTCTGCAATTTTTACCGCTTCTTCTTCATCTTTCTTCCTTCCTTCTTCCTCACTCTTAAGCCAACTCTCAACTTCCTATGCTAGTCTTCTAGCATCCTCCTCTCTTTTCGTGGCTTCCTCTTCATCAACTTTTTTCTGTTCATCTTGGCCTTTCCCACCTTTAGTAGTGATCTTCTTTTTGAATCTTCTTTTTAATGCAGTCATGTTTTCTGCATTTTGGAAAATTTATTCATCCTTATCCCAATGGCTTGTATATTCAAAATGCACATTGGCTTCCTTGCATTGTTTTGCAACTTTATTCTAAGAATCATTCCTATAGAAGTTTATTTCTCCAAAATGAAATTTCTCCAGTTCCTCTACAAACTCGTCAGCCTTTTTAACTCTTGAAAACTTATAACTTCCCAATCTGAACGGTATGGAAGGATAAGTCGCCTTCTTGTGCTCAAACCAAAAACTCCCTATGCCATCCAAGAAAACCTGCCTAACTACCTCCTTGTGTACCACATAATCAGTGGCATATTTGGGAAGCAATGAAGGTGCCCTGGAGAAACCATACATTCTAATATACATCCCGTCCTCAGTTAAGTAGTAATCAGCATACTCCTCAATGACTTTCAATGCCTCTTCAGACAGGCAATTGCATTCTTTCAAGAAAATCATTGTATACAAAGGCATAATAAAGTGTTCACACACTTCTCTGTAATGATTGTAGTACTTATGTGCCCATAATGGCTTGTAGGCTATGTATACCAATGTTCTGTCTCTGTCCCAAATACACCTTAGGTTCGGGAATGACTGGGTGCACAGTATGGAATCAATCAATATGGAGCTCATGTAGAACTCATATTTTTTCTGGGACACCCCTCCAAGGGCTAAAGCAATGCAAGCTGAGAGACTATTTGACACAATGTTTGCCCAATTGAACACAGTCCCTTGGGTGGCTACACAGAAGATGATAGGAACCCATACCAACTTAAAACTTTTGTCATGGGCTCTCCCAAAGAATCTGTTTAGCATTAAAGCAATGAACCTATAAGGGGTTCTTAAGGTAGCTGTGTCATATTCCCCTGATGGTCCGGTTCAGAAATTCTTACCAGGTACCAGCATTCTTTTCAATGTTTCAACCAGGTCAAGATTAATCTCCTTTAGCCAATCCTTAGTTAGGTAAACCTGAGCTTCTTGTAAGTGATAAGCTAATGATACATAACCAAGGTTGTAAGCAACATATCCCTGGTTATCAGTATTCACCAGAATCATTGTAGTTATGTTTGCCCTAGGTAGGATCCATCCAATTACTTCTAAGCATGGGAAAAGCTCAGGCCTGGTAGCAATCTTCATCAAAGCAGATCTTTCAATATTAGCATATATTGTTTCTTCTTCAAAACCAGTGTTAGAGACTTCATGGTGTGATATCAGTCTGTAAATTTTGCCCCACTTGTATTCAGGTTCCACTCCTGTGGTGCATTTGGTGTCTTCGTAAATATACTCAACCTTTGTGATAACTTCTACCTCAGGTTCCTCTTCCACTACAAGGGCTTTCTTTTTTTGCCTTTTTGACATCTCGTACTTGGAAAAATTGCCCTATCATACAACAAAATTCTTTTAGGCCCCTTTATCTATTCGACCAAAATTCAAGAAAAAAAAAGAAAACTATATAATCTTTTACCTCGGCCATGGTAGCCCTAGCTAAATTTATGTACAATATAGAACCAGTGCTAACTATCGACTACTTCTACAAAAGATAAGTCTACAAAAAACCTAAATCCTGCTCATGACCAAAATTCAGCATGATCAAAAAACACCATAACTTCGTTAACGCTGTAAATTTTCTCCCAGCAAAGATAACAATCTCATAAAAACTACATCCTTGGCTCTATTGATTCCAAAACAAAACATCCTATCACCAATCCCATCAAAATGAGGTGCAACCTCAAAAAACCGCAACCCTATTCCCAAACACGCAAGCAACCAAATCACCGGAAAGACCAAAACCTTTGGCATTTTGAACCTAAACTAGGGAAAAACACCTACCTACTGCAAAAGAAAGGAAACCTCTGGATGACCATACTATCGAAATGAACTGCATATACGCTGATAAAACCATAAACCTAGGTGTCCATCAACCACGGAGGGAAAACTTAACCAATGACGACAACCCTAGTTCAAAACTCAAATGAAGGGGTAGAATCGAATGATTGGCATACCTGACAAGGAGCTGTGCAGTTGACAAGAAGAATCTGAAATCTTCCACGGTGATGCCACCTACGAATGAGCTACTGAGAGCAAGTACAATGCCCAATTCAAAACAACAATGACAACGCAAGCACAGATTCGCAGGTAAAATAATAGAAAAAATCCCCAAATCCCCCATATATATATATATATATATCCCGATAAAACCATTCAGTGGGAAAAACAAGGCAATTGGGCAGTGAGGTAACTAAGGGATCGGTGATCAAGTCTGCTAATGCTCCGCAATGATGGAAGACAAAACAACTGCGAGTTCCACAATGCAAAGAAAAACATCGGCGAGAAAAATTAACTCCGCATCGGAGCTCAACTAGACTATATCCTTGGACCATAAGTTGGTTGGAAGACCGCAACGACGGAAGCTGTAAAGACAAAGAGTTCCGTAGACCAATCAAATTCGGAGAGAAAATAGAATCGAAACTTAAGCAAAACATCAGCAAAGAATTAAACATCGGCCAAAGGGAAAACTAAAGTGGAATATTAGTCCATTCTAGAGCCGCAACGACAGAGCAAAATAGACTAAGGCCTTGTGAGACAAAACTGACAGGAATCAGAAAAAATTGAAACATTCGTCATGGTGCTTGCAATCTGTCATCCGAAACGGCAGTACTGCAAAGCACTAGAGTTCCGATAGTTTTCAAACAAGGATGCCGATAATAAAATAAAAAGAAAGTGCATCGGTGGAAAGTAACACTTTGGATCGGATCTTCATTCAACTGCACCTCCGCAACAACAGATGCATAGTTAACTATGGTTCCGATTCATAGCTTCAACGAATTTCGACAGCAGGGTAAGAAATCACTGTAAGTCATAAAATTCAGCATCAACATAAAGATATTCATTTAACAATCATCCTCAAAAATCCAAAATTGCAGTAAAATCAAGCAATCCCTACAAAACGAAGCAAGACAAACTTAAAAGGAGGGTCCCAAATTTTTTAGAAATTTGGGAAATTGTTGCAGCTGCAACAGGGCCAAAAATATTATTAAGGAAAAATAGAGATAAAGAACAGAATAAGAGTTACCCGATTCTTGACAAGCCTAAGGGATTAGCGCTATTTCACATTCACTACATTCAAAATTTACAAAAACCGCACAATAATTAATAAAAACACGCATTCTGATGTCATTTTTTTGTTTCATTTCAAATTTAGAGTCACAGAATTCAACAAATCCAGTGCAAGAAGCCATGGATTCAAGTGGCCAATAAAAACTAAAACACAAATTCCAACTTGAAAGGAATAATGGTCCTCTAGTTTATTGCACATGATTAAACTTGAAACTGGGGGATGTGAAGGAAGATGATACCACAAAGGCCATTAATGATGTTACTTTTATAGACCACTACTATGGAAATGATCATTAATTGTAAAACAACAAAATGTACATACTAAGATAGGAAAAATGTAAATGCATTGAAATATTGTCCAATCCATTTATTTTTTACTCTGCAAATAAAAGAGCACTCTAAATGAGCACAACCCGACATCATTATCCTTTAACATGTGTTTCAGTTCTCTAGAGGATGTAAAAAAAATTAAATATATTGGAAAATGAATTGGCTTACAAATTAAGTGGCTGTGGTTGAAGTACTCGAGGTTGGTAAGGAGCAGAGTAACCCACAAAATGAGGGATGCATTTCCAGGAATCTTACCTGAGTCTTTGTTTCTTTCTATGAGACATGGTTAATAGTGTTTCACCATAATAATACTGAAATGTCATTGGACTAGTGGTTAGTGACACTCCACCAATTGGACTATGTTGATGCAATTGTGCTATTTTTTGGAAGGCAAGCCAATTTTACAAGAAGTGAGTGAAAGTAAATGAGGTGTTATAAATCTGCTCATACCATGAACTTTGGAGACCAATACTCACATTTGAAAATAAGTATCGGCCATCTCTAATGATGACATGTACATGAGTTGAGTTATGTCCCATTTTTTCTCAAAAAAAAGGATTAAGAGAAATTGAAAATGGTACCCCACCCATCCATAATAAAAAATACTAACTTCTCCCATAATTACAGACCTATCTCTTTATGCAATCCTATTTATAAAATCATTTCCAAGATCATTTCTAACATATTGAAAGTTGAAAATGCAAAAAATATACAAAAATATATTGCTAACAGAGGAAATGTTAAAAATGCAAAAAGATACATCTAATCAAATGCATTATGATACTTTTTCCAAGAAACATGATAGTAAGAGGGAAGTACATAGGCAATAAAACTGGAAAAATACACATGGGGTAGGTGGGAATAAGAAAAATCCTGCTACATCCCTGATATCATCTGATAAGAAAGACAGGAAGATGCTCAATTCAGTTCAGTTTGGGCTTAAAAGTACAGTTCATTATCAACATCTAAATCGGACAATATGAGGTCCATACTAAAGATAAAGAAGCCTACAAGCCATTTTGAGGACCATTTGAGTTCTGATGTTGCTGGTGCAGTGCCTACAAGCCATTTTGAGAACCATTTGAGGTCTGATGTTTCTGGTGCAGTATCTTTAATAACTGAGCGACAGTTGAAGACAACAAAGAGAGATTTTAAAAGGTCATCAGAGAGTGAAAGAAATATTCATAATGATGGAGACAATATTTTGAATTTTTCTTCTTATCTTGAAGAAATTAGGATATAATCACCAGATACAGGAATTATTTCAGAGAAGACCATGAGTGAAAAGCAGTTTGGTAATAAAAGGCAAAGCATGGAAAAATAAATTATAGGTTCTTGATTAGTGCCTGAAAGTGAGTTCCTAGATCATAGAAAAATAGTGACAGATAACATTGTCAACAATTTTGAATCTTTTAAACAAGGAAACATTGTAGAGATCAGTCAGGTTTCAAACTGTAAAGAAAATTTGAAGGGTGAAAAAGATTTTGATATATTCATGAAAATTATGTTCCTAATGTCAAATATCATGTGATTTCTACATTTGTGACTAAATACAAAGAAGTTAGGGTAGTTCCAAACACTTCTTTGCAATATCATAATTCCATTCTGAATAAGAAAAGAAATCTCTTGAAGAAACATAATTCAGGGTTATCAACTCTACCAGAGAGATCAGATAATCAAATAAAGATAAATATTTGCACAGAAGAAGAAAATGTTCTTGAAGTATTATTTGGAGTAGATCGTCGAAAGAAAAGGACACGGATCAAGGCAAGGAAACTTAACTTTGATGAACATTTTCATTTGGTAAAAAGGGAAAGAATTGAAGCTGAAGATGAAACCAAGAAAATTGTAGAAGGCTCGAAAAAAGGAGGCATAACAAGTGCCAATGACAATAATAGAGAAAATATGGCATCGGATAATGCTTGTGTGTTAAATGAATGCCATTTTATAACTAATAATATCTTAAGTTCTGAAAGTATTGAAACTGAAGGTGATTTGCCACATGAGCAGATGTCTTCAATTTTTATGGAAATTCCTATGTGTTTGCCACCAAATTCTGATAAATATCATTTGTAAAGTAGCCTACCGAGTGATGAAGTTTCCCTAACTCCCTCTAAACGACATCGCCAGGCTCAGGAAGCTATGTATACATGTGTCGCAGAGGTTGCAACTACTTTAGTGGAGCCAGTGCCAACTAGTGTGACTGGACAGGATGATGCACACAAGATTTTTGCAGATGAAAAATCTTATACTAAATGATTTGATAATGACAAGAAGTTAGTTAAGGGAAATGAGGAATGTGTCAAAGCAACAGAAACAGGAGGTAGTAAGAAACATGTCGTGTCTTCATATTCATATCAATCCTTTATAAGGTTTTCTAAATTAAGGTTCCTGCATGGTATGATTCCCAAATAGTTTCCACATTTGGCTACATAAATGTCTCTCTGTAATTTTATATTGGATCATACAGGCATTGTGAATTAACACTTGGTCCTACTGGATAAAACCCTCCAAGAATCTCTCTTATTAATATAAAATCTCTCACCAAATCAAACAAAAGGCAGGGAAACTATATTTTCCTGCAGTAAATCCTAAATCCTCAGTTGAAGGGTCATTACTTCATAGTCCATGGAACATGTTAATAAATCCAAGTTATTGTTTTAACGGTCGGTCAAATCCTCAGTAGAATGGTAACTAGCTCATAATCCACGGACCATGTTACTAAACCAAATATGGCTGACATCAGTAGGTCTGCAGCATTAAGTTTGCAAGATTCACCAAGTAAAGAAACCTCAACATATGAAATCTCAAAAGAAATTGCTTCATATATTAAAAAGATAAACTACAAACTGGGTGCACTGAGTATTTTTCACAATCAAATTTTCAGTTTCCATACATTCACTTTTATTGCAATTACTTGGAAGGTTAAAAATCAATATGATCCAAAAAACATCTTAATAAAATACTAGTAGTGATATAGATTTTGAAAATAACAAATATATATTATTCACAACATGCTCTCAATGGACATAAGCAAATAACAACACCTTCTCTAAGGATGCAAGCCGATCAATAGTTAAAACATCTACTTGCACAACTCCACAATTAAGCAAAACCTGCAACTCACAGCATCTTCAATTAGTAGGGTGCATATGCCTAAGAAAATAATGAAAAAAAGAAAGTAATACTTTAACCAACTTGTAAAAAAGGTCAAAATTTTGCCCAAGATATGGTCCAAATGGTGGTATTCTTACAAAATGTCCACCTATCTTAAATTCTATGGACCCAAACTCAATATTTATGGTAAGCTACCTTAAATTTATAGAAGTTGTGAAACAAGCTTACACGACGACTATTGGATTAATATTGTGTGTTACTATCAGAATTTGCACCACCATTCATAAGCATGGATCCTAAGGATGGGAAATGAATAGTAATATCTAATGTACAACTTTATTACCATAAGTGTGTTTTTGGCATTTTCCAGTGGAATTCCGACATGTATGTAATACATTCAGATTTTGATGACTTAATGAGAAATATGGTTCTGACTCCTGAGTATTGACATCTTGATCTATGACTATCATGAGTATCATGAGTTGTCTATGTGTCTTATAATCTCATTGTGATTATAACGTGTCCTACGTGTCCTGATTCTAGGGGTCATCGTGTCTGTGTCGGACACTCGAATCCATGTTTCCTTCGTGTCATGTGTTCTCATGTCAGGTGGCTTAGCATCCAACCTATATATAATTCATCTAAAGTAGATCAGAATCATCAAATTCAGCAATATTGACTGGTTATGTTCAACATTCTAGCAATCCTAAGTGACCAACAATATTTCTTAATTATCTTCCTTCCTTTTGCTTTTCTTTCATTCTCTTCCATCATCTTATGCATTTCATCAAGAAGAGCTCCATATATTGTGTAAGCTAAAAGCTATCATAAAATATTGATAATATTAAAAACAATCAGTCTTCTTGACTATAGGAACAGTTTTGCTCTTTGAGGAGCTACAAGTTCCAGTCCCACTCTTAACTAATTAAACATTGCCATTTTTCATTTCTTCTCTTAACTGGAAAACCATTTCCTTATCTGGAGTTAGATTTGAAAACGGACACACATTGCCTTCTCTAGAGTTATATTTGACAACAGACACACGCTAATGTTCAAGCAATGTATGCAACCATGCATATTTCTGGTAGACAATAGACAACATCTCTAGCCCATGCTTTAAAAACCTTCCCTACCCCATGATATGAAATAATTTAATAAACAACCAAGGCCAATGTATTTTTTTTCAAAGGTGCATCAATGAGAAATAATGAACTTGCCACAAATCCAAATCGACCACATGTAAACAGATGTTTCTATAAGTTAATCTAGGCAACAAACCTGATTGACAATATATATAGCTTGCAGTGGCAGTACAAGGATAATCCCTTTGCCATCAATAATTGTATGCCCTTGTAGGGAACAAAATGTCTTGTTGAACAAATGGAGCTACATTTTCTAGAATTCTAAGTAAGCCGGATAAGAACTACCTATACTACCTTGTTGCGTCCTAAGCGCTAATAAAAAATTTCTCATTCAACTACTTTAACCACTGATGACGTTTTTAATGGAGTTTTCCAACTATTCTATGATTTTGACACATATATGACCAGAATCGATCAAATCACAATTGAAAAGATCAATATACTACCAAAATGGATCCAAATTGTATAATAGTTAGAAAATTCCCTCTTTAATTGATAAAAAAACCTGCAAATGAGCGATGTGATTTTTCAGTTTTGCTTCTCTTGGTTCTTTATCAAACGAACTGCACAAAGTATCTCAAGTGGAGACAGGCATGACACAAAAGGCCAAAAGTTCTCTGTATTTCATACCAAAGGAATTTGACATGGTGAATCCAGAGTTCAAAATCTATAGCAAATGGAGATAGAAGCATATTCCATTATTTGTCAAATTCAAATGTCTTTCCCAAAATTTCTTTGTTTTCCAATCATAAGAACCAGCGTTTGGACAATTTTGTACTTACCGACAATATACAAATCCTAGAAAGTTCAAAAATTCTTCCAGTATATCAAGCATCTTTGTCATTTGTGAGAAGAGTAGCACACAATGTCCACCTTGTTTCAATCATGGAAGCAGTTGCATCCACAACATGCTAAAATGATGAGATACAGAGAGAAAATACAAGACTTGAGGATTTAAAATATGCAGGCCTTATTACCAAAAAAATATTTCGCCAAAGGGGAACAATTTATATCTAACATAAGAATAAAAGAGACTTCTCATGCATCCATAGAACACGATATCGCCTATGTTCATTAAGAGGAAGGAAACACCACACAAGAAATCAAATAAACAAATCTAAGGAAAAGATAAAAATAACATATTCATGTCCAATGGGGTTTATAGTTTGTTAGACATTTACAAAATCAAAGGGGTTTTATATGCTTCTTCAAAATACAAATAGGTTTCAAATTTAAAAAAAAAACTACAGTCTACAAAACTACCTTCAACTTTTGAGTCAGTAACAATAAAATAAATCTAGACAAGCATGAAATTTTCTCTTTAGCTTACCTTCATTGATGCCAATGTGGGGGTATTTGTAGTAGGTACAAGCTGGAGTTCCTGTAGTTGTCAACCATGTCTGACCTGCAGCTTTTAATGTCAAGGGGTTTTATGTCTGCATTATCATTAGGGCTTCGATTTGAAGGATTATTCCAATAATTTTAGTGTAGGTTATGTGTGAAACTTTTAGAAACCTTCTTCAATGCTTGTGTTAAATTTTCAGCACATGGTACACAGATCTGCACTCAGAAACTGAACCCTAACAACTAAAAAACTAAAAACTGTTAACACCTCTCAAGAGTCAAAACAACAAAGTCTGAACACTTAAATTCATACATAGACAATCTGAAAATATGAACATCAAGTCACCCCTACATATTAGGGGGTAACAAACACTAAGGTGTTTTAGGGAAATTCTATCTTCAAATGGCCCTCATTAAACATTAACGGGGGAAGCTGTGATATCACATGTGATATGTTCCTTTCTATTCTTGAACTTTCGCTCATCTTCAAGGAGGATGTTGTACATAGGACCAACCCTATGTTTAGATATCCATAAACCGTCTCATTTCTTTATTTTGTCTATGGTTTACCACCTACTTGAGTTTGATATCCACAGAAGTCTCTCTTGTAGTTTAGCCACTATCACTACGGTTTGTATTTGAGTTGGGTATCATAAACCCACTCTATCTATATTCTGGCCACTGCCACTCTTTGTGAGAAGATGGGCCTTTATAAACCCAATCCCATATTTGCACGGATAATCAAATAAATATAAATATTTGCACGAAAGAAGAAAATGTTCTTGAAGTATTATCTAGAGTAGATCATCGAAAGAAAATGACACAGATCAAGGCAAGGAAACTTAACTTTGAGGAACATTTTCATTTGGTAAAAAAGGCAAGAAATGTAGTTGAAGATGAAACCAAGAAAAATGTAGAAGGCTCGAATAAAGGAGGCATAGCAAGTGCCAATGAAAATAATGGAGAAAATATGGCATTAGATAATGCTTGTGTTAAATGAATGCCATTTGAGAACTAAAAATATCTTAAGTTCTAAAAGTCTTGAAACTGAAGGTGATTTTCCACATGGGCAGATGTCTTCAATTTTTATGGAAAGGCTTATGTGTTTGCCACCAAAGGCTGATAAATATCGTTTGTGAAGTATCCTACTAAGTGATGAAGTTTCCATGCCTCCCTCTAAATGATGTCACCGGGCTCAGGAATCTATGTCTAAATGTGTTGTAGAAGCTACAATAGCTTTAGTGGAGCCAGTGGAAATTGGTGTGACTTGTACTTTTACATGACCTTTTACATTAATGGCATCTCTCGAAGGAGGAATAATAATAATAAAGTAAGTATAAGTAGAATTCCCTTCAAAGTTACATCCTTTCAATACCATTCTGTGAGACTTAAGTCTATTTGTATCTATTAAGTTCAAACAAGGATTGCCACATAACCTGAATAAAGCCCTACTTGTATTGTAGCCATTCTCTATCCATTGAGATCTGTATCTTGAGGCAAAGGAAGCCCTAGCATATGCAGTAAGGATTTGGAAAGCAGAGAAAGCCCTAGCATACACAACCCAACAAAAACACAAAATATCTGAAGCCCTAGCATGCATAGTACCGATGACATAGCCTAAGGAGAACCAACAGCACATGGAAGACACCCAAGACACATGTAGAGCTCTTTAAAATTCTTTTGAAATCTAGTTCCAAACAATAACAGCCATATTATGGTAAGTATTAGGAAAAGAGCATGAAATATGTAATTAGTAAGTGTTTATATATACTTAAGGGTGTGTTGACTTTGCATACTATGTGTTTGGCATAATTGGTCAAAGGAACGAAGCATAATTTCTTATTAACAATATTTGTTGAGTAGTCTAATTGTACTGATACACTGTTTGGTATTTCTCAATTCACTCAATACCTCCATTGAGTCCCTAACAAGTGAACATGATAAGCTTGTCTAGATGGGGATCATCAGATCCTCCCGTGATCAAGCCCTCTATGCTTTGGGGCCCAAAGATCTGAAGGGTAAAGGAAAGTAGTAGAAGAACCCAAAAACCAAATTCGAAGCTCCTAAGCCTAAAGTTCAAAACCAATAGCAAGAAGAGCCTTCCTGCTCAAAGAAGAACAAAAGCAAAGGGCATCATGGGAAGGAAAAATTCAAGTGTTCATACTGTGGGAAGGGATTCCACCCTGAACATGCCTGCATGAAAAAGAAACTTGATGAAGCTACTTCTCTTCTTGAGAAAAATCACATCAATCTTCTGGAAAGCTTTCGGAGGAGAGATCAGCAAGATCGGGAACCACAGCATGAAAGAGGTCATGCTCTCATGGCAAGCACTTCGAAGTCCAAAGCTCTCTTAATAGATTCTGGAGATTCGAATCACATGATGGATGAAAGAGTCTCTTTCTAATCATTGGAGACCAACAAATCCATTCCCATACACATGGGAGATGACTCCACAATCATATCTGAAGGACAAGGTATTGTAAATCTTAAACATGGTTTCTTTTCCAATGTTCTGTATGTACCATCTCTTGCATCAAACCTCCTAAGTGTTTATCAAATGACACATACGGGAGTTGCCAAGAAAGTTTCCTTTAGCCCAGATGATGTAGATATCACAAAACTTGCATATGGAAAACTTGTAGCAAAAGGCCTTGCAAACCATCATACAAAATCCTACAAGTTCTCTCATTTTGTGGCGGATGCCAAGCCCACCACATTGTTGACTCATGGAAATGAGGTTAGTGGACTGTGGCATGAGAGGTTCATCCACCTGAACTTCAAATAATTGCAACAATTACAGAATAATTCTATGGTTGAAGGCCTCCCAGCCATTAAATCTACCACCGGAATTTGCAAGGGTTGTGTTGTTGGAAAGGACCCTGAGCATAAGTTTGATCGGGGGAAGGCAAGCCGAGCATCATGCATCTTGGAGCTGATACATTCTGATATCAGTGGACCCATTCCTACCACATCCATGAGTGGATAAAGGTACATTCTCACTTTCATAGATGACTTCTTCAGATATACATGGGTCTTTTTTATCAAAAAGAAGTCAGAAGTCTTGGAAAAATTCGTTGATTGGAAGGCACTGATTGAGAATGCATCTAGAAAAAGATCAATATTTTGAGATCTGATAATGGTGGGGAGTATATCAGTAATAATTTGCTTCATATATGTTCCCAAAGTGGTATTCAGATCCAACATTCAGTCCCCTACACTCCCCAGCAGAACGGTGTAGCGGAGAGGAAGAATCGGTCTCTCAAAGGAGATGACCACTTGTATGCTGGAATAAAAGAATGTGGCTGCAAATTTCTGGGATGAAGCCATGAATGTGTTGATGTAATTGTAACTTTAGAATGTTTATGTATTGTAACCCAATGTTTATTCTGGGACGTGTCTGTAATGTACTTGAGTCATGTCATGCCCCAATGTTCCTATCGAGAGGTTCTATAATGTAAACAAGCCATGTCAAGTCATTGTGGGTAACCCTCCTATTGGTCAAGGGTTAAAGTCCCCATAGTTCTAGGGCACTAGGGTTATTAGAATCTCCTAGAGAAGCCATCCCTTGTAGGGTTTTTTCAAGTTAGGAATTAGTATAAATAGTGAGCTATCCTCTCTATTTATCACACACTCATTCACACTCAGTTGTAGCGCATAGCTGAGGAAGAAGAAGACACTGGGGCTAGGAAGAAAGAGGTTACTGCTATCGGGAGATCATCTTACTATTAGGGGGTCTTACTTTTGGTGCTGTTTCTATCTCTGAGGAATTTGCAGGGTTTTCCCCATTTTTGGTTTCCCCAAGGAAAAACACTGTGTTCATTGTCTCTTGTGTTTGATTGTTGTGCTTGTTATTCTCTCAGTTAAAGATCGTAATATAATGCTAGCTTAATGTTAAAAATATAACATGGTATCAGAGCTAACCTGAGAAGAAGACACTATGCAATTGCGGGAACTAGGGCTTCCTACTTTGTGGATCTCTCTCCATATATTTTCAGCAAAAGAAGGTTGGAATAACTCTCCTCCCTAGGGCGCATCTTTCTGTGGAAGCGGAATCCAATTCTGAGGTTTTTCAGTTTTGGACTCGACACTGCTGCCGAAAATTAGGGATTTCCATAGAAGTGGAATTTTTCAGTGAGCCCAAGCCTGGATTGATATCCTTCTCAAAATCGAAGTTTAGAGATCAAGATCAAATCATTTGGTTGGACAGAACTCCGGAAAAGAAAAACCCTAATCTACTCCTGAACCAGCACTACAGAATTTCAGCTCCAAATCCAGATCCAACATCTTGACTTGGTAAGATATAAATATGTTGTATTTCCGTTTGAGGTTCTTAGTTAATATGTCTCATCATACCAAGCTTGATGAAAATATTGAGGGAGCTGATAACTTCCGAGCCTGGAAGTATAGGATCTCTCTGGTCCTGTAATAAAATGAGTTGGACTCCTATATCAATGAGGAGGTTCCAGTTCTAGAAGGAGATGAGGCTAAGGCCTTACACAAGAAGAAGTTGGTTATGGAAAAGAGGATTATTGCTGATTCAATCAAGGATCACCTCATACCACAGGTGTGCTCCCTAAAGACACCTAAAGCTATGTTTGATGCCCTAACCAAATTGTTTGAAGGAAAGAACATAAACCGAAAGATGACTCTGAGAAATGTAAAGATCCAGAATGCAGAAATCATCCGGTCTTACTTTACAAGGGTCTCTCAGATCAAGGAATAGCTAGAAGCAGTAGATGAAAGAGTGGAGACTACAGAGATTGTAATGACCACCTTGAATGGTCTCCCTAGATCATGGGACTCCTTTATTCAAGGAATCTATGCCAGAAAGAAGTTAGTCAAGTTTAGTAGACTATGGGAAGAATGCTCTCAGGAAGAAGCTCGAATAGCAACTCAAGAAGAAAAGATGGGAAGTGAAGATCAAGCTCTCATGGTACACTCCAAGAAAACTAGAAGAAGTTCTCATCAACCCGGAGGTAAGTCCTTTCATAAAGATAACACTAGAAAATATTTGTCTAGAATCAGATGTTATACATGTGATGAGAAAGGACACTGTGCTAGAGAATGTCCTAGAAACAAAAATGTCTCTCACAAGAAGAAGGGAAAAACGAGAAGACATCATGCTCATGCTGCAGAGGATGATGAACCTTCCACAAAGAGAACCAGATATGAAAGTGAATATTCTTCAAGTGATGAAGAATACGTTTTGATTTCCACTCTCACAGGAAACATTAGTCATGGAAGCAATTATTGGCTTATAGACAGTGGGGCTTCCAAACATATGACAGGATTCAAGGAATCCTTTGTGAAACTATCAGAACATGAATCACCTCACAAGGTGAAGCTCGGATATGACTACCAGTATCCAATAAAAGGTAGTGGGGAATCCTCCTATAAGCTAGACTCTGGAAAGTCTATGACAATGAAGGAAGTACTATTTTTACCAAGACTAAAGAAGAACCTCCTCTCCATATCTGCATTAGATGCAAAAGGAATGAGGGTTGCATTTATAGATGGTCAAGTCATCATGTGGCCAAAGGGAAAGACTATTAATGATGCAGTAGTGATTGGGGAACAAGAAGGAGGTCTATACAAATTGAATGGCCATCCAGAACAAGCCTTGGTCCATGACACAGTAGAGCCAAATGAACTTTGGCATAGAAAGCTTGCACATGTGCATTACAGAGAACTACCACTTGCAAGCAAAGTTGTTGAATGTCTTCCAAAAATTCAAGCAAAACATGATGGGGTCTACAAAGGATGTGTGAATGGAAACAACACAAAGAAGACATTTCTAAGTAATGAGAGCAAAGCAAAAGTAATCTTGGAAATCATCCACTCCGATGTATGCGGTCCAATGTCATCAAGTTCACTAAGGAGGTATGTATACTATGTTTCTTTTATTGATGACTTTTCTAGGAAGACATGGATTTACTTCATGAAGAACAAAGATGAAGTATTCATCAAGTTCAAGGAATTCAACGCCTTGATAGAGAATCACACAGAAAATAAGATCAATACCTTTCGATCAGATAATGGCAGAGAATTCACATCAAATGAATTCAAAGAGTTATGAAAAGACTCAGGGATTAAGAGGGAGTTGTCCACTCCACATAATCCACAACATAATGGGGTTACAGAAAGGAAGAATAGAACTATCATGGAAGCTGAAAGAGAAATGCTTCATGATCAAGATATTCATATAAATCTATGGGCGGGAACTGCCAGAACAGCAGTCTATGTACAGAGCTATACTCCACACAAAGTACTCAAGAATAAGACACCTGAAGAAGTCTTTTTCGGCAAGAAACCAGAAGTCAGCCATCTCAGAATATTTGACTATCTAGTGTACATACACATCCCAAAAGAAAATAGGACTTAATTAGATCCTTCATGAAAGAAGGGTATATTTGTGGGATACTCTGAAAGCTCGAAGGCTTACAGAATATACTTCCTATGATTCAAGAAGATTGGCATCAGCAGGGATGTGACATTTGATGAAGACTCAGCTTACAACAAATCTAGAAAGAGACCTGCTAAAGAACCTGAAGAAGCAGAAGCACCTAAAATTCATGATACAGCCATGAATGAAGAAACTCAAGAAGAAGATCGAGAATTTGAAGAACCTCAAGAACCTGTAGATCCACCTCAAGAGAAGAATCCTCACGAGAGGAAACATGCTTGGGTACGAGAAGCTATCCAAGGTGCGGAAAGATATGGGGATCCAGAAGAGAATCACAGAGAAAGAAAGAGGACCAGATCCTGCTCTGGATATGTAGCTTTACTATGTGATTTCATCGATAAAGAACCTTCCAACTATGAAGAAGCAGCAGAACAGAAGGAATGGAAGGATGCTATGATCGAAGACTATCAATCGATCATGAAGAATAATGTTGGGGATGTTGTCCCAAGACCAAAATGGAAGTCTATTGTAACTTCCAAATGGATCTACAAGATCAAGCATGTTGCAGATGGTAGCATTGAAAAATATAAAGCAAGATTTGTTGCTCATGATTTCTCCCAGAAAGAAGGAATAGATTATGAAGAAACTTTTGCACCTATAGCCAGATACACTTACATTAGATCAGTACTTTCTCTGGCTTCAATGATGAAATGGAAGATACACCAAAAGGATGTCAAGACTGCTTTCTTGAATGGTGTAGTGGAAGAGGAAGTGTGTGTGGAGTAGCCACTCAGTTTTGAGACACATGACAAGGAGTCTCATGTGTGTAGATTGAAGAAAGCCATGTACGGTTTGTAACATGCACCCAGGACATGGTACGACGGAATTGACAGCTTTCTATCTAGTTTTGGCTTTACCAAGAGTAAAGCAGATTCCAACCTTTACTATAAGGTTGAAAATGGAAACCCAATGATGCTCCTATTGTATGTAGATGATATGTTTGTAACAGGTATGGATGGTTTGATTTCCGATATGAAGAGGAATCTTGTTGCTGAGTTTGAAATGAAGGAATTGGGTATGATGCATTATTTCCTAGGCATGGAGGTGTGGCAGAATGGGGATGGAATCTCCCTCGGACAAGGGAAGTATGCAGTAGAGATCCTGAAGAGGTTTGGGATGATGGACTACAAAGCCATGACCACACCTATGGAATCAAAATTGAAGCTATTGAATGATGCTTCATCAGAAGCGATTGATGCTACGATGTATCGTCAGATGATTGGGTCCTTGATGTACCTGACGAACACGAGACCAAATATTTGCTTTGTTGTGAACACCTTGAGCCAGTTCTTGATAGATCCGTGACATCTTCACTTGACTGATACAAAGCATATTCTGAGGTACCTGAGGGGTATAGTTGATTATGGGCTCAAGTATAAGGTGAATCAGAAGATTAACTTGGAGGGTTATGTTGATTCAGATTGGTCAGGTAGTGCCATCGATAGGAAGAGCAATTCAGGGTGTTGCTTCAATATGGGATTAGGTGTGATCTCTTGGTTTAGCAAGAAGCAATCCTGTGTGGCACTGAGTACAGCTGAAGCAGAGTATGTCGCAGCTTGTTCAGCTAGTTGTGAGGCAATATGGCTAAGGAAGCTACTGTCTAATTTATTTGATCTCCAGTTGGATGCTACTTGTATATATTGAGACAACCAGAGTTGTGTGAAGTTTTCGGAGAACCTGGTGTTCCATGACAAGTCGAAGCATATCGAGATCAAGTATCATTATATCAAGGATATGGTGCAGAGGGGAGCAGTGAAGCTCTAGTATGTTGCGATGGATGAACATATAGTTGATGTGTTGGCGAAGCCATTAGCTAGAGTGAAGTTTGAGTACTTCAGGGAGAAACTTGGTGTTCTCCATATTGAGGTTCCTTCCAAGGGGAAGTGATGAGTCCGTGAGCCATTCTAACATGGTGAGAGGATTGGTTCCTTCCATGGTCATATGTAAGGGCTGATCCATTTTGTCATGGTGAGAGGATTGGTTCCTTCCATGTCAGATGTGAGTGTTGGCCATTTTGATATGACTATAGGATTGGTTGCTACATTATTAGATATAAGGGCTATTTCCATTCTTTGAATGGAGGCACCTGGTCAGTTACCAAGAATCCTCAGTCTGGGACTGAGAGATTTTCGAATGTGATTGAGGGATTGGTTCCCACGTGATCAGATGTAAGTACAGAGCCTTTCCACAGATGATAGTAGGTGTGTCCTATCATGCTAGTGGATGTGAGTGCTGGCCTTTCCACAGATGATATTAGGTGTGTCCTATCATGCTGGTGGATGTGAGTGCTGCTCCTTTTCACAGACTGTAGTAGGTGTGTCCTACCATGCTGGTGATTGTAAGTGTTGTGCCTTTCCACGGATTGTAGTAGGTGTGTCCTACCATGCTAGTGGATGTGAGTGTTGTGCCTTTCCACAGATGATAGTAGTTGTGTCCTATCATGTTGGTGGTTGTAAGTGCTGAGCCTTTTCACAGATAATAGTAGATGTGTCCTATCATGCTGGTGAATGTGAGTGTTGTGCCTTTTCACAGATGATAGTAGTTGTGTCCTATCATGCTAGTGAATGTAAGTGTGGAGCCTTTCTGATATGACTATATTGGTTCCTATCATGGTCAAATGTGAGTGCTGCACATGCCTTTCTGACATGGTGTTGGATGTGTTCCTTTCATGGTCAGATGTAAGTACTGGGTGGTCCATTCTGAATTAGGGTTAGATATAAGCACTGAAGAAGACCTACATGGAGGCTAGGCCTACAACTAGTATGAAAAAGAGCTGGCTCTGTAGAACTTTCTGTGACGAGAAGAATCATGAGATAGCAGCTGTGATGATCTAGTGATGATGATCTAGCAGTGATGATCTAGATCCAGTGATGATCCAGATCCAGTGATGATGTCCAGTGATGATCCAGATCTAGTAATGATGTCCAGTGATGATCTAGATCGAGTAATGATCCAGATCCAGTGATGATGGTCCAGATCCAATGATGAAGATGAATTGAAGATGAAGATAACTTGAGTATGAATATGACTTGAAGATGATGAGGACTCAATGATGATCCAGATGATACAGAGAAGAAGACTTGTGTTTATAAATTGTGTCGAGAGAATACCTTCCTAGTTAAGAGGGAGTGTTGATGTAATTGTAACTTCAGAATGTATTCACTTGTATTTCTTATGTATTGTTACCCAATTTTTATTCTGGGATGTTTCTGTAATGTACTTGAGTCATGTCATGCCCCGATGTTCCTATTAGGAGGCTCTATAATGTAAACAAGTCATGTCAAGTCATTGTGGGTAACCCTCCTATTGGTCAAGGGTTAAAGTCCCTGCAGTTTCGGGGCACTAGGGTTATTAGACTATCTTAGAGAATCCGTCCCTAGTAGGGTTTTTTCAAGTCAAGAATTAGTATAAATAGAGAGCTAGCCTCTCTGTTTATCACACACTCACTCACACTCAGTTGTAGAACATAGTTGAGGAAGAAGAAGACATTGGGGCTAGGAAGAAAGAGGTTACTACTGTCGGGAGATCATATTACTATTTTGGGGTCTTACTTTTGGTGTTGATTCTATCTCTCAGGAACTTGCGGGGTTTTCTCCATTTATGGTTTCCCCGAGGAAAAACACTGTGTTCATTGTCTCTTGTGTTTGATTGCTGTGCTTGTTATTCTCTCAATTAACGATCCTAATATAATGCTAGCTTAATGTTAAAAATCTAATAGAATGCAGAAACATACATACAAAATAGAATGCGACACTCATCCATGAAAGGGAAGACCCCTTTTGAAGCATACTTCGGACACAAGCTGGATGTGTCGAATCTCAGGGTGTTTCGGTCCACTGCATGGGTCCGAATTCCACATGATAAAAGGAGGGCTTTGCAACCGCAAAGAATTGAATGTCTATTTATTGGATATCCTGATGAATCTAAAGGTTTTGAGCTTCTAGATACCAAAACAAAATAGATCATCATTGAAAGGAGTGTCCTATTTGATGAGCCTCTTCAGGAGGTAGAACTAGTGAAGGAGAAAACTGTTGAATTTCCTTCCTATTCTACTGAATATTTGGATGATGGAATTGGGGGTGATGACCCTGATTTGGATCCTCTTATTTATTATATTAGTGAATAGAAAACATCATATGCTAAATCAAAACCTAAAGTACAAAATCATCTCCCAACTTGGGCCAGACAGACACTCTCCTCCACAGGTGATAACATTGGAAATCCAGATGATCCAAGAAGAACTCGGTCTGATTTCCAAAGAGTAGGTATTGCGCTCTCTTTTCTTGACTATTTGCTGTCCAAATATTTTTATTTAATGATAAGTTTAGATCCTAAGTCTTACTACAATTCTTGGAAGGATCCAAGATGGCAAGCTTCCATGGACGAAGAGATGAATTCTCTTTAGAAAAACACTACTTGGGAGCTAGTTTCTCTTCCTCCAGGGAGGAAATTGGTTCAATGCAATTGGGTGTTTCAGAATAAGGTTGCTGCTGATGGAACAAACTGAAAATATAAGGCAAGTCTGGTGGAAAAAATTTTCTCCTAGGTCCAAGGTGTATACTACAATGAGACTTTTGCATCGGTTGCAAAAATGGACTCCATCCGCCTAGTTTTGGCAATTTCTGCATCTAAGCACTAGGAAGTGCATCACATGGATGTTAAGTTTTCCTTTCTACATGGATATATTCATGAGGATATATACATGAAGCAGCCTGAGGGATACATTTCTGATTCATCTTTGGTTTTCAAACTAGAGAAGTCACTATACGGGTTAAAACAGGCCCCAAGAGAGTGGTATTCCAAGATGGATGCCTTCCTTCTCTCGCAAAAATTCCAAAGGTGTAAATCAGATACGAATGTGTATATAGAGAAGTATGATGGTCATTTTTTTATTATCGTTTTATATGTTGATGAATTACTAATAACATGTAGCACAGTTGCTTCTATTTCAGTCATAAAAACTGCTCTCCACAATGCATTTGAAATGAGCGATTTGGGGCTCTTGAAGCAATTTTTCAGGCTTGAAATTGAGCAAAATATTGATGGGATAGTGTTCAATCAGTAAAAATACATATCAGACCTGTTATTTAATTTTAACATGGCTGAGTGTAAGGCTGCTCCATTCCCTTTCCTTTCAGGGATTAGCCTTGAAGAAGGAAAAAGCACACCTCCCATGGACTACACTATTTATCGAAAGCTGATTGGTAGATTGATTTACTTGAGTCATTCTCAGCATAATATATGTTATGCCATGAATGTTGTGTCAGGATACATGCAGCAGCCTCATGATATTCATTGGAAGAAAGCCAAGAGGATCCTCTAGTATATTAAGGGAACCAGGACCTACGGCATTCACTATGCTACAGACTCCGAGCTAGAGTTGGTTGGTTACACATATTCCAATTGGGCATGTGATTCTATTGATCGAAAGTATACTTCTAGATATGTCTTCATGTTTGGTGGTAGATCCATTTTCTGGTCTAGAAAAAAGAAGGCCGACATAGCATTGTCTTCAGCAGAGGCCAAGTAACGAGGAGCGGTGAATGCTTGCATCCAAGCTGTTTGGTTGCAAGGCATTCTTTCGGAGTTTGATATTGGTAGTAATTTTTCCATGGTCCTATTTTGTGACAATCAAAGTGCTATTAAGATATCCACAGATCCAATTACCAAGCAGAGGACCAAGAATGTAGAGATACACATGCACTATATCATGGAATTGGTGCATGACAGGACCAGCATTCTGCAATACTGTCCTACTGAGGAGCAGATTGTAGACATCTTCACCAAGATAACTTTAGAACATAAGTTCACTTACCTCCGTTCATTGTTGGGGGTGAGTTCATCAGGGTGATCAGACTACTTTCAGTCTTTATATTGAGGGGGGGATTTTCCCAATGCATTTTCCCTCTTTCCTCACTTGGATTTATTTTGAACATTGTTTGAGTTACATTATTGTACAGGGTGACCTATGGCCTTTGTTGCTGGGGCCCTAGCATTTCATGCATTTTTTTTTACTTCTCTTGAGTATAGCTTAAGGGGGGTGTTGGAGACATTTACCCAACATGCACACTTAATTTGGTCAATTAGGCCTTGTTAAACCACTATCCTAAGTTTTATTGACTTAACCGACATCAGATGAGCACACTATGGCATCAACATGAGCACACCCACACCTACATTCAGTCAAGGAGGCCAACTAAGCATTCTCCTTCATTAGGGGAGGATAATTGGGCTTCCTTCTTCAAACAAGGAGCATTCCGGGGGTGATCTGAGTGTCATAAATGCACCTAATTCCTAACAGATTGTTACAATCAGTTAAGCTAAGTGGTGTAGGAGCCTCCATTAATTTAGTTGATTATTTTTATTAATATTTATGAATTGGAGTCAACTAAGGCGCCTCCAACCACCTCTGATGACCAGTTTGACTTCAGTTAACCTCATCGGGGCTCATTGGAGTTAATGATGTGCTACCACTTGTTAGTTGGCATGCAGTGACATGTGTCTGAGCTACTTTCAGTTAGACTCAGTCATCCACTACACTCTAACTTCAGTTAGGACTCAGTTGCGTCAATCTGGACTTGATTGGTTGGTTAACTAGGTGTGTTCACTGTGGCTTACATTCAGTAAATCTACACCCATTCATTCAATTCGAATGAGCTCCTTGGGAATTCGAATTGTCTTGGCATTCATGCACCTTGCATGATCATTGTATTGTATTACTCATTCTTTATTGATTATACAGAGTTGCTACTCATTTTGCAGCACCATTATGCCATTTTCATGCTTAATTGTCTGAAATATTTTATGAGACTGTGTTTTAGTCCCTGGATCACTGTGACAGATTAATAAGAGGAGCCATCCGAAGCTCGCATTCAGATGACATCAATGCAGCTAAAACCCCATTCTAAGTACATGATGTAACACCCTGGTTTTGACCCCATGGTATTGAATTGCATATTATGTAAATATCATTAATAAATCGTAGTGTGAAGCTCAAGGCAAAGGCCCCACCATGGATTTAGTATTTTATGTTTTGCCAATTAAAAATTGATGCCAATGGTGTATGTGCTAACCAAGCACAATATGTTTGAGACATCATGTAAAATGCAAATTAATAAAAATACTTGTTAAGCCCTGGAAATTCACAGGAAACAATAGCAAGGGATTATCCCCAGTCAATGTTCCCAGCTAGCCCATGACTGTTTGGTGTAGGGAATCCATCTGGTTTGCATTCCGGCTACCATAGGTCAAGTAACAAAAACAAAGGGTTTAACCAGTTGCGGCCCGGTCCACTGTATATATTTTTGTATTTTTTACTTTAAGTATGATATGCAAGTGCCTATCTAAGATGCAGATTGATAAAGAATGCGAGGAGTGGTCACAATGTGATGCGCAGGTTTTTACCTCTTGTCTTAGACTCTCTCGCATATAAATCACACACAACTAGAAAAACAACACTAAAAAGTTGTCCCTAGGGAGCTATATTATCAATTCATGAGTAACGTAATACCGCTCATATGTTAAGATAAATCACAGATAGTTGTTCTTAGAATTAGAACACATAAACATGAATAAGGATGTACACGACAAGATAGCTCGTCAACTGTTAAAACATTCATTACTCATAGTGGAAATTATCACAGAATAAACCAGAGAACATTCATGTAAGAAAAAAGGTTCATAAAGTTAGAATGATCTCACGGTTAATGAAACATAGATGAGAATGAAATAGTTCCCCTTCAACATTGTTCATTTCATCACATTTGAACATTCCACACAGCACTTTCTCCAATAAGCAAAAATTTGTAATTTATTATTGCAAAACGAAGTAGTTCCTCTTACAACAAGTGGTTCACAAGTTTCTCTGGGAAAAATCCCTTCTCCTATCTAATTCTTCTATATTTATACAAAAAAAAAACTATTGGGCTTCCCACAAATGACTCTTGGGATTCCCCAATGCTTCACCTCCCACACTTTTCTTAGATTAAGTGCTTATAGAATTTACAATATATTACAATAAAACAAACAAATAAAGCAATTATGAGGAGGGCCCCGCTTGACTATTCAAGAACTTCTTCCATGCTGAGGCTTTTGAGGCAATGTTTTCAAACTCAGAAGGTTCTAAAAAACGAATATTGATTTCAAATTTAGCGGCCTGATTTCTTATTACTTCGATCCTGGTTGAGCTTAGGTGAAGTTGATCCTCTAGCAACTATACACTAACCGTGGAATGAGCTACCTCATCTCTCAGGGTCTACTCATCTAGGGCTTTGATGTGTTGAATCCTTTGTTCATCTTCCTGATATTTTCTTTGCAACATCTCCAAAAATAGGTTGTGGTCTAGAAAAGTGTCCATTCGTTGTTCAGCATCAACCTGTAAACGATTATAAGTAATCAAAGGTATCCTGCATAACTCTGTACAAGCTCCCTTTGTCTTCTTAACAGCCTTCTTAAATTCTTCGGCTGTGTTTATGGAAAACTCCAATAAATCATAGTCTTGTCTCAGGCCTTGTTGATCTTTTGCTGGCAGGTCAGTAGGGATTTCCTCATTGGCCTCTAATCTTGCCATTCTTCTCATTAGGACTTCTAATATGTCCTGCGATCTGTCTACAAAATATGAAGAAGTTTCCAAAATTTCTTCCAATCTATTGTCTACCTGCAAGATCTTGCACCTTTCTTCTTCTATGGATATTTACAGCTGGTGCATTTTGCTCCTTTGTGCTATAACATGCTCCTTGAAAGGCTGAAGGTTGACTTACTGTTCCTTGGCTTCATCTAGAGCTACTATTAATGAAGTAACCTGTTCTTTAAGCTCTACAGTATGCACCTGAGATTGCCTCTCAGACTCCTCCAAAGTAGCTCTATGTAACTCCAACTCCCCTATCTTACCTAGCAGCTGATCTTTTTCTGTGTGAATACTTTCACATACCGTCTTCAACTCATCCTTTTCAGTCCTTAGCCCCTGACATTCCTGCTGTAGTTTTTCTAGATTTTCCTGGGCAACCTACAGATATCTTTTCTCTACTTGGAGGAACTAGAGCTCGGCTTTTGAAGACTTTATTTCATGTTGCATGTCTTCAAACTTTCTTTTCAATCTACTACTTTCCTCTCTCTCCCTTCTTAGGGTATCTTTTAGTTGGGTAGTATATTTCTTTGACTGTTCAAGATCAGTCATTATCCGATCCACATTGTCCTCGGAAGCATGGATCAATGCTGCTCTAGCTATGATAGTGAATCTGGGGTCCTTGTCTATCCCATACACGATGGTTGTATCATTTATCATTTTACCCGATTTCCCCCCAGTCTCGACCTTCCTCTCGGTCCTCTTCACAATTCTTTTTGTTTCTTTTTTTGTAAAAAATAGTGTTGAAGTCTGGAACCTCTTCCCTTTTCTTCTGCTCAAAAGAGATTAGTCTTTGGGTAGGAAGAATAGCTCGTCCTAGTGTGCTGCTAGCAGCTTCCTCAGGATCTTGAACATCAGGATTACCCACATCCTAAACCTGAATTTCTATAGGGTCAGAATCTTGTTGCTCTGTCAGTTTTAATCTTTCTGCCTCCTGCTTCCTAAGTTCTTCATCCGTTTTCCTTTTCCTTTCTTATTCTTCAATCCTAGCAGCTTCTTCTGCCTTTCTAGCTGCTTCTTGTTTAGCTCTTCTCTTTTCTTCCTCCTCACCTTTAAGCCAACTTTTGGCTTCCTATGCTAGCCTCCTAGCATCTTCATCCCTTTTCCTAGCCTCTTCTTCCTCTTCCCTTTTCTGTTCATCTTGTCCTTTCCTACCTTTGGTAGTGGTTTTCTTTTTAAATCTTCTTCTTAATGCAGTTATGTTTTCTGCATTTCAAAAAATGGATTCATATTTATCCCAGTGGCTTATGTACTCAAAATATACATTTGCTTCCTTGCAATGCTCTGCCACTTTATTTTGGGAATCATTCTTGTGGAAATTTATTTCTCCAAAATGGAATTTCCCCAATTCTTCTACAAATTCATCAGCTTTCTTGACTCTTGTGAACTTATAGCTTCCCAACTGGAATGGTAAGGGAGGATAAGTTGCCTTCTTATGTTCAAATAAAAAACTCCCTATGCCATATAAGAATACCTGCCTAACTACCTCTTTGTGTACCACATAATCTGTGGAATATTTTGGCAGTAGTGAAGGTGCTCTGGAGCATCCATACATTCTGATATAAAGTCCATCCTCTGTTAAGTAGTAATCTGCATATTCTTCAATAACCTGCAATGCTTCCTCCAACATGCAGTTGCACTCTTTTAAGAAAATAATGTATATAATGGGATAATGAAGTGTTCACACACTTCTCTATAGTGACTGTGGTACTTATGTTCCCACAGTGGCTTGTAACCTGAGTAGACTAGTGTTCTCTCTTAGTCCCAGATACACCTTAGGTTTGTGAAAGGTTGGTTGCATAGTATGCAATCAATCAGTATAGAGCTCATGTAGAACTCTGATTTTTTCTAGGACACCCTTCCTAATGCTGAAGCAATGCATGGCGAGAGGCTGTTTGATACAATGTTTGTCCAGTTGAAAACTGTACCTTGGGTTGCAACATAGAAAATGATAGGGACCCACCCGAACTTAAAACTTTTATCGTGGGCTCTCCCGAAAATCCTGTTGAGCATCAAGGCAATGAAACTGTAAGGGGTCCTTAAGGTGGAAGTATCATATTACCCTGAAACTCATATTATCATATTATCATATGGCCTAGTCCTGAAACTCTTGCCAGGTACTAGCATTCTTTTCAGTGTCTTGACTAGGTTCAGATTAAGTGTCTTTAGCCAGTATTCAGTCAAGTATACCTGGGCCTCCGGTAAGTGGTAGGCTAGTGATACGTACCCAGAGCTATAAGAAGCATAACCCTATTTTTCCACATTGGCCAAAATCATGGTAGTTACATCTGCCCTGGGTAGAATCCATCCAATCACCTTTGAGCATGTGAAAAGCTCAGGTCTGGTAGCAACCCTCATCAGAGCAGATCTCTCTATATTTGCATATATAGTTTCTTCCTCGAAACCTGTGTCAGGTACCTCCCAGTGTGTTATTATTCTATATACTTAATCCTATTTACATTCAAGTTCCACACCCACTATGCATCTAGTGTCTTCGTAAGTGTATTCAGCCTTCGTGACAATTTCAACATCGGGTTCCTCCTCTACTATAGGAGCCTTCTTCTTCTGTCGTTTAGACATCTCGAATTCGGAAGGACTTCCCTATCATACACAAAATCCTTTAGGTTCTGTTGAGCCATTCCTAAATAATATTCAAATAATGGAGACAATTTGCATGAGTATTTACCTTGTTTAGGCTAATCATGATTACAACTATGAAAAATAAACAAACAATATTCAAATACCTATTGTTCCTACACAAAACCAATCTTCCAAAGAGATAAAACTATCCCATGACTAAAATTTTCATAATCAACTCATAATATCATGGCCTTTCTAAAATGAAGAAAATCCCCCTCCCCCCGTCAAGGAAAAATAGTCTCAAATCACCCCCTCGGTGCTATGAACTAAATTGTCCCATTCCCAATCTCATCCTAAGTGGGGTGTAACCTCAAAACTTCGACCCTAGTCCACAAGTAACACGAGCGACCATAGATACTGGGCAACCAAAACCTCAGAATCTTCGAGATAAACAAGAAAACGCCCTCCTCCTGCAACTAACAGGGGACTACCCTCCCCGAATGGCCATACACAGACTGGGGGAAACTGGTGCAGACAGCATAACGCCTGTATGCACCGGTTTCCCAAGTAGTCGTGTGCAGGTCACAAACTCATAACGGTTGCGAATTCAATCATTAATCAAACCAACCCCCCCCCCCCCCACCGGATAGCCATACTGTCTACAAAGACTATTTATAAGCGCTGAAAATGTAAAATTAGGTATCCATTAACCGCAAAGGGGGGGATTAACCAAGGGAGACAAACTCAGCTCAGCCATTCGAACAGAAAAGGTAGAACAAGAATAAAGGCCTACTTGGCAATGCATTGTGTGACTGGCGAAAAAAATCCGCAAACCTCCACGGCGGAGCCACCTAGGAATGAGGTGCCGACAACGAGTACGATGTTCTGCTCAAAACGATATCGACAGCGAGGGAAATTTGCAAAAACAACAATAAAAAAAAAACCCAACCCCCAGTATATACATCCCGGTTAACAAATAATCGGCGAGAAAAATAAGACCATTGGGCAGCAAAACAACTACGCAATCGACAATCTTGTCAGCAGCATCTCCACAACGGTGGATGATGAAACGACTATGAGATCCGCAGTGGCATCGGTAAGAGAAATAAATAAAACTTCTTATCGAAGCTCACTAGACTAAGGCCTCGGACCAATAGTTGGTTGAAGAGCCGCAACGACGAAAATCATAAAGACACCGAGTTCCGCAGACTAGTCAAAATCGGAGGTAAAATAAACATGACTTAAGAAAAATACATCGGCTAAGCAGAAAACATAAATCAAACTATATCAGAAGAATAGTGCTTTCTAGAGCCGCAATGGTGAAAGTTGAAAAGACTAAGGACTTGCGAATCAAAACGGCAGGATCGGAAGAGGTTAATACAACCATCGGGGGGGCTCGCAATACATCATCCATGACGGTGGAAAGTGTAGAGACAAAATGTTTCGACGGTATTCTAATAAAGCCGTCAATAATTTGAAAAACAAATAAAGTGCTTTGAAGACCAGTAACCCTTGGATCAGACCTGACTTCTTGTTACTTCTCCGCAACGACAGGCGCACAGTTAACTATGTTTCCGACTCATAGTCTCAAACGCTTCCGACGGTAGGGAAAAAAATCAATGCAAGTCGTAAAACAACACTGGCATAAAAGTATTCCATGAACAAACATCAAGAAAAACCAAAGATCTGAGCAAAAATGAAACAAAAGGAGTGTCCCGAAATTTTTTGAATTTTGGGAAAATGTTGCAGCTGCAACAATTGGCGACTACCTGGTGAACCCCAGATTTCTGAATCAACTTTTCCCCAGTAAAAGACTGTTTAATCATTTAACCCATAAGTTGAATTCTTCTAGATGCTTGTATTCCTAAAATGGCAAACACATGCATTTAAATCTATTAGAATATAATCCGTCAAGATTATTGTAAATAAATAATTAAATAGGAATTTGAATAGTTTCCCGGGAAGGTGAAAAGGCTGGTTCTCAACCGCCTCATTGCAATCTATAAGTTAATGCTTCAGTCGTGAATAGAACATTGAATCGGGAGTTATTACCAACAAATGGTATCAGAGCAGGGCTGTCTGCCATAACTCCTGCTGCATTTCTGCCCATTCCTGCCATTCTGCTTGCCATTCCATTGCCAGACTGCTCCATCAGTCTGCCAGTCGAGTCGCATGCAAATTCCTTCATGATTAAGTGTGTGTGCTGGGAAACCCTAATGAGTTGAGCATTTCGGTGATTATCCTGCATAGAGTTACCTGAGATGCTACCTCTCATATCACTGCGACCTCTCATATCACTGTGTGTTACCTAAGCCTAACCCTAATTTGTAATCAGGCTCTCTTCCTCCAGTTTTGTGCTGCGTTATTGTCCAGCGAGTTCCTGGTCTCGACTCTCTTCTTCACATCCTTGTATCTCTCAGCGTCGTGAACCATCCTGTCGAATCTAGTCTTTGTTGAACTCGTCGAGGTGAGATATTTCCCGTAGGGAATCCAAAAACCCTAATTTCTACCCTAATATTTTGTGCATGGAGTCTTTCTGGTATCCGGTGCAGCCATGAATTCTGTGCCTGGCATATATTCTGCCTTCACGCATCTATTATTGTTCTACAGTCATATGTAATTTCTAATTGAAGACTGCTGTGATTTGAGATTGCGAGTCCCAAAGTTGATTATGTGGACTGCGTTGAAGGCCTGTTGAAGGCTGCGATTTCGCTGCATAACTTTGAAGACCGCGTGGAGGAGAATGCTGAACCGTGACTGATATTTGATGATAATACACTGCGTGCATCCTGAATCCTGAGCACCATGGAACTACCTGCGCTCTGAAGACCATTTCTCTTCCTTTGCGTTGAAGACTGGAGACTTCTGCCTTTGCGACTTGGAGACTGAAAGCTGCGTGAAGACCATTTCTATGCCTTTGCGTTGAAGACTAGAGACTTCTGTCTTTGTGGTGACTGCTCGTGACTGTGTGCTGCACCTCAAGTTAATATGTGAGTACTTGTGTTGCGACCTGCGAAGAAGAAATATTCAATATATTGTGTGTACACTTTAATATGATGAGTCTTGTTGCTGGTTCCGTTGCCGGGACATGAGACTGCCGTTTTGATAACAAATATTCTGAGCACCTGCAACTTCAACTTCCTGTTGAAGACCGATGATGGAAGGCTAAGGATCATGCCTTTACATCTGCGTGAAGCTGGAATTAAAGACTAAAGTCTGAGTCGAGTATTGAAGATTAAAGATTTTATAATGTCTTCGTCCCTGTAGCATGTCCAGTCTGAGTCAACTATGCCATCACCTCCGTCGCAGCTGCCGTCCTTGTTTTATAAGCAAATGTAATGGAATAAAGCTAGGGTTTTGAAAACCTACAAGAAGATAATCAGAATTGAGTACATATGCATGTGTGGAGCTTACTGCGTGCTTTCAATGAGAGTTGCGACCTACATTTGATCGTGAAGATGCATTGAAGACTCTTGTTCTTTAATCTTTAATTAATCCTGCCCTTGTCTTACGTTACAGCCTTTGATTTTCATTTCAGAGGGATTCTTCTACATAAATATAATGGTATAAATATAAATAACATCTCTCGTGGAGTGAGAGAGGCGTATTGAGAAGAATTGATTCTTTTATGTGTAAAAGAAGAGGGCTTAAACCAGCTTTTTTAAGCTCTGGATTAGCTTTTTTTAACTCTTGAAAGTATAACAGGCTTTATGCTTAATGATTGTAGAATCATTATAATATTGCCTATGCTTTAATTTGCATGGTGTTGCAGAATCGATTTGCATGCTGCTATAAAATTGTTTTTAATAAGCGCTGTAGAGTTGGTTTAAAAAGTGCTGCAAAATTACTGGTGCTGAGAAAAAAAAATGAGTTTGCATACTGGCGTAGAATTAAATTTGTGCTGCAGAAGTGTATGAAGACCTTCATAGTGCACATATTTTCTTGAAATGCATAGTGTATATGCAAGACTACCTGCGTTGGAGATTGCGGTGTATTTGCTGCCTTGAAGACTGCTACCTACCTGCGTTGGAGATTGCTGTGTTGCTACAGCCTGTTGAAGACCTACTTGAAGACCGATCTCAATATTCAATAATTCTGAATACTGAGACTGATATATTGCATTGTGATACTGAGACTGATATATTACTACTGACTGATATACTTTGTATTGAAGAAGCCTGTGTATGCTATAAACTTGCATTGTACACCTTGGCAGAGACTGTAGACCTGCAAGGTTATTGCTTTCTATTTCTCTTTGTCATATTAGGTTTATTATTGTAAATTACACTAACGGTTGTAAAGATGCACTCTTTGGCATCTAGTATTGGTACTGCCCTTAGCGGCAAAGACCAATCCAAAGACCCTTCCAAGGGAGATTGCGGCAAAGAGAGAGGCAGAAGAAGAAGAAATTTTAGAGGCAGAGGGGGTAGAAGCAAAAGATCAGACTTGCAGTGCAAGCGTTGCGGAAAGATTGGGCACACATCAGATCTGTGTTGGGCTTCATGGGACTCAATCAAAGACAAGCATAACCAGAAGACAGATGACCAAGATACTAGTAAATTTTCTGATTCTTGTATTGTTGCACATTGTAATCTTGGATTTAATGAAATGACTTCTCTTTCATCTTATAAAGATTGTTGGCTGCTTGATACTGGTGTAACATCACACATGACATTTAGAAAAGATTTTT
>LPNX010720037.1:62267-96942 GCA_001517045.1 Pseudotsuga menziesii | reverse complement strand
CGTCAAGATTATTGTAAATAAATAATTAAATAGGAATTTGAATAGTTTCCCGGGAAGGTGAAAAGGCTGGTTCTCAACCGCCTCATTGTAATCTATAAATTAATGTTTCATTCATGAATAGAACATTGAATCGGGAGTTATTACCAACAAAATCATTGATGATAGTCCAATTTCGGAAATGGGAACACCAAAATATTCAAAGTCCGAATAACTCTTTTGAGGCTTAGTAGGTGAGTTTTATTTTACCTCTGTCTTTGGGTAGTTTCTAGCTTGGACACCACACGACCATAACATATGGTAAACATAACTATTCATTTGTTCCTCATTCCCATGCCAATGGCACTTTTGTGCCTTTTGAACGTTTTGTTCTTTGGAGTCCTCCATATGCCTTTCTTTCTAAATTTTATTCAGGCTCTTCTATCCATAGTGTCCTTTTGTGTGAGAGATGTATTTGCTTTTCATCTCACGAATGGAGAAGAACTTTTGGCAAATCGGTATTCACTTTGCTTTGATATGTATTGCTTCTTTTAGGATTTTTGACTCTTAATAGCCTCTAGGATTTTTAAATCATGCCATGGGATCATTTATATATAATAAACTGTTTACCTTGCTTCCTTTACATGGGTCCTTTGCTATCACCCCTAGGACATCTTAGATGTGAAATGGATGGAGCCTTGAAATAGTATTCCAAACCTTTTAATTTTGAGTTATTTTCAGGGGTTAAGCAGGACTTCAATGAGTGCATAGCCATTTAGGAAAACTACTTACTAGAAGAAATTCTATCATTTCAAACAAAACACACAGTCTTATCCAAAGATTTCAGTTAATTGACAACCCTGATGTTTTCCATGCAACCAAAAGTTTACCTCTTTTATTCAAAAACAAACCAAAATAACTAGAAACAACAGTGGTAAATCAAAGTGAAAATTGCATCAAATTATTTATGTACAAGGTCATCAAATCAAAAATCAAAGTAATGTTTGAGAACCAACCACTATCTGATCAGTTCTATGCCCACCCCTAAAAATCTATCAACTTATGAGTCAAGGGGATAGGCTTGATTGTGAATGTGAAATACCTAACCATTCTCTAATTCTGCTATTTTTGAAACCGAAACTATGTCTACCAATTTACAATCAATCCCATCAGCCCGTGAACATTGAAGGAGATCAGGCTGAGTGTCAGTCATATTGTTGTCTTCTTCTGATGAAAGATATCTTAGTTCAAGCTCCGTTAGATAATTCCCCAAAACAGAATTCATTGATTCATTTCCATCTTCCAACTTAGTGATAGTGTGCTTCATGTAAGGTTCGCTTAAGATTTTGATCCAGTTTGGAACCCCTTTATGAGGCAACCATAAATGTGACCAATCCGAAGCAAAATGCCCCTTTAACCTTGCGGACCAATCTCGGTTCAGAATAAGCCCATATCCATCCTGTATGTTTTCCACCACAATATCAATAAATTGACATATATTTTCATTTGCAGATAAACGAATGAGAACATTCTCCATTTCCCCAACTACTTTGACACTACTTCTGTCTAATTGAGTAACTTCCCAAGCAGTAGGTTTTGGCTTCCCATTAATTGTTTTGCAAACTGCGAGTGGCATAACATTCACTGATGAACCAGAATCTACCAAACAATTATGCACCTTATGGTTTTGAATTTCCAAAGTCAAAAGGAAAGGTGGGGTTTTAAACCTAGCTTTCCCTTCCCCAATCGATTCGACATCTTCCTCCACAGGTTGGTTTTCGGTGGGTATCTCTTCCTTAGGCTCTTCAGGCCTTTTAGTATTTTCTTTGTTAACACCTACTTGGTATTCCATAGGCTTAATAGGCTTGTTGATTTGCTTCGGATCTTGGCTGATAATGGTGATTTCAAGTACTTTTTCATCAACATTGTTCTTTGGTTGTTTCTTGACATTCTCTTGCAACTTCCTGATCTTTGACATTATTGAATTGTCTTTATTTACCAAATCCAGGTCTTTTGTTGTCATTTGAATTTCTGGTATATTCTTAGGTTTCAGAGTACTTCTTTCTAAATCAAAAAGCGAGACACAATCCCATAAAAACATGGTATCATTCTCTTGTTTTTCTGTGGTCTTACTACCTTTTTACTCTTCATCACTTTCCTCAGTTAATTTAGAATCCAAAAGCTGATTCATCACCAATGTCATTGAATTTAACCATCGAGAACAATTCTTTTCAGAATGGGGTTGTTGATGAAAAGTGCAAAAATTATCCATCCCCACCTCTGTCAAATTCATCGATGCTAAACCGTGCGGAGGGGTCTTGGATTGGTTGTTATCTTCTCTTTTCTTGTAATACGGCTTATGAGATTTCTGAGCTTCGTTTTCCTTCTCCAAATATATTATTCTGTTGGAAATCTTTTGCATCATCTTTAACATCCCCTCAAAATCATGTGATTGCTCCTCTTTAGGTTTACACAACAATAAGGCTCTCTTCCCGGAAGTTTTTTCTCCGGACTGCTCAGGATAATCTTAGTATACTTTCCTTTTCAGCCTCTACTCTTTCTGCTTCTTCATAAGTTTCTGCTAACGTAGGCTTAACTTGAGATTTTGCAAACATAGCCAAGTCAGGACCTAAAGCTGAGGTATAATACTCAATCAGAACTTTATCATAGGGCTTATCAATTGCAGAGGAGTTCTTGAGGTAAGCAGAAAATCTTTGAGTAAAACTATGCACCTTCTCTTTTCTTTCTTTCTTCAAGGCGCACAGTCCTTTCATGAGAGCGGCGTGAGTTTTTTGGGCTGCATATTTACTTCTGAAAATCCTTTCAAAGGTATCCCAGTCTGGGATAGAGTTTGCAGGAAAACCAAAATACCATGATGCTGCTGCTCCTTTAAGGGTGTGTGGAAAAAGTCTACAAACTACATCCTCATGTTCCTCAACCCTTAATCCTTCTATTGCCAAATAGAAACTTTGTAAATGGTCATCTACTAATATCTTCTCATTTGGATCAAACTTGGGCAGCATCTTATCAAAAGCTTGAGTTAAGTCATGCAACAGAGTTGTTAAGTTCAAGGGTGATCTAGCTTTCCAAGCCGATGGTGGATTTTGTGGGTTAAGTGGCTGATTTGCATTTACACCTGCCATGAGTCTGGGTGGAGAGTGAGGAGGTGAAGGAATAGGAGTATGCGCAGGAGAACAATAAGGTGTGTTTGGGCCTACTTGATTCAAAGGCTGAAAAACTTACTGTAACGCTGCTTCTGCTAACTCTTCCAAATCTCCCACCAACACTAAATCTTCCAAGATGGGACAGTCTTTCTTCTTGTACTCTCTTCGGGGTAAATTAGGGATAATGGGTAATCCTCCAATCCTCTTTACATAAGCCTGTGTGTGTCTTCTCAGATCATTTACTACTTGGTTTTCTACAGAAAATAAATGTTTTCTATTCTCTTCAATATTTGGGTTAGGAAATAAACTACTTTCAAAACTATCAATGGCCGAGTAATTTTGAGGAAATGTATTTCCTCGGCCAGTCATGCACTGGTGGCCCTCCTTCTAGCGCCAGAAAGTGTTGAGGCCTACAAATTTGTAGGAAACAATAGCAAGGGATTCTCCCTAGTCAACGTTCCCAACTAGCCAGTGACTGTTTGGTGTAGGGAATCTGTTTGGTTTGTGGTCCAGCTACCGTAGGTCAAGTAACAAAAACAAAGGGTTTTATCGATTGCGGCCGGGTCCACCATATATATTTTTGTATTTTTGACTTTAAGTATGATATGCAAGTGCCTATCTAAGATTAATATTGATAAAGAATGTGAGGAGTGGTCACAATGTGATGCGCAAGTTCTTACCTCTCGTCTTAGACTCTCTCGCATCTAAATCACACACAACTAGAAAAACAACACTAACTACACTGTCCCTAGGGAGAAAGATTATCAATTCATGAGTAATGTAATACTATTCATATGTTAAGACAAATCACAGATAGTTGTTCTTAGAATCAGAACACATAAACATGAATAAAGATATACATGACAAGATAGCTCATCAACTGTTAAAACATTCATTACTCATAGTGGAAATTATCACAGAATTAACCAGAGAACATTCATGTAAGAACATAGGTTCAGAAAGTTAGAATGATCTCACGATTAATGAAACATAGCTGAAAATGAAATAGTTCCCCTTCGACATTGTTCATTTCATCACATTTGAACATTCCACACAACACTTTCTCCAACATGAAAAAATTTGTAATTTATTATTGCAAAACGAAGTAGTTCCTCTTACAACAAGTGGTTCACAAGTTTCTCTGGGAAAAATCCCTTCTCCTATCTAATTCTTCTATATTTATACAAAAAGAAAAACTGTTGGGCTTCCCATAAATGACTCTTGGGCTTCCCCAACGCTTCACCTCTCACACTTTTCTTACATTAAGTGCTTATAGAATTTACAATAAAACAAACAAATAAAGCACTTATGAGGAGGGTCCCGCTTGACTATTCAAGAACTTCTTCCATGCTTGAAGCTTTTGAGGCAATGTTTTTGAACTCAAAATTCTAGAAAACAAATATTGATTTCAAATTTAGTGGCCTGATTTCTTATTACTTCGATCTTGGCTGAGCTCAGGAAAAGTTGATCCTCTAGCAACTGTACACTAACCACGGAATGAGCTACCTCATTTCTCAGGGTCTGCTCATCTAGGGCTTTGATGTGTTGAATCCTTTATTCATCTTCTTGATATTTTCTTTGCAACATCTCCAAAAATAGGTTATGGTCTGGAAAGGTGTCCATTTGTTGTTCAACATCAACCTGGAAATGATTATAAGTAATCAAAAGTCTCCTGCAGAACTCTGTACAAGATCCCTTTGTCTTCTTAGCAGTCTTCTTAAATGCTTTGGTTGTGTTTATGGAAAACTCCAATAAATCATAGTCTTGTATCAGGCCTTTGCTAGTAATTCAGTAGGGATTTCCTCATTGGCCTCTAATCTTGCCATTCTTCCCATCAGGACTTCTAAGATGTCCTACGATCTGTCTAAAAAATATGAACAAGTTTCCAAAATTTCTTCCATTCTATTCTCTACCTGCAATATCTTTCACCTTTCTTCTTCTATGGATATTTGCAGCTGGTGCATTTTGCTCCTTTGTGCTAGAACATGCTCCTTGAAGGGCTGAAGGTTGACTTGCTATTTCCTGGCTTCATCTAGAGCTATTGTTTATGAAGTAACTTGTTCTTTAAGCTCTGTAGTTTGCACCTGAGATTGCCTCTCAGACTCCTCCAAGGTAGCTTTCTGTAACTCCAACTCCCCTATCTTACCTAGCAGGTGATCTTTTTCTGTGTGAAGACTTTCACATACCGTCTTCAACTCATCCTTTTCAGTCCTTAGCCCCTGACATTCCTGCTATAGTTTTTCTAAACTTTCCTAGGAAACCTCCAGATATCTCTTCTCTACTTGGAGGAACTGGAGCTCGGCTTTTGAAGACTTTATTTCATGTTCCATGTCTTTAAACTTTATTTTCAATCTACTAATTTCCTCTCTCTCCCTTCTTAGGGTATCCTTTAGTTGGGAAGCAAATTTCTTTGACTGTTCAAGATCAGTCATTATCCGATCCACATTGTCCTCGGAAGCATGGATCAATGTTGCTCCAGCTCTGATAGTGAATTTGGGGTCCTTGTCTTTCCCATACACCACGGTTGTATCATTTATAATTTTACCCGACTGCCCCCCAGTCTTGACCTTCCTCTCAGTCCTCTTCACAATTATTTGTGTTTCTTTGTCATAAAAAAATAGTGTTAAAGTCCGGCACCTCTTCCCCTTTCTTCTGCTCAAAAGGGATTAGTCTTAGGGTAGGAACAACAGCCCGTCCTGGTGTGCTGCTAGCAGCTGCCTCAGGATCATGAACATCAGGATTACCCACATCCTGAACCTGAATTTCTATAGGGTCAGAAGATTGTTGCTCTGTCAGTTTTAATCTTTCTGCCTCCTACTTCCTAAGTTCTTCATCCATTTTCCTTTTCCTTTCTTCTTCTTCAATCCTAGCAGCTTCTTCTGCCTTTCTAGCTGCTTCCTGTTCAGCTGTTCTCTTTTCTTCCTCCTCACCTTTAAGCAAGCTTTCGGCTTCCTATGCTAGCCTCCTAGCATCTTCATCCCTTTTCCTAGCCTCTTCTTCCTCTGCCTTTTTCTGTTCATCTTGTCCTTCCCTGCCTTTGGTAGTGATTTTCTTTTTAAATCTTCTTCTTAATGCAGTTATGTTTTTTGCATTTTGGAAAATGGATTCGTCTTTATCCCACTGGCTTGTGCACTCAAAATGTGCATTTTCTTCCTTGCAGTGCTCTGCTACTGTATTTCGGGAATCATTCCTGTGGAAATTTATTTCCCCAAAATGGAATTTCCCCAATTCTTCTACAAATTCATCGGCTTTCTTGACTCTTGTGAACTTATAGCTTCCCAACCTGAATGGTAAGGGAGGATAAGTTGCCTTTGTATGTTCAAATAAAAAACTCCCTATGCCATCTAAGAATACCTGCCTAACTGCCTCTTTGTGTACCACATAATCTGTGCCATATTTTGGTAGTAGTGAAGGTGCTCTGGAGCATCCATACATTCTGATAGAAAGTCCATCCTACGTTAAGTAGTAATCTGCATATTATTCAATAACCTGCAATTATTCCTCCAACATGCAGTTGCACACTTTTAAGAAAATCAATGTATATAATGGGATAATGAATTGTTCACATACTTATCTATAGTGACTGTTGTACTTATGTGCCCATAGTGGCTTGTAGCTTGAGTAGACCGGTGTTCTCTCTTGGTCCCAAATACACCTCAGGTTTGGGAAAGGTTGGTTGCGTAGTATGCAATCAATCAATATAGAGCTCATGTAGAAATTTGATTTTTTCTGGTACTTCCCTCCTAATGCTGAAGCAATGCAGGCCAAGAGGCTGTTTGATACAATGTTCGCCTAGTTGAAAACTGTACCTTGGGTTACAACATAGAAAATGACAGGGACCCACCCCAACTTAAAAATTTTACGGTGGGCTCTCCCAAAAATACTGTTGAGCATCAAGGCAATGAACCAGTAAGGGGTCCTTAAGGTGGTAGTATCATATTCCCTTGATGGCCTAGTTCTGAAACTCTTTCCAAGTACCAGCATTCTTTTCAGTGTCTCGAATAGGTCCAGATTAATTGTCTTTAGCCAGTCTTCAGTCAAGTATACCTGGGCCTCCGATAAGTGGTATGCTAGTGATACATACCCAGGGCTATAAGCAGCATAACCATGTTTGTCCATGTTGGCCAAAATCATGGTAGTTACATATACCCTAGGTAGAATCCATCCAATCACCTCTGGGCATGGAAAAAGCTCAGGTCTGGTAGCAACCCTCATCAAAGCAGATCTCTCTATATTTGCATATATAGTTTCTTCCTCGAAACCTATGTCAGATACCTCCCGGTGTGTTATTAGTCTGTAGACTTCCCCCCATTTATATTCAGGTTTCACACCCACTATGCATTTGGTATCTTTGTAAGTGTATTCAACCTCGGTAACAATTTCAACATCGGGTTCCTCCTCTACTATAGGAGCCTTCTTCTTCTACCATTTAGACATCTCAAATTCGGAAGGATTTCCCTATCATACACAAAATCCTTTAGGTTCTGTTGAGCAATTCCCAAATAATATTCAAAGAATGGAGACAAACTGCATGAGTATTTACCTTGTTTAGGCTAATCATGATTACAGCTATGAAAAATAAACAAACAATATTCAAATACCTAGTGTTCCTGCACAAAACCAATCTTCCAAAGAGCTAAAACCAGCCCATGACTAAAATTTGCATAATCAACTCATAATATCATGGCCTTTCTAAAATAAAGAAAATCCCCCTCCCCCCATCAAGGAAAAGCAGTCTCAAATCACCCCCTCGGTGCTATGAACTAAATCGTCCCATTCCCAATCTCATTCTAAGCGGGATGTAACCTCAAAACCATGACCCTGGTCCACAAGAAACGCGAGCGACTATACAGACTAGGCAACCAAAACCTTGGAATCTCTGAGATAAACAAGAAAATTCCCTCCTCCTACAACTAACAGGGGACTACCCTCCCTGGACGGCCATACATAGACTGGGGGAAACTAGTGCAAACAACGTAATGCCCGTCTGCACCAGTTTCCCAAGCAGTCAGGTGCGGGTCGCAAACTCATAATGGCTGCAAATTCAATCATTAAGCAAACCAAAAAAAAACCCCCACCAGACAGCCATACCATCTACAAAGACCATATATAAGTGCTAAAAACGTAAAACTAGCTATCCATTAACCACAAAGGGGGGAACTAACCAAGGGTGACAAACTCAGCTCAACCATTCAAATGGAAAAGGTAGAACATGAATAAAGACCTACTTGGAAATGCGTTGTGCGACTGGTGAGAAAAATCTACAAACCTCCATGGCGGAGCCACCTAGGAGCGAGGTCCCGATAGCAAGTACGATGTTCTTCTCGAAACAATAACGATAGCGTGGGCAATTAAAAAAAACAACAATAAAAAATAAATAAACCCCAACCCCCAGTATATACATCCCAGTTAACAAATAATCGGCAAGAAAAATAAGACCATTGGGCGGCAAAATGACTACGGGATCGGTGATCCTGTCAGCAGCATCTCTGCAACGACGGATGATGAAACAACTATGAGATCTACAGTGGCATCGGCAAGAGAAATAAATAAAACTTCGCATCGAAGTTCACCAGACTAAGGCATCAGACCAATAGTTGGTTGAAGAGCCGCAACAACGGAAACCATAAATACACCAAGTTCCGCAGACCAATCAAAATCGGAGGTAAAATAAACATGACTTAAGCGAAACATATTGGCCAAGTGGAAAACATAAATCAAGCTATATCGAAATAATAGTTCTTTCTATAGCCGCAATGGTGAAAGTTGAAAAGACTAAGGACTTGCGAATCAAAACGGCAGGATCAAAAGAGGTTAATACAACCATCGGGGGGGCTCATTATACATCATCCGCGACGGCGGAAAGTGTAGAGACAAAACGTTCCGACGGTATTCTAATAAAGCAACCGATAAAAATAAAAACAAATAAAGTGCATCGGAGACCAGTAACCCTTGGATCGGACCTGACTTCTTGTTACTTCTCCGCAATGGCTGGCGTGCATTTAACTGCGTTTTCGACTCATAGTCTCAAACACTTCCGACGGCAGGGAAAAAAATCAATGCAAGCCATAAAACAACACTGGCATAAAAGTATTCCATGAACAAACATAAAGCAAAACCAAAGAGCTGCGCAAAAACGAAGTAAAAGGAGGGTCCCGAAATTTTTTGAATTTTGGGAAAATGTTGCAGCTGCAACAATACCACAACTAGCTATGGACCGCAACGTTAAGGAGATGGGGGCATGATTTCACAAGGAATAGGGAGGGGGAAACATTAAAACCTTTGGGCCTATGGGAAAGTCAATTTCTAAGGGAAAACCCATTGAGTGGTCAACTACCCTTTTTATCCTTTCGTTCCTAGTCATTAGAAGTGGCTGGGGAAGTTATTTCCTTGGGATGGAAAATGTATGGAGGTCAAATTCAAATTTGGGAAGTCACCCATTTTTGGAAAGTGTGTTTTTGACTTGTGGGGCAAGTAAAATCTTGGGAAGGCATTCCCAAGCCATTATGCACCCATTCCTTTCATTTACTCACCCATTCTCACTCATGTGGGCTCTCTCATGTAGCAAGAAGGGGCTAATCTCTCCCCTTTCACAATTTGGAAGTTGTTCTGTATTTCTCCATTGTTGGGGAAGTCGTTCTTGTGATGTTGAGTGCATATGCAGGAGAGATTCAAGTTTTAGTATTTGTTGGGGGTCATTTTTTTCTTCCTCACAATTTGGGTCATTTTCTTCTTTTTCCCATGCTCAGAATTTTTTTGTATGTGTTGTTGGGAGAATGGGAAGGAATGGGCCATGATTTTGGGGTTTGAGGTGGCCGTTTTGGCTTTGTGAGCAAGCTGGGAGCTTCCCTCACGTTTTTCTGCATTTTCCTCACTTTCTCCAAGCTGGGAAAACTATTTTGTTGATGGTGTGTGTATGGCCTGAGGGATTCACAATCCGTGGGTTTGGGGAGGTCCTTTTTGCTCCCTTGGTGCCATGGATGATTTCTTGAATTCAGATCTATTATATGAGGGTTTGTATATATTGTTTTTCCTTAGTAGAGCCTTAGAACATTTTATGGATTTTAATTGTTCACCCAAGGTGTTTTTCCCTAATTTCCAGTGCTTTTTTTGGGTTCCCAGGACATTTGGCCCTTACCTAGCAATGGTACTTTGTTGTTGGGTGTATCCTTGTGATGGCTTGGAAAAGTCAGTCCAAGGAACCCATCTGTTCGATGGTTGTCTGTGCTTGATTAGCAGTTTGGCTTGGATGGGTAAGTCCAAGGAACCATCTATTAATTGGATGATTGTGTGTTTGATGTATGGTTTGGCTTAGTTGAGTAATTCCAAGGAACCCTTTGTGTTATTGTCTTGTTTCCTTAACAGTCTGTGAAACCCAACAGTGTGTTGGATTGACTGTGAATGTATGGTTTTGGCTATGTGTGAGCCTATTGTTCCCTAGTGCCTTGTGGAATCATGCCCAGCTCAAGGGTGGCAGTGATGATGAGAGATTGATGAGCACACTAGCCTGCAATTGGGTGGAACATTGCAGGGACATAGCTAGTTGCAGGCCAACTTCTTTTCTAGATAAGTATTCATTTGTATTTTATTTCCACAACTGTATTTGTTTTATGGATTACTATGAACATGTTGAATGCTTGGATGAATGTTTTGGCTTCCACTATAGATTGCATTATGCATCTGTGTATGTTTTTAGTTCAATGCATTTTTATGTTTATGTTCATGGGGCTATATTTCTCGTTTTCACAGCAGCAGCAACCTAGTCACGTCCTCTCCATCATTGGTATGAGGAGTGGAGACATGACACATGCGATTTGAAAGAGCGAGCTAGTTTTTCATCATTTTAATTTTAATTAAAACGAAAATAAAATGTTTACGGTGTACTCCTTCTTTATGTATCTTGCGTACCTTCTCAACTATTTGTCATTATCCTACGTACCTTCTCAAATGTTTGTTAGAGGGCCCTGACAATATCTGCACCACTCTTTACAATAAATCCTTCATCATTACCTCCGACTTTTTTGCAGCGTAGGATATGGGGAACATAAATCGCCCCATTCCCTGTCGCCGGAAAGAGTTGCTTCTAGAAAAGAGAAGGAATTGATTATACCCATTGTATGGTTCACATATGTGATCCATGCACCATGCCACTGATTATGTATGTGTTTCTCTGTACCATATAAATATGACACAACATGTATCAATTTCTGTAATGTCTCCATTTTAAATAATTGCATAGCAGGAAAATGCCATCAATCCTACTAGTTCTCTAGGTTGGGTGGAAACACTGGAAAGTTAATAAGGGAGATAATAAATGGTGTTTAGACATTAGAAGGAATAAATATTTATTTAATGGAGTTAATTAAATGAAGGAAAGTGAAAAATCAAATGGCTATTGTGAATGGAGACACATGGAGACTAGGGGGGCCCACTCAAGCTAGAATTCCTATGTTAAATGGCATCCTCCTCTTGTAATATCGAATCTATGGGAAGCCTAATGTTTTTGGACAGATTATAAGGTTAATATACTTTTCCATATACTTCATAGGTCTAATTTGGGATGAATTTTAACTTACATGGGGAGAGGAATAGCCAAATGGGAGTTTCATGGATACTTGGCTAGATTCCCCTTACATTTATGACATCCATGACACCAATGATGGAGATTCTATGACAGTTATGACACAAGTCAGATATGAAAGCTGCAATCTGACATATATTACATGTCAGGTCGAAATATACCATCCAATAGAGCTCTCATGTGAGTTTGGGAAGCTCAATGGGCTCCTACTCAAATTTGGGGAAGGTGGAAGGCTAGGAAAGAGGGGACACATGTCAATTCATGAACACACACCCTAATTCGACTTGGATTGAGTTTGTGGATGGATTTAAAACCTTAAAAGGCTAAGTAATTTTATAAAATATAGGAAGCAACCAATAGAATGGCCTTTTTATCATTTGTAAAACTTCTTGGTGTGAAGAGAGAAAGCTAGTGGATGACTAGTTCATGCCTTAGCCAATTTCGAGGGTGAAAGATTCCCATCCTAGTTGGTGTTGGGAGAGCACACTCAGGTATTTCAAGGAGATTCAATAGATTCTAAGTTATAGGTGCAAGCTATGTAAGCTCATGGACACATCAAATTTCATCTTGTTCTTCCTTTTCATCTCAAGTTTTCTCACCATATTTCAGCTCCATGGAGTGAGGCGCAATTGGCGAGCTATTGATCTATTTGAGGGAGCTTATATTGATCTAGTATTTTGTATTCTGATATTAATTATCTTTTATTTAAGTTCAGAAATATATCAGGTCAAAATTACAATAAATATCATTTATTATTGCTCACTAATGAAGAAACGGTGCCATTTCCCCACTACCTTGTTGTAAACTCTTGTAATATTGATGAATTCAAATGGACGTGTAAAATATTGATGATCTATGAATGAATGGACTATAATTAAAGAATATTATTGTTTTTATGTTCATTAACTGAGAATTTGTGGCCATTGGGTCGAGTTTCATAACCATTGGAGCAAACTACACCTCATTTCCCCAAGGGTCCAAAACTAATTTTTTATATCTAATTGAAAGAAGTGATAACAGCCATGGGAGGTCTATTGGTTATGAATATAAGTCTATGATAATGTATTCTACACATTACATGCTTCTATTTCATAATTCTAGTGGTTTTATTCACATTTGGGAAGCCATTTCTACCACTTACCGGGGGGAGATTTGAGCCCAAAATTGCCAATAAAATCCTTTATCTTGTTCAGAATTTAGTAAAGAATTTCAAAAGTGTTTGGAGGGATATAATACATCCCTGAAAATAATAATTAATTTATTATATAATTCATACACCTTCTCTAAATATTTGGAAGCAATTGGGCTGATTTGGATACCAAGACACTAAAACTAAACAAGAGCCAAAATTGTGAAAAATTTGGAAAATTGGGAATTTTGGTAAAAAATTAAAAAAGGTTCATTACAAGTGGTATTAGAGCATGATATTGGAACCTAATGTGGTCTGATATTTGTGAGGACAATAATTCAGGTACCACCATTATATATTGAAACCCAAAAGTATGTTTGTTGAAGAGGAAACTATGACCAGGGATGAAAAGGGAACCTCATATGATGGTAATGAGCTTATAAAAATTATGGAACCTATTTTGAAGACATGACTAAGAATATTATGAAAGGATTCAAATTTTTGGCTATCCAAAGTTGGGAAAAATATATTTATTTTAAGAAAACCAAGGGGGAAAATGCATCAACTTGCTTAAAGGAGCAAAAGGATGAGACCAATGAGCCACCTAGTTTTGAAATAGGTGAAGTAGAAGTAGTACATGAAGAGGATCGAAATTCACTCCCAAGTGACTTTGAAAAATATGAAGAGACATCACATGAGTATGAAGAAGTTTATATTGAAAATACTGAATATGAACTTGAAGAGATCCAAACACTTGATGTGCTAGAAGAGGAACTTGAATTGTCTCTTGATGAAGGTTATGCAATTTTTAAAGAAGAACATGATTCCTCTACATTGGAACCAATATATGACAAAGGTTTCACACTTTTGAAGGATATGCATGATACTACCCATAGGGATACTTCCCAAGATGAAAATTTTGCACTTTTTGATCAATTGGGTGAGTTAGTTCATTCTCCTACATCCTACAATTCCATGTTTTGCAGCATTAGTATCAATGAAGTATGGGTGAAAGGGTTTTTTTTTATGGTGCCACATGAAGAGTATAGAACTCCTAGATTTACCTTTTATGATTACATGTTTGGAGCACATTCTTATTCAAATTTGCAGCAGCATTCTTTGTTACTTTATGATGATACACATCTACATGGGTGCACCTATGATAGGAATTTGAGTCACTTGAAGACTCATGGTTTCTCTTGCTCAACACTTGGTTCATTTGATGTTGGAGGAACTTCATCTTGTTGATGTATTTGTAACTTTGGAATGTTTTCACTTTTATATTTTATGTATTGTACCCTGATGTTTATTGTGGGAAGTATTTGTAATATAATTGAGTCATGTCATACCCCGATGTTCCTATCAAGAGATTCAATAATATAAAAAATTCATGTAAAGTCATAGAGGGTAACCCTCCTTATTGTTCAAGGGTTAAATTATCCACAACTTCGGGGCACTAGGGTTATTAGACTCTCCTAGAGAAGTCGGCCCTAGGTGAGTTAATGTAAGTTGGGTCATTAGTACCATAGTTGTGGTTACTCAGGCCTACATAACTGAGTTAGGATTACTCGAGCCTACATAACAGAGTCAGATATTAAGTGAATGAAAGAATATAAATAGAGAGTAAGACTCTCTATTTAAGACACACACACACACACACACTCACTGGGGTGCATGAGTGAGAGAAGAGAAGCTCTCTCAAGTGAGAGAGAGAGAATAGCTGTGGAGATTATCTTTTCTATCTTTGGGTTTTACTACTGCCATTGGTACTCATTCTATCTCTGAGGAAGTTGTGGGGTTTTCTCCTTTATGGTTTCCCCGAGGAAAATTCTTTGTGTCTCTTGTCTCTTGTGTTTATTGTTGTGCATGTTATTCTCTCAGATAAGATCCTAAGATCATATTGCTTAAATGATAAAAATATAACATGGTATCAAAGCTAACCTGAGAAAAAGACATTGTGCAAGTTTGGAAGCTAGCGCTTATTAATTTTTAGGTCTCTCTCCACAATCCATCAGCAAAAGAAGGCTAGGCTAACTCTCCATTGAAGGGTGCATTTTTGTGTCGAAGCAGAATTTGATTCCAAGCATTTTCAGTTTTTGGTGCGGGAAATTAGGGATTTTTACAGAAGAGAAATTTTTGAGTGAGTCCAGCATAGGATTTTTCTCCTCATCAAAACCGAATTTTAGAGACCTGGGTCGATATTTTTGGTTGGGTGAAACTCCAGGAAAGTATAACCCTAGTTTGACCCCGGGCCTTAAAAACCCTAAAATACTGAAACTAATAGTTTGGGTAGATTCTCTATATCACGATATTGTAGAAGGATCAGGTGTCAAAAATTTCATAGGTCGAAGATAAATTCTATATGTACACTGCATCCAAGTTTTAGGCTCAAATTCGCTATAATCTAGGAGATATGATTCCTCCAAGTTAGGGTTCCAGCCTCTCCTAGGATTCCTCCCTAAACAAGACACCTGGGGAGAAAATATAGATCTTTGGCTACGAAATTCCAAATGAAATTTATCAAGATATTATAGAAAGGGCACAGAATTTACTTTCTGTGGTAAAAGTTTCAGACCCAGAAGATGAAATTGTGACACGTGGAAGTCCGTACAAATTCGCTATGTTGAACAGTCCTGAAACATGTCATATTGGGAAAATGATCATAAGTCCCAATTGGTGAAATAAATTCTGATGAAAACTTTGGTGTTGGAACAAGGACATACGAGGATACCTTAGAAAAAAATTTCAAACACAAAGGAGTATTAATTTCAGAGATACCGCAGAAAAAATATCATGCATTTCTGCAGAATAAATTAGAAAACTAGGGCTTCCTGTTCCGGGAGATTCCCTCCACTGTTTTTAGAAAAGGAGTACATTGGACAGATATCCTTAAAGAGGTCTATATTTCTATCCAATTATATCTAAAATATTCCAAGTTTTGAAAATTAAGGTTTCTCTCACACCCTAGATCAGCCAGCTCCAAAACCAGGATGGACACCTCAAATCGGTAAGATCTAATCTTTTGTTATTTACAGTTGAGTTTCTGATTTGAAGATGACTAATCACACCAGATTGATGACAATATTGGTGAGGCTAACAAATTCCAAGCATGGAATTATAGGATCTCACTATTTCTTGAAGGAAATGAATTGAGAGGTTCCAATTCCAGAGGGAGATGAGGCTAAAAGACTTACACAAGAAGAACTTGGTCAAGGCCAAGAAGATCATTTTTTATTCAATAATAGATCACCTTATACCACATGTGGAAATTGAACCCAGGTGTTAGAACAATTACACTCACAAAAATTGTCAATTACACATGCAAATTACTCACAAAGGAGACTGAATATGGAGCAGAACACTAATCTGTATTGAATAAGTGTACAATAGCCAACCCTATGAAGTCATAGGCTGCCACAATAAATAATTACATGAGAGATTTGAATGCATAAGGATGCCATTCGAATTTGGTCAAAAGCAGGCTTACTAAATCTAAGCAAATCCCCCATAGGTGCATAAAGCAGTTTCCAAATCTGTCTAGGAGCTCACAAATTGGAAAAATAAATTAGGAAAGCTAATAGATGATGGAAGGACAACTCATACATGCTTTTCTTAGGAGAAAAGAGTGGAGGATGATGAGGAAGAAAAACAAGTTAACTTCACCTAGTCAAACTTTCCCAATTGCCTTAAAACTCAGAAAAAGTAGGCAATAAAGCAGAAAAAGCAGACATGTGCTAGGAAGGCCAGGAATAAAGTAGATTTGATTCCAAGTGGTTTCCCAAGCACTCCATGACTCAAATTTAGCAAGTTTTACCACTTTGGATGTGTGGAGGACAACTTGCATAAGGTGGAATATGGAAACTAGGCAAATAAGACAAAAATTGGATTAAATAATGTCTAAGGTAGCTAACTATGGGTTGATTATTCTTACACCCCCCCTTAAGCCTGACTTATGAGTAAAATATCAGAAAATTATAGGGCCTAGCAACAAGGCTTAGTCACCCTTTACATACTGCATGTCCATTTAACCAAGGAAAGAGGCAAAAACCCAGTCGGAAAAATCCTCCCTTAAACATGGACAGTAAAACAAAATTTGAAATCTTGTCATCACTCATGCTTCACAGCATGATTAGCAATCCCCAGCAGTGATTTGACATTGCTGAATGTCTTCTCACAAAAAACTTTGGTGAATATATATGCTACTTGTTCTGAAGATGAACAGAAGAGTAGGTGAATGGTGCCATCATGCACAAGCTGTCTGATGTAGTGCATATGGATCTCAATGTGTTTGGTTCTCTATTTCTGAACTGGATCATTGTAGATTCGAATGGTATTATGATTATCACAATAGATAGTAGTTGAGTATTCTGATTCGAAGCGACACTCACCAAGAAACCCCTGCAACCATAAGCATTGAGTTGTTGCATTTACAACTCCTCTGTACTGTGCTTCTGTAGATGAGAGTGCAATGGCACTCTGTTTCTTGCTTGACCAGCTGATTGGCCCTTCAGCAAGCATGAACACATATCCTAATGTTTACTTTCAATTTGTGTTTTCACCTACCCAATCACTGTCAATAAACCCAATCAAATCAAGATTAGATTTAGCTTTGTAGAAAATCCCATGAGTCCTTATTCCCTGAACAAAGTTAAGGATCCTTTTGGCTACTCTCCAATGGATCTCATGAGGTTGATCCATGTATCTTGAAGCCACACTTACTACATAATAAATATCAGGTCGAGTATGTGTAAGATACAGCAAACATCCAATCAATTTCCTATACAGTGTATTGTTTACCATAGGTGAAGAATCAGCTTCTTCAAGCTTAACTCCTGAAAGGAAAGGAGTCTTGCTTGGCTTGCAATCCTTCATGTTTAATTAGTTCAGAAAATCCAAGGCGTACTTGGATTGATGTACTTTGATTCCATCTTTGGTTTGAGCAATCTCAAGCCCCAAGAATTGGCTCAATAACCCCAAATCAGTCATGGAGAAGGCATGGTTCATTGCATCCTTCAAGGAGGCAATTTCATCCTTTAAGCTTCCTGTAATGAGAAGGTCATCAACATACAAAAAAATGATCATTAATGAACCATGAATCAGCTTCAAATATACATTTGGATCTGACTTGCATCGAACAATATTCAGTGATAGCAGAAAGCTATCAATCTTGGCATACCAAGCCCTGGGGACTTGCTTAAGCCCATACAATGACTTCTTTAGCCTGCACACAAGAGATGGAATAGTAGAAAATCCTTGAGGCTTCTGCATGTAAATCTCTTTAGTGAGATCTCCATTTAGGAAAGCACACTTCACATCCATGTGATGTACCTCCCACTACTTTGAAGCTGCAATGGCTAAGGCTAGCCTGATGGAGTCCATCTTTGCCACTGGTGTAAATGTCTCATTGTAATCTATGCCATGTACCTATGAGTAGCCCTTGGCTACCAATCTGGAATTGTATTTCAAAGGTGAACTATCAGCAGCAAATTTGGTTTTGTAAACCCACTTACACTGAACCAGCTTCCTCCCTGGGGGAAGATCAACCAGCTCCCAAGTGTTGTTCTTCTGGAGTGAGCTGAACTCTTCTTTCATGGCTGTTTTCCATCTTGGATAATTTGCTGAATATTCATATGTCTGTGGGTATGATGCAACCATTAGATATCATTTCTCTGCAAACATAAGATATTTCATGCACAGAGCACTCTCAAACTGAGATCTAATCCTCCTAGGATCATTAGGATTTCCAGCTAGTTCTCCAGCTACATGAATGGTATTTTCTGCCCATTTTGGTCTTGTAGGAATTTTAGGATCTGCAATTAAATCATCATTATCAGACATATCAGAATCAGCAAGTTCAACTATCTTTTCACTTACATTCAATGGTTCTGGTGGTGAAGAGGATTCTCCAACTTCCACTGCTACTAAAGGCTCTTCTTGGAACTGAACACTCCTTTCAACGAAGGATTTGTTTGTGCTCAAATTGATCAGCTTGTACCCTTTTGAATCTTCGGAGTACCCAAAAAATAGACACTCTTGGCTTTGGGGCTGCAAATCCTTCCTCTTTTCTGTTGAAATTCTAGCCCAATCCCTTGAGCCAAAAATCCTGAAATGGGTTACATCTGACTTGTGCCCACTCCATGCTCCAAAAGGAGTCATATCATCAAGATTTTTATGAGGCACCCTATTCTGGATATAGGCTGCACATTTTATAGCTTCAGCCCAAAACTTTGGTGGCAAAGTCTTAGCCTCCATCATGCAGGTTGCCATCTCTTTCAGTGATCTATTCTTCCTCTCAGCAACACCATTCTGCTGTGGTGTGTAAGGGATAGAATGTTGCATCTGAATACCTACATATGCACAATATTGAATGAACTCAGACTTGACATAATCACCACCATTGTTAGATCTGAGGACCTTGAGTTTCCTCCCACACTGGTTTTCAACCAAATCCTTAAAGACTTTGAAGAGGCCATAAACTTCAAACTTGTGTTTTAGGAAGTAAACCTAGCAATACCTAGAAAAGTCATCTATGAATGTTAATGCATATTTGTCTTGACTCATTGACATATGAGGAAATGGGCTAGAAACATCACTGTGGATCAAATCAAGAGGTGTATAGGTTCTCTCATGTCTAGCTTTCTCAAATTTATGCTCTGGGTGTTTTCCTAAGATGCAACCTTGACAAACTCCTTTGGAAAACTTAATATTTGGTAACCCTATGACCATTTCTTTTTCACTAAGATCAGAAAGATACTTGTAATTAAGGTGGCCAAATATTTGATGCCAAATCTTGCTTGTGTCATTAGCATGATTCAGAAGAGCAGAGGGGTTTAAGTAGGGTAGGAAGTGTGAGAACATGTATACCCTCGAAGTGTGATTTGCAATTCCTTTTGCAATGACTTTACCACTTGAGATCTCTGTGATCTCAACTTCATCAAGGAAGAATATGACCTTCTTTGGAGACCCTGTGTGGGTCATCTGATACACTGATAAGAGGTTAGAGGCAAGACCTAGAACATACAATACATTGCTGAAATTACCATGGTCAAGATCAATCCTCCCTTTGCCCAAAACTTTCAGTGAGAGAGTCATCTCCCAGTACTATTGTTGGACCTTTCGACATGTCAAGTGAGGTGAATTCCTCCTTGGTTGAAACCATATGTCTTGAAGCTCTAGAATCAATGATGAAACTAGGTGAGCATAATGTGCCAGCAACCAATGCATGAACTCTCTCTCTATCTTATGAATTTGATCCTCCTTCCCTCTTCTTTGAGCTGTCAGGAAGGGAGATGCCATTCTTCTCTAGGATTTGGATCAGCATGTCTATTTGCTTCTTCATGCAGGAGCTTTCAGAATGATTTCTCTTACTGGAGTATGCACACTTGCTCATTTCTCCTTTGTTCTTCTTCTTCTGGGGGTTCTTCTTGGAACCTTGAGGCTCCTCTGGATACTTGTTCTTGTCTCTCTTTTTCTTAGGTGGCTTCTTAGATTTCTTCTTGCCTTTTGAATCCACCCTCGAATCTCCAACAACCAGAGCTTGGTCTTTGGAAGTTTTGATGGTGCCCATCATCACCAATTTATCTTGTTCTTGTGTGAGAGATTCCATGAAATCTGCAAGGCTAGGCATTTTCCAGGCTCGAGCTATCAACTTTGTGGCATGGAAGGTCAATAAAAACACTAAATAGTCAGGGCCAAGCTTCAGGAGTATGGCCAAAACCAATTGGTCATCCTTCTTTTTGATCCCACATTGTTTTAGCTGCAAAACAAGGGCTTTGAACCTGGAAAAATAGAGTTGCAGGGATTCAAAGCTATTGGGACTTAGGGAGATCAATTCATTTTCAATTTGATGTCCCCTCATCTCATATATCTTACCAAAAATCTCAAAAATCTTCTCCCATACTTCATTTGGTGATGTTAATCCATCATGATGGAAAATGAGGTATCTGGATATGCTCAGACACAGGAGACCATAGGCCTCATCCCTCATGTTGTGCCATTTAATTTTCTCTGCAGCTGCATTGGGCTCTTCTTCTATTGCCATAGTCACTTTGTATAGGAATTTCACTCCCAACAGTATCTCCATCTCTTCTTTCCATTCAAATAAGTTAAATGGAGTCAATATGATCTCCTGAGATTGATCCATAGCTTAGAAATTGTCCCTTTAGTCAGCAGAGTGCTCCCAGTCAATGATGTCGAACCTGCAATACAAATTGGAAGGAGAGAAATCGATCTAAAAAGGCTCTGATACCATGTGGAAATTGAACCCAGGTGTTAGAACAATTACACTCACAAAAATTGCCAATTACACATGCAAATTACTCACAAAGGAGACTGAATATGGAGCAGAACACTAATATGTATTGAATAAGTGTACAATATCCAACCCTGTGAAGTCATAAGCTACCACAATAAATAATTACATGAGAGATTCAAATGCATAAGGATTCCATTTGAATTTGGTCAAAATCAAGCTTACTAAATCTAAGCAAATCCCCCATAGGTGCATAAAGCAGTTTCCAAATCTGTCTAGGATCTCACAAATTGGAAAAATCAATTAGGCAATATAATAGATGATGGAAGGACAACTCATACATGCTTTTCTTAGGATAAAAGAGTGGAGGATGATAAGGACAAAAAACAAGTTAACTTCACCTAGTCAAACTTTCCCAATTGCCTTAAAACTCATAAAAAGCAGGCAATAAAGCAGAAAAAACAGACATGTGCTAGGAAGGCCAGGAATAAAGCAGATTTGATTCCAAGTGGTTTCCCAAGCGTTCCATGACTCAAATTTAGCAAGTTTGACCACTTTGGATGTGTGGAGGACAACTTGCATAAGGTGGAATATGGAAACAAGGCAAATAAGACAAAAATTGGATTAATTAATGTCTAAGGTAGCTAACTATGGGTTGATTAGTCTAACACCACAAGTGTCTTCCCTAAAGACATCGAAAGAGATGTTTTATTCCTTGACCAAGGTATTTTAAGGGAAGAACATAATGAGAAGATGACTTTGAGAAAACAGTTGAAGAATGTGAAGATCCAGAATGCAGAGACCATGCAGTCATACTTTACAAGGGTCTCTCAAATCAAAGAACAACTTGAAGTAGTAGAAGAAGAAGTGGAGAATGAAAAAGTTGTTATAACCACCTTGAATGGCCTCCTAGGATCAAGGGATTTATTCATTCAAGGAATTTGTTCTAGAAGGAAGTGATTACCTTCAACAGACTCTAGGAAGAGTGCACACAAGATGAAGCTTGGCTCATAATAAGAGAAAAGAAGATGGGAGCAACTGAAGATCAAGATTTCATGATTCAAAGAAGATACCTTAAGCGATGAGGAATATGAAGAGCTCAATTCTTGAATAACCTCTTATCCATATTAAGCATTTGGATAAGAAATGATGTTGTTATAGATGAAGAAGAAGATGAAGCTGCAAGAAGGACTCTACCCACGAAACAATTAAAGATAAGTATTCAATTGTCATTTCATGATATTATTTTGTTTATATTCAGTTGATGTATTATGCATGATAGAATGTTTGCATTAATGACAATATACTACTAATATGCATGTGATGGGTAAGTAGCTCATGGTACTATACAACTCTCCATTGCTACTTATCTAGAATGAAACCTCTTTGCTGACATATTGGATTAGTGCACAACCTCAATGTTGTCTTGGTAGAGATGGAAGGCATCTAGAAAGTTTTTGTAAGATATGGATGAATGTTGTATTGGCTAAAATAGTTACATGATTATATCTTAATGCAAAAGAATTTTTTCATTATGAATATTCCTTATAAAATGTTTCTAACCATACAACTAATGCATTTGACTTGTAGGAAAGATCGTGTACAATCACCTACAATCAAAGAAGGATGAGACTTGTTCCGAAGAACAAGTGACGACAGCTCAAGAAAGAATCAAAGATGAAGAATAATATGAAGATACTTTAAAAGAAAGAAAGAGGCCTCAAGAGCGACATCATTGATGCAGAACCTTCCAGCTATGAAGAAGTATCCAAGAAGAAAGGAAAGGAGAGTACAAGTTCAAGAAGAATTCTATCTAAGATGCAATATCGAGGCCTAAAGAGAAGTCTATGGAACACAAGGCAACATTCGTGGCACGAGGCTTCTCACAGAAAGAAGACATAGACTACGAAGAGACATTTGCAGCCACTAGAAGTGAAGTCACATGACAGACAAACTCATGTTTGCAAATTAAATAAGGCCTTGTACAAGATCAAAAGATACCCATGGGATAACACATACATGAGGAGATTGAAGATCACCTAGAGTTATGAAGATCTTAACCTTCGCTACAAGGTTGAAGATGAAATCTTATATAGGATGGCAAGCTCATAGATGGGTGCAAGAAGAACGCTTTCAAATATAGAGGATCTTGGTATCCAGTGACCCAAGATGGATACATAGAATATTAGTAGTAGAGGAAGCTACTTGTCACTCCGGTACAGAATGTTTCGATGCATAGAGAACAAAAAGCGGAGGGAGAATGATGCTCTGCTTCAGAGGGAGTGACTGTAGAAGATCTTGAGGTTTGACATGATACAATAGGATGGATAGGTTACTGATGACTCTAGGATTTACTGAGAGTAAAGAAGATTCCAACCTTTACTTCAAGGTTGAAGGTGGAAGACCAGTGATGCTCTTGTTATTAGTCGATGACTTGTTCCTGATAGAAAAGGGGAACTCATTAAAGTTGCAAGAAGGAGACTTGATGCCGCGTTCAAGATGAATAAATTGGATATGATGCACTAATTTCTAGGCATGGAGGTGTGGCAAAATACAGATGGAATATCCCTGGGACAAGGGAGGTATGCAGTAGAGATCCTGAAGAGGTTTAGGATGATGGACTGCAAGGCCATGACCACATCTATGGCATCGGACTTAAATTTATTGAGTGATGCTTCATCAGAGATAGTTGATGCTACGATGTATCATCAGATGATTGGGTACTTGATGTACTTGACGAATACGAGACCAGATATTTGCTTTGATATGAACACATTGAGCTAGTTCCTGACGGATCCAAGACATGTTCACCTGATTGCTGCAAAGTATATTCTGAGGTGCGTGAAGGGTACAGTTGATTATGGGCTCAAGTATGAGGCATATCAAAAGATCAACCTAGAAGGTTATGTTGATTTAGATTGGGAAACCAGTGCCATCGATAGGAAGAGCACTTCGGGGTGCTTCTTCAGTATGAGATCAGGTGTGATCTCTTGGTTTAGCAGGAAGCAGTCTTGTGTGGCACTGAGTATAGCCGAAGTAGAATATGTCACAACTTGTTTAGCTAGATGTGAGGCAGTGTGGCTTAGAAAGCTACTATCTGATTTGTTTGATCTCCATTTGGATTCTACTTGTATATATTGTGACAACCAAAGTTGTGTGAAGTTGTTTGAGAACCTGGTGTTCCATGACAAGTTGAAGCATGTCGAGATCAAATATCACTATATCAGGGATATGGTGTAGAGAGAAGTAGTGAAGATCTAGTATGTTGCGATGAATGAGGAGATAGTTGATATGTTGACCAAGCCATTGGACATAGTGAATTTTGAGTACTTTAGAGAGAAGCTTGGTGTTCTCCAGATCGAGGTTCCCTCCAATGGGAGGTGATGAGTTCAAGAGCCTTTATGACATGGTAGGATTGGTTCCTTCCATGGTTAGATATAAGTGCAGGATCCATTTTGATGTGACTATGGGATGTGTTCCCACATGATCATATGTAAGTGCAGATCCATTCTGATGTGACTATGGGATGTGTTCCCACATGATCAGATATAAATGCAGATCCATTCTAATGTGACTGTGGAATGTGTTCTCACATGATCAAATAAAAGTGCTAATCCTTTCTAGCATGGATGCAGGATGTGTTCCCCACATGGCTAGATATAAGTGATAAGCCTTTCTGACATGGTTCTTGGATGTGTTCCTCCCATGGTCAGATATAAGTGCTGAGCCTTTCTGACATGGTTCTTGGATGTGTTTCTCCCATGGTCAGATATAAGTGTTGAGCCTTTCCAACATGGTTCTTGGATGTGTTCCTCCCATGGTCAAATATAAGTGCTAATCCTTTTCAACATGGTTCTTGGATGTGTTCCTCCCATGGTTAGATGTAAGTGTTGGTCCATTCTGACACGGTGGCAAGCTGGGCCTCCCATGGTCAGATGTGAGTGTTGGGAATTTATGACATGGTTGTTGGATGTGTTTTTCCCATGGTCAGACGTGAGTGTTGGGCATGCCTTTCTTACATGGTTGTTGGATGTATTCCTCCCATGGTCAAATGTAAGTGCTAGGTGGGTCATTCTAACTAAGGGTCAAATATAAGCACTGAATAAGACCTACATGGAGGCTAGGCCTACAACCAACCTAAAAAAGGGCTAGCTTTGTAGAACTTCATGTGATGAGAAGAATTGAGAGATAGCACTAGTTGATCGAGATGGCAAAAGCAGTGATGATGATCATCCAGTGATGATCCAACTTTTATGATCAACATCCAGTGATGATCCAGATCCAATAATGATCTAGACTTGAAGATGAAGATGACTAACTTGATGATGATCCAAATGATACAGTAACAAAGACTTGTGCTGATGTATTGTGTCAAGAGAATACCTTCCTAGTTAAGAGGGAGTGTTGATGTATTTGTAACTTCGGAATGTATTCACTTGTATATTTTATGTATTGTACCCCTATGTTTATTACAGGAAGCATTTGTAATATAATTGAGTCATGCCATACCTCGATATTCCTATCGGGAGATTCAATAATGTAAGCATGTCATGTAAAGTCATAAAGGGTAACCCTCCTTATTTTTCAAGGGTTAAAGTCCCAATAGTTTCGGGGCACTAGGGTTATTAGACTCTCCTAGAGAAGTCATCCCTAGGTGAGTTCATGTAAATCGGGTCATTAGTACCCTATTTGTGGTTACTCGATCCTACATAACTGAGTTAGGATTACTTGAGCCTACATAATAGAGTCAGATATTAAGTGAACAAAAGAATATAAATAAAGAGTGAGACTCTCTATTTACCACACACACACACTCACTCACTAGGGCACATGAGTGAGAGAAGAGAAGCTCTCTCAAGAGAGAGAGAGAGAACAACTGTGGAGATCATCTTTTTTGTCTTTGGGTTTTAATGCTACCATTGGTGCTCATTCGATCTCTGAGGAAGTTGCAGGGTTTTCTCCTTTATGTTATCCTCAAGGAAAATTCTGTGTGTCTCTTGTCTCTTGTGTTTATTGTTGTGCATGTTATTCTCTTAGATAAGATCCTAAGACCATATTGCTTAAATGACAAAAATCTAACACATCCAACACTAGGGTGAGTAGATTTATGATTGGAGAACATTTTTGCTACCATCCACATACTTTGTTATATATTTATGATCCTCATTCATGGACGTATGGGTGAGACATGTTTGAGTCATTTGAAGTCTCCTTGTTTCTCTTGCTCATTATTTGGTTCAGATTTTAGTGGAGATAATTCATTCACTTCTCGGATGAAAGAATACATGGATGAATATTTTGATGCATATCACATCCTTTTGGAGCAGAATTATAGGACATAGGATCCTCACCTATGTCATTGGATCAGATTTGATTGGTCACTTGAAGCTTGTATGCACTTGGAAAATGGTGGTCTACTTACTTGGAGGTATAATCACTTGCATAAATTTTTGATGAGGCACCTCCTTGATGTAATTTTTTATTATGTTGTTATGTACTTTGATGATATATGTTATGTACTCATGATGTTTGGAAGAATGCATACAAGAAAATGGGATCCCAAATTCTCTTTCCAAATGGTATGGGTTGGAGAGCACTCTTAATTTTTGGAGTGCAATACAAGCAACACCTAGAGATTGTGTTGAAAACTTTGCAAGAACGGTCTTTGTATGCTAATATGTCTAAATCTGAATTTGGGATGAAAGAAATATTATATCTTGGGCACATTATTGGGAAATATGGAGTGAAAGTGGACATGGAAAATATCAAGGCTATCTTAGAATGGCCATCATAAAAAAACATCCACAAAACATCACAGAAGTAAGAGGCTTCATTAAAATATGTACATACTACAAGAAGTTTGTGAAAGGGTTCTCCAAGTTGACTCCTCCACTCACTAAATGAATAAGAAGGATGCTTTCAAGTGGAATGAAGAGTCTAAAAAGGCCTTCCAAAAAATGAAATAGGTAATGAGTAGTTGTACCATACTTGCATTACGTGATTTTTCTAAGCCTATTGTTGTTGAATGTGATGCATCAGGTGGAGGAGTAGGGGATGTCCTAAAGAAAGGACAAAACCCTATAAACTTTGAGAGTAGAAAGTTGCAGCCTCATGAAAAGATTTACTCCATATATGACAAAGAGATGTTGGCCATCATGCATGCCTTGGCCAAATTTCGACAATACTTGGTGGGCAACAAGTTTGTGGTGAAAACTGACCACAATAGTCTAAGACATTTCCTTACCCAAAAGGATATAAATGAAAGGAAACAAAAGTGGGTAAGAAATATCCAAGCTTATGATTTTGATATTGAATATGTGAAATGAAAGAATAACATTGTAGCAGATGCATTATCTCGAAGACCTTCTTTTTCTCTCATGGACATTGCCAAAAATTGGAAAGACATGCTACTAGTTGAATATGACAAAGATAAGTTTGCTTGTAATGTATTAGATGGAATCATGGGAGACGATAGCTACATAATTTTGAATGGGATGATATACTATAAGGGAAGAATTTATTTAGTTCAAGATTCAGATCTTAAGTACAAATGTTTGCAGGAAGCACATGATTCCCCGCTAGCAGGCCATCCAGGGATCTTCAAAACCTATAGGAAACGAAGGCAAAGGTTCTATTGGAAGGCGATGAAGGAAGATGTTCAGAGGTATGTGAATGAATTTAAGGTATGTCAGTAAAAGAAATCAGAACCCACGCACCCAGCTGGTTTATTACAACCATTGCACATTCCAGAGCAAAACTGGGACAATATATTGATGGATTTCATCACCGGTTTACCCAAATATTTGGGAAAGGATTGCATATATGTGGTAGTGAATATATTGAATAAGTTTTCTCATTTCTTTTCTGTTACATCCTTGTTTAGTGCTGAACAAGTGGCTGACCTTTTTTTCAATTAAAACTTCAGATTGCATGGGCTCCCCAAAAGCATTGTAAGTGATAGAGATGGTAGATTCATGAGTCCTTTTTGGCAAGAAATTTTAAAATTAGTGGGAAATCAGTTGACTCCAAGTACAAGATACCATCCCCAAACTGATGGAAAAACAGATAGGGTGAATAAATGGTTGGAAGGGTGCCTCCGAAACTATGTGGGAGAATATCAAAAAGCTTGGACAAAATGGCTACACTTGGCTGATTTTTGCTACAACAACACTTTTCACATGTCAATAGGGATGTCTCCTTTCAGAGCATTATATAGTTATTATGCACTTAAATTTTCTGATATCATATTTGGTGATAGTAGAGATCCAAAAGATAAATATTTGGTGGAAGAAAGCCAAGAAAGTTTAAAGCTTTTAAAAGACAATTTGCAGGTTGCTCGAAATAAGCAAAAACAATATGCACACTGTTGGAGGAGCTAGTCAGTAAGCCGACTAAGTCGATAAGATAAGCCGACTAAGCCGATCATCCAACCATTTAGAGATTAGGTCGGCCACATAAGGTCATGTCGATTAAACAAACTGGCAGGTAGTTATTTGTAACTATTTGTAAATCATATATATTAGGCTGTTGAGCCAGATGAGAACTTAGTTCAGTTCTATCTATTGTATGGACCCTTCCACTATAATATAATCTATTATTGCATATATGTGGTCTTGTCTCTTGTCTTTGATATGTCTGTATGCTTTTAATGTGTATTGTTGGTAACCCTCTGTGATCCGTGAGATTATAACATTGGTTATGTTGTCAGTAGTACATATCTGAGATGAATACAAGCAGATGATATCAGAACAGGAGATTAAGGACTGGTGAGAGCGTAATATAGCAAATTAATTGCAGAATTATGCACAAAGAAATAGATTAATGACTGCCCAAGCGAAGGAAAGATTCTTTACTGAAACCCATGAGAAGTTTGTAGAATCGGTACCCCAGCTTTTGAAGAAACTTCTGGTTGAAAAAGCTGGAAGCAACTAAAGACCAACAGCTGCTAAAGAAACTGATTCAAGGGGGAAGAACAAAACTGTCGGAGTGGTTTGAAAAGATCACCGATGATTCTGTGAGGAGAAAGCTATAGAAGAAAGAACTTCGGTAGAAACCATCAAGAAGAAATTCTATACAGACCTTACCAAGTAGTTCATGTGCTCCTTATCGACCATGCTATTCAAATTCCTGATAGAAAAAGGAGTGGGTCATATCGTTGAACCTTGTCCATCACTACGCAAAACACCACAAAATTCTAACTAGGTGGAGAAACAAAAGAAGTGGGAAAAATTCATTGCTAAAAGGGAGTGGGAATATTTCCTAAGCAAGTAAACAGAACTATCCAATCTTTCTAAAGCATCGGGTAGGCCATGGGGGGGTATTTGGTCGTATGTCGGGGTAAATTAAACATGATTCTAGTCGACTAACAAGAGATACCACCACCAGGGATGAAAAGTCAACCTAAGAAGGAAATCGAATGAACAGTGACATATAAAGGTACGACGGATTTACAGAAAATAGAAAGAGAGAAGAGGCTGAAAAGAAGGGAAGAAAGAAGAGAAAGAGATATAGCACTGTAAAGAGGAATAGTACTAGGGTGACAGACCAAGAACAAAATTTGCCAGAACTGAGTCATGACCGACAGGAAGAAGGCATCGAGGAAGAGGCATCACCCATGGAAGAATATTTGTGGATAGAGCAATTGGAAGCTCTCCAAATAGAAGTTTCCCAAGAGGGAAGACCTCTATCTCCAATGAATCCAAGTACCAGGATGCAAGCCATTGTCGAAGAATATTTAAGACTAAGAGCTGGTGAGTTTGGTATATGGAGCCGACTAGACGACAAGGTAAACAATGATAGTCATCTACTTATCCGTTGACAAGAAGAAGAAAATTGGGTCACGCTTCAGGCGTACCCTTCCAACCAAAGTATCCACTTACTTTACCCGACACATGAAGGAGCACCCCCCATGCCAAATACAGCTTTGGAGAATACAGAAAAATCGGACCTGCAGACAAATAACTGTAGTTGGACATCGAGAGGAGAAGTCGACCCTGACTAACTGTTTGTTGGAGAAGAAATGACAAACAAAACAACCGACGGGAATGACAGTTCCATCAACAACATTTCTACACAAATAAATAAGAAAAACATCCCACTACCACCACCACCACCCCCATCTCCGCCACCTCCTGAAGAAGACAGCGACAACAAATTTGACATGGGTCATGGGTCAGCACAAATCCCTCTATATGAGGGTGACAAAGATCTGAGATGACATTGGTTCATTTTTGAGTCGACATGGGAGGAAAACCAGGTCACAGATGGATATAGACAGATGGTGCAGTTCGTTGGTTCCTTGAGGAAAAGAGCACTAACATGGTATATGACCTTTTCTGAAATAACTCCTCAAGCAAATAAAGCAGAAATCAAACCGCAATTTTTGTCATTCTTTAAAACTCCAGATGCAAAACATCTAGCAGCTAAGAAATTGAAAACAACAACACAAAAGGAAGTAGAATCTGTCCGCAACTATGACAAATGTTGGAAAGACCTCCTCAGCCAATTGAATTATGTAATTGATGAGAAACTATTAATCCAGTGGTTTCTTCTAGGTCTATCATAGAAAATATGGCGGCACATAAGCCTGGAGACTTTCAAAACATACAAAGATGCACTTACTAAAGCCCTACAAGTAGAGATGGATGAAGACTTCCCAGCATACCCCATGGATACTAGACTGGAAGAACAGCTTAAGATCATGCAGAAATATTTAAAAGAGCTAAACCTTAAGAGTCGGGATGTCTGGTGCACGAAATGCTCAACGACCGAACATTTAAAAGATAACCGTCGACAATACATCAGCCGACAGGATGTTCAATTTGTGCAAACAAAGTGTTTTTGCAACATATTCCAAGAACATGGAGAACACACAACAAAATATTTCCCGTTTAACATGAAAAATGGTAAAGCATCTTGGTGTGCTATCTGTGAAGTGAAAAGTTACGCTACGGCCGACTGCCACCTAAACCTAAAAAATCAACAAAACTACCAGGGATTCTACCAGACAAACGTAGTCGCGCAGAACAATGATCAGCAAAACCATGTGCAAAACAATCAGAATAATCAAAGGTACGAAGGTCATCGATATGAGCGTCGGTTCAACAACCGATGTGGAGGATATGGAGGTTGAGGTCGATTCTCTGGGAATTGTGACAACTAACCACATCGGCCCATCCAATGTTTCACATGCTACAAAGAAGGACATCGATATGCAGGCTATCCATACAAGGAAAGAACTGACTTAAAATTATGTACTAGTTGTGGAGTAGGGGATCACTCATTAGAGGATTTCCCTACTATATTTGAAAAAATAAATAAAAAGAAAAATGTTAATGTCTTGTCGTGCGTGCAAAAACATGATATAATAAATACAAAGAATCTGTATATAGTAACCTGACAAGGGACAAAAATTGGGAATGGTAATCCACAAATAAGCAAAATAAAAGAAAATAATGATTATCCTAACCCAGCTAAACAAAATCAATTGTATAAAGACACATCAAATATATTTAAATAATTTGTCCGACAAGAAGAAGCTGATGATAATCGACAAGGCACAGTTAAAGAACTAATACATTTAGTGCAAACTGATAAAACGGTGTCTCAATTCATTGACCTTTTGTATAAAATAAAACACAACAACAGTACAGAAAATCAAACAAAAAATATCTGCAATCTAAACTAGAAGGACAAAAGTGATGCCGACCCACTTGTCGACCTAGAAATTGAAGGAAACCATGTCCGACAAGTTGTGCTCGACTTCAGGTCACAAGTAAATATTATGACTCGAGGCACTTGGGAACAATTGGGTAGACCTCAACTATACGAGTTGGGAATATACCTGAAGTTAGCCGACCAAGGTCTAATTGAACCTATCAGAGATTGGAGAGATGTCTACACAACCATAAAAGGAATATCGACCAAAGTCGACTTTGAAATTATTGACCCTAAGGAAAGATCCAGTTCCTTCCCAGCGTTAGTAGGTCAACCTTGGGGAAGAAAAATGAAAGCATCCATATCCTTAGAAAAGGAAAGAATAAAACTAAAAGGGAATGGACAAAAACTCATAGTACCTATTCATCCATCCCAAGGAGAACCTTGGATAGAAACTATAGATGAAAAAGTTGATATCCGACAACTATATCAGATACAAAACAATGAAGACTACACAGAACCTAATATCTATGGTGAACTTCACTTAGGTAACATGATTCAATAGGATACAATTTAGATGCAGAATTATATGAGTGGGAAGTCGAGAACTATGAAATGCAAGCAAGAGGTTGTTGGACCATTCAAAAAGTGTAGAAGAAACCATCCCAACAGTGCTTCTTGGTGTCCATCATCCCAAAAATATTTGAAAAGAAAACTAGGGAATATCCTACCCTAAAACCAGCTAATTTAAATATCACACAACTCCCAAGGTACAAAGAAAGAGAATCGCCAGTCATGCATATAGAACAAGTATCCAGAACCAATGGTGAACATGGCCGACTACAAAGCTTAGTGGAAACTTTCACAGGACAAGCTTCTAGATGGTGGGATGCCCATCAATCAAGATTGCAGACATGGACAACAACTTCAACCTACTTCATAGAAAGATTTGGAGCAAAAAAGTTAACCAATCAAGCCCAAATACCTATGTTCATCCAAGGGCATGACCCAGAAGACCACATAAGAACATGTGAAAATGAATGGAAAAGACTTGGGTATAAGGATGAACGTACATGGCCACACCTATTTCCATTGACGCTATCTGACTTACCAAACAAATGGTACAAAATGGAAGAAGCTCGAGGTGAAACATTCCTATGGAACGAACTAAGAGAGAATTCTATCAAATATTTATTCTTTATACCACAAGATGAAAACTTGGTCGAAACTACAAAACAAATCAAGGCATTTGTAGAACCGACAGAGAACAGAACCCTAAAATACGACCGACTAACAATAAACTGCAATAACATACAAACAAAGACAACACCAAGATCGACAAGGATACAAATGGAAAATGAAAATCCAGAAGGAAAAAGATTTCGATGGAAATCATACCATTCAGAAACAACAAAACCAATTTGCACAGTGATCAAAGTCGATACAGTCTAAGACACCGACCGAATGACTGCAGCAGACTTTCCTACCACATTTTCATAGTTTAAAGAAGGGAGAAAACCAATCAATGAAACCAAAGCACTAGAATGGTTAGATCCTAAAATCAAAACTAAAGAATTTGACATCTCAAATGATGATCGACCAAAAATGGAAAAAATTGGAGACTACTGGAATGAAGAACAAACAACAAAAATAGTAAACTTACTCAAAGAATTTCAGGATGTCTTCGCCAGATACTAGAAAGATCTTAAAGGTCTAGTCCATGAAATGGGTGAAATGAAGATCGACATCAAACCTAATGTCCGACCTGTAAAGAAAAGACCATATAAATTGGCTCATAAGTACAAAGAGATAGTCAAGAAAGAGATTGATAATATGCTTGCAGCAGGAATTATCTACCCTATTGGCCAATCAGAATGGGAAATTCCAATTGTTGTTCAACCAAAGAAACACGATCCAACCAAGCTAAGGATCTATGTCGACTTCAGAGACCTAAATAAAGTCACATTAACAGACCCATTCCCAACTCCTTATGGAAATGAAATCTTGAATGAGGTCGCAGGACATGAATGCTACTCATTTACAGATGGATTCTTGGGTTATAAGCAAGTACCAATAGCCAAATAAGATCAGAAAAAGAAAACATTCATATTTTAATTTGGCTCATTTGCTTACAAGGTTATGCCTTTTGAATTAAAAAACGCACTTGCAGTATTTTTAAGAATTGTGGTCAAAACATTTCAAGAATATATTTACAAAACAATGGCACTATATTTTGATGATTGGACAATATACTCTATGTTAAAAGATCACTGCAAATGGCTAAGGCTCATGTTGGAACGATGCCGACAAATCCAGTTAGCTCTGAACATCAATAAGTGCATATTTCTAACCCCTACAGGGATATTATTAGGACACATTGTCTGCAAAGAAGGCATTAAGGTCGACTTCGCAAAAAGAAAAATTATCCTCGACTTAAAACCACCAGTGAATCCAAAACAAGTCAGGGTACTACTCGGTCATACAGGATATTACAGGAAATTCATAAGATACTATTTAGATATGACCTATCCACTGAAAGAATTGTTAAGAGAATATCAGGAGTTAGACTAGACAGAGGAATACAACATATCATTGAAACACTAAAAAGAAAGCTAGTCGAAGAACCCATTCTAATATTTCCAAACTGGTCGACCAAATTCCATGTACACATCAACACATCAGGCCTAGCAATAGGAGCAATCCTAACTCAACCAGGAGATGATGGAATGTACTACCCTATAGTTTATAGTAGCAAAAAATTAAATAAAGCAGAAAGAAACTACTCGACAACAGAGAGAGAAGCATTAGGAATGGTCTTCGCAATACAAAAGTATCGACACTACCTACTAGCCAACCTGTTTATCTTTTATACCAACCACCAAGCACTAAAATACCTCATAAATAATCCCTTACTGTTA